>VZRN01000285.1:612328-638105 GCA_013397935.1 Dasyornis broadbenti
CCAAACCCCGGTCTGGGCCCACACCAGCGTTTCAATACAAATGTTGTATAATCAACGTGTTAAATATTTAAAATGGTCGTGCAGGAGAGCTGCCCGGCGGTGCCTGATTTCACACATCCTGACAATTTCACGGACCTCTGGGCTTACGTTTCTTGGCAAATAATGAAAGGCGGTGGGAGCCCCCTTCCTCGAAGGGCACGTTGGGGAGGTTTGCCCTGGCCGCAACTCCTTCAAACGCGATGCGACTTGTGCAGCGCCTCTCCCACCTCCGCGCCCAGCCATGTCCAATGCTTTTAAGCGTGACCTTGGCGCGGGGCGGATGCAGCCGTCACGCCGCCGAGGTGACTCAAAGGCAGAGCGGGGGGCCGGGGAGGGGGGGACGGCCGGGGGCAGCTGCCGCCAGAGCCGGCGCTTCCAATGGAGCAACTTTTCCATGGCCGTTCCCGCAGCCGCGCTCTTTCCGGCGTGGTGCACACAAAGAGCCGGCGTACCTGCGCTGATGCGAGTGGCCCAATTACCGCTCCGCACCCAGCCTGGCCGTTACCATAGCTTCACAGCACAGCGCTTCCCTCTCCCGAGGCCATCGGAGCAGGACCCGGCATCTTATCAGCGATCATCCTGCCACGCAGCGCTCCTCCGGGCCCTACCTGCCGACGGCCAGTCTCGCTGGCAACGCAGGATAATATCTTTTCCCACCAGAGCCGTGCGATGATTTCTTCCCGCTGCAATTTTGTCTTGCTTCCAAAGCCTCTTGCATAACCGGTGCCAAGGAAGCAGAGCACAAAGCAGGGCAGCTACAGCAGCTCCCCCGAGCAGGGGATGGGGTGAGAGGCTGTCCCAGCCTGGAGGACACCCCGAGAGGCCCTGCCCCTTCAGTCCTGCCTAAGGAAGGGCGAGAGGAGGCATCGGAAAGGGCGAATGTGTCTCCCTGGCCAAACCCCATTGGCAGGCTGTGAAGCTGAGCCAGGAGGACAGGAAGGTGGAGGACGGGGAGGTGGAGGGCAGGATTTTCTCCCCAGTGAGGCAGATCCTGCCTGGATGAGAGCTCCATGGGAGCCCAGAACAACACCCTTTCAAAACAGGCACAGAATGTGGGCTGGAAAGCCTGCTGCAGGAGGAGTGGGGGTGTTTGTGGCCTCCTGAGCGGTGACGTGCTCCAGGTCTTGCCTCCTCACAGGTTGCCTCGGCAAGGAGCAGGAGCACAGGGCATGCAAAGGCACGAGGTGTCTCTGCTGCGACCTTTGTCATGGTGCAGAGACACATTCCAGGTAGCACAAGCAGGAAAATCATGAACTGAATATCCTGACATTTTCCCAGTGAGGGTCTTTCGTCCTTCCCCGCCTCAGCCAGAGCCACAGCCAGAGCTGCACATCCCACCCACCCTGCCTCCACTTCCCAGCTCCAGAGATGGATCCATGGGCAAAGCCGGGAGAGAAAATTACCTGATATAAGCAGGTCAAGCCCTCATCCTGCCATGCTGCCAGCCATCGCACCCTGCCCAGCCCAGCAGGACGGTAGCAGCACACACAATAAAGGTTGCTCAGCACTCTGCATCCTCTGGGTGATGAAGTAGGAAGGGCAGATCCCAACACGGATCCATCCACAACTTCGCAGGCAGGCTGGAATTGTTCACACTACTAGTTCATCACCAAAATCTCTAATTTCATAGGGCCTCTAATTATTTCTCTCTGGTAACCAGCAGTAGGACCCGGGGGAATGGCTGGAGCTGTGTCAGGGGAGGGTTAGGTCAGAATTTTGGAAAAAATTCTTGTCCCAAAAGGTGGTCAGGCACTGAACAGGCTCCCCAAGGAAGTGGTCATGGCCCCAAGGCTGGCAGGGTTCAAGATGTGCTTGGTCAATGTTCTCAGACAAATGATGGGATTGTTGAGGTGTCCTGTGCAGGGCCAGGAGCTGAACGCAATGATTCTTGTGGATCCCTTCCAGGTCAGGATATTCCATAATTCTGTGATTCTATGATCTGTGAATTTGGGTTCCGTCTGAAAGGACAAGGAGCATCTTTTACCTTGGGATAAGCAAAGTGTGTATTTTTGATTTCTCTGGTATTAGAGGAACTTTGCAACTTTTCATTTGCCATCTAGAAAAGTCATTTATATCAGTAGTGGATAAAACCAAGGGCCTCCTGCTGTTCGAAGCAACACTTTTTTGTTTCAGAAAGAATATCTAGAACAGTTCATTTTGGGTTGACCCTAAGTTATTTCCCCTGGGTTTTTGATTTAACAGCCCAAACAATACAACCCCACTCATTCTCCCAGCCCAGGGATACTTTTTGCCACACATCAACTGCCTGCTTGAAATTTTCCATGCTTTGTGGCTGAGTCAGACTACATTTTGCTCTCCAAAATTTAAGCAAAAACTCATTTCTGAGAAGAGAGCTTTTCCCACCAAGCAGGACCATAAAGCTTTCCCACTGCCTTGCCTGGAATCAGGAATGAGATGGCTGTGCTGGGCTTTGCTCCATTTCCCAAGGAGCTGCACACGCATTTGGGGGAAATATCATCCTCTGGGAATGGTTGTTTGCAGAGTAGTTTGCAGCCTGGTAATGCCACAGAATATGCTGAGCCGCTGGAAAACTGGGATCTTCCAGGGAGCAGAGGGCAGCCAAGAGGAGGGACATGGCAGAGCATCACTGTGAGCAGCAGCTGATGCCCAGGGAAAGGACACAGGCAGGGTCCATAGGGATGAGATGCTCCCAGCCCTGGTGATGTGACTCAAGGACTTAGCAAGATGGAGGTGGCACGTTTGTGTTTTCTCTTCAGTCTGGGGTTTTGGGGGTTTTTTTCCCTGATTTCTCTCTGCCAGGTTTGAAAGGTGCACCTGCAGGACAGTTCAAACTCTGGTGTGAACTCACCTGCTTCACACCTCACCCGTGCGGGTGCAGCCTCCTGGATCCCACCCGGGGCAAAGAGAGGTGATGATGCCACGGATGCTGCAGAGAGAACGGCTTCCTTCAGGACCTCACACCATCAGAAGGGTTTCATTTCCCAGCAGAGCTCCAGAGGCAGGTGGAGAAGGAGGCAGGGGACACCCAGTGAAGGCAAGCAATGGCTTCACTGAAGACCAAATGAACCCACGGAACCCTGAAGGAGGAACAGGACAAGGCTGGCAAACTCAGGAGTGCTCATGTCCCAACATGGCCGTGTTTTCTGAGCCATATTCCCAAACTGTCCCACGCTCCTCGGGCCGCACCCACCCAGGAGCACCTGGGCTTGGGGCAAGGTGCCAGCCCTGTGCCTGCCCTTTGGGAGGGCTGCAGAGGGAAAGCCCCAGGGCAGGTCCCCAGCTTTCTGCAGCTGCTGCTGGGCTGACAACTGCCTGTGCTGGGCAGTAAAAGCATGTCCACCCCTGCCTGTGCCCACAGCACTCGCCTCACCAAGGCAGGACAGGCTGTGACCTGACTGTGGGAGGGACAAAAAGGCTCCCAGGCAGCAAATGCAGCATGCCAGGTTGTGCTGGGTGTCAGCTCAGCTCTGCTCAGCCCAGACATGACTCAGGACAACCAGCAAACTCCTCTGAGACAGCTGGAGCAGCAGAGACACGGCAAGTGAGGTCCATTTCCCTCTTTTCCCTGCTGTCCTGGAGCTCTGATATTGCCAAGAAAAGAAAAGATGCCCAAAAAATGTGACTAGAATATGAATGTGGTGTTCAGGCTGTGGCAGTGGCTGTAACCCAGCTTGAACTCCGGAGCCATGGAGGTCCATCCCATGCTGCAGGCAGCAGGTGTGAGGCCAGCCCAGCTGAAAATCCCTCCCTGCAGCCCCAGCTCTCCTGTTGGTGCCTGCCCACACCCCTCTGCTTGCCCACGGAGCTCTCCTGCTTCCCTGTGCCACAGCCTGCAGTGCTTGTCCGCCCCATGGCCCAGCAGAGGTTGCTGGCAGTGTCCGTCTGAGCAGATGCTGAAGGAGAGGGAGTAGCCCACATGTGGTCGTGCCTGGGAGAGATCCAGGCCACTGGGTTTGGTCATGGTGGAGGGCAGAGACAGGGATGTGGATGTGAGAAATCCACCAGCTCTGAGCACAGGGGCTGCACCCCCAGGCAGTGAGGGGGTGCCAGGGCTGGACACCCCTGCCTGAGGGCTGTGTTCAGTGGGGCCCCACCTGCCTCCAGCTCTTTGGCTCTGAAAAGGGCCAGAAGCCTCAGAAAAGGCTTCTGCGCACCATGTCCAGTGGAGCAGGACTGCCTGGCCCTCCCTTTCCATGGGCATTACTCTCCCACGCTCACCCAGCTGCAGCCCCACAGAGCCCAGATGAAGAATTGCCTCTGGTTTTCCAACCTTGACACACCATACCAGGGATTTGGGATGAGGCAGAAGAGCCACATCGGACTGACAGCATCCCTGGAGCAAGACTGAGGTCCCCAGGACACGGCATCCATGTGCAGTGCGCATGTGTGAGCTAGACCTTGCTTGTAGGGACTGTCCCATTTTTGGGGGCATCTTGCTCCTTTTTGGAGATGGCTGGCTAGGGACTGGTCCGTAGCTGGAAGGACGCCCCGTGGTTCTGTGGGCAGTGGAGGCTTTGCCTGGTTCTACAGTGTGCCTATTCCTGGGCTGAGAGAAGGGCCTGAGCAGGGCTTTGCTCTCCAGCCTGGGCAAGCCAGCAGCTGGGAGGGAAAGAGGGAAGAGGAGAAAGAAAGGCTGCTGCAGATCTGCTTGACCAGGGCTGTGGCAGCACCGGCATCTGTGATAAGAACTGGCTTCCCCAAGTTTAGGAGGCTGAGAGATGCGTGGAATAAATTACTTGTGACACTGACTCCTACACTTCCAGACTCACGCGGGATTTAGCCACCAGACTCCCTGTTAAGTCAGCGCCAGTTATTAAGGTCAGGAGAAGTCGGGTGGCTAAATCCTATCTGGGGCTGTGGCATGGGGCTGTGCCAGTCTGCAGAGGCATCCTGGTGCTCTGGTGGGATGTGCCCCCTGGCACTGCTCCCCAGCACCCAGAGCAGCCTGGCAGCCAAATAAACAAATTATCCATTATTGCATCCAGCTCCTTCATGGGGATATTCTGGGAGAGGAGAGAGGAGAGAGGAGAGAGGAGAGAGATCTTGCCCTGATCCAGGAACAGCCTGGTTTGTTTTGCTGCTGGTTTCTGAGTGGTTTCACTTATCTCTTTCCTCCTCCACTACCTGAGGTTTCAAATGCTCTAGGGAGATGTCTCCATTAACCAGTTTTCTTTGGCAGTTATATTTCATTATAGTCTCTCTTCCCGCTAATCTTTCCCAGCTTTTGTTGTTGTTATTTTTATTATGATGATTTTCACAAACCCTTTGTTTCCAGCTATACTTAACCTGGCCGTGTCCCTTTAAATACCACAGCCTGGGCAGAATAGGGGATCAGTCCTTTGACAGGAGCTAAAGTCCTGTTTGATCTGGATTAGATGCTGATTTTGCTTACCAGACTAAAGACCGAGGGGGACCACGCAGTGCCTGTGTTTGCACAAACCTGCCTGGTTGCATTCCTCTTCCTGCCCGTGTCCAGCCGAAGGGGTGAGCGCAGGGCTGTGCACACAGCTTGAAACCCAAGTGGATAAGCGGTCACTTTGTCTGGAGACGTAAGGAAATGGAGGTGTGGAGATGGAAGCAGCAGCTCTGCACTGTGCTGGGGAGGTGGCCCAGGGTGCAGAGTGCACCCAGGGTGGAAGAAGCTCAGCACCCATCCCTGGGATGCCCGTGGGCATCCTGCAGCCCTTGGCACCACTCGCTCTGGAGCCCCAGCTCTGAGTTGCTGCCCATCTTGCCTCCTGGGGCTTAAATGTGGGTCCCTGATGGCCCATCTCATGTGGGGACTGGTAGGATGTGGGGGCACCAAGACCTCCACCATTCCCCTCACCCAACAGATTGTGTTTTCTCCAAGGGTTCACATCTCTGCTGTGTCCCTTTCCCACCCCCATTTTCTGCCTCTTCTCCTGCCCTTCGCTCTTCTTCCTCTGCCTAAAGGACAAGTGTTCTCTCTTTCCCTGTGCACTCCCCATCCCCTCATGTCTTACCCTAGCCCCTTCCCCCAGGTCGACTCCAAGCCCCCAGGAGTGGCTCTGCCTCCTTGGCTGCCCTGCAGCATCACCCTCTGCCATGCTCCTGCTTCTTCTGGAAGGCTCCACAGCCAAACCCTACCCCAGCAGAGGTAACAGGGCCAGCAGCCAGCTCAGGCGTTCCATGGGCTGGAGCTGGGGGGGGCAGGGAGCCCCCATCACACACACACACTTGCAGCAGAGCCAATTTATACCTCCCCCTGCGGCTGTCTTGGTGGAGAAATGTCAGGACTCACGGCAAGGCAGCGAACCGTGCTGCTGGTGGGAGCCCTCCCGGCCGGCAGAGAGGCAGGAACTGGGGCTCAGTGCGAGCCCAGTGCCTGCACCCTGTCCCTCTCTGTGGTGAGTGGGGAGCACACAAGTGGGATCTGCCCCAGACTGATTTTCACCCCTGCTTCAGGTTAAAAGCACCAGAAAAAGCTTGGAGCGAGGAGAAGGGCGTCTCTTGCTCAGGGAGTCAGAGTCCTGCTGGGGGAGCATCTCCCACCAGGCTGGTGCCCACTTCACCTGGCAGTAGGAGACCTGTGGCCACCATGGCAAGGTGAAAGGATACCAGTGGCAGTGATGCCACCAGCACGAGCACCCAGAGGGTGACAGGGCACAGCTGAGGGGTGCTGAGCTGTGCCAAGCACTCCTGCTCACTGTTGGGGTCCAGCTCTGCCAGACAGAGGTGCAGGAGCTGCAGGGTCTTCACGGGCAGCAGTCTCCTGCCTGGTGCACTCCCAGAACTGGAAAATGAACTCTGCTGGAAGTGGGGAGGGTCGTGGCCGTGCCACTGCTGGAGGTACCACTGCCCACAGCAGATGGAGCTTTAGAAAGCACAGGGCCAGCACGTGAGGTAAAATGCAGAAATTAATGACTGTAAAGGTCAAGCAGGATGCACTGATGGAGGCGCCAGCTCCTGGGGGTGGGCTTGGCTGGCTCTGCTGCAGTCCCAGCCTGCAAGGATGGAAGGCAGGTGGGCACAGGCATCACCCTCTACCCACTCCCAAGGCCCCCAAGACAAGAGGGTGACACCACAAGGGCAAGGGCGGGTGAGGAGAAGCAGAAACCCAGGGTCACCCAGGGCTCTGCCACGGCAAAATATTGCTGTGACCTTGCACGTGCAGGGATGGGAGGGGAAGGTTGTCCTGCTGTCATCTTCTTGTCCCCAGGGATCCCTCATGGCAGGAGGTGGCCTTGTGGAACACCCTGGTCACTGCTGCTCTCAACCAGGAGAGCAGGCAAAGCCAGAGAGCAGCTGGGACCAGATAGACCATCAAGGACCTTAATGATTTGGGAGGTCTCATCCATGCTTTCACTGTTCCTGCACCCTCCTTGGGTTTCCTATAACCTGCTCTAATCACTCATTGGCTCACGGGTTTGCCAACAAGGCACAGAGCAGCAGCTCCTCCATCACTAGCAGGCCTGTCCTGGGCTTGCTTGGGCTCAGGGAGAGGGGCTGCAGGGAAAGCCAGCCCAAGGGGCTCAGAGGCAAGGCAGGAAAGGGCAATGCATCCTTCCTGCTCCATGGACATCTCACCCTCCAGCCCTGGATCAGAGCCTCAAGGGGGGCTGCAGGACTGGCTGAGGGGACAAGGACAGGGCCTGGTCCTGTGTTCCCACTACCCATGGTGCCATCTGGGCAGCTCCACAAGCACAACATCCACTCGCAGCATTTTGGCGGGGGGAGACACATCTCCCCCGACCGATGCCTCACCAGGGCTGTCAGCACCAATGGCTGGCCAAAAGCAAGGCAGGCTGCAGGCTGCAAACCCCCAGCTCGGGCTGGTGGTACCTGTCACCTCTGCTAAGCCCGTGCTCAGCCGCTGTCATCCGCCCATCGTTACCCAAGGGCTGAAGGCTCACGCCGCGCCAGCCGCTGCCTCCCCTGCCCGATACCACCGCGTCTTGCACTGAGTAGTCTCCTTCTGCTGTCACGGGCCGACCTATTTCTCACAAATCCTGACTGCTCTGGCCTTAAAACATCTTGACGCAGTGCTGAAACCGGCCTTGGCACAGCAGCCAGTCCCCGATTAAGCGGGAGTTGCCGTGCCTTGGCGTGGGCTTTGCAGCGAGCAGACGCTGGCTGGGAGAGCAGCACGGATCGGGGAGCACAATTTGCTCATCAGGAATCATCAGGCATTGATTGTGATTAAAAAGAGGAATACCATGGCTCAACCAGGCTAAATGGTCCTTGCTGCCTGCAGCCGTGGCGGGCTGGGACTCTCTGCTGGGGCTGAAGGAGCTGGGGTTGGAATAGGTGTCCTCTTCCATCGGCACACTCCGAGCAGTCATCCACTGTGTGGGGTGCAGGGGGTACCTGAGACCCCAAACCAAGACAATTTCTCCATGGAGGCAGCACTGTGGAGCTGCAGGCAGGATGCCAGGTCTGGTGGTGCTCCGGTCCCCAGGGCAGGAGGAGCTCGGGCAGTTTGTGTGCAGAAACCACCCTGTGATGGCTGCTCAGCCTCCTGCAGAGCCGCAGCAGGGCGGCCAGCCAAGGCCCTTGGCCAGCTGGAGCTGCAGCTTTGCCTTGCTGGGGACACAGCTCATCCCAGGGTGGGCTGGCGGGAGGCAGGAATGGGTGACACCGATGGAGTCCTTCCCAAGGATGCTGCTGGGTGAACATCCTCCTGCCCCAGCTCAGGTATGGGGAGATCTCAGCGTGTGGTGGTAGGTCAGGAATTCTGGAATTCCCAGAGGTGAAGTGATGGGGATGTCAAGCCTTTATCATGGATAAAGGATCTCCCATGGCTCCTCTTCCCTGAGAAAAGCCCTTTTCAGGCTTGCTCTGGTGCAGAGACAACACAGCATCCCACAGACTGTGTGGGACCCCTCCTCCCCTGTCCCACCCCCCGGCATGGGAAGTTTGTGGGGAAGAAGCCAACAAAGAGCTCATTCCCAGTGGAGAATGTGCAAAGAGACGAGGTATCCTTAGCCTGAATTCGAAAACTGCACAGCCTTTGGGAAGAACTTCAGCCAAGGCTAGAAACTGGCCTGGAAAGCTCCCGTGATGTATGTGACACAGGGAAGGTCACCTGGCCAGCTGCAGGGAGCAGAACCTGGGAGGCTTCCTTAGATTAATGGTCCCAGCTGAGCTGTCCCAGCAGCACCAGGCTCCAGCCTGAGCTACGCCAGGTGTGTGACAGTGAGCAGCCCCCACAGCTGCCCATGCCTGGGAACTGCTGGGAGAGCTGCATCCGTCCTGTCTGGTGCCGTGGGGCTGCCAAAACCCCGACCAAGCTGGTGTCAGCTCAGCCCAGGACACGCTGGGGAGCACCCACCGATGGCCCAGCCATGCCAGAGATGCCGTATGGCTCTAACACGTGGCACAGGGGCTGGCTTGTCCCCACAGCCCCTTGGGCTGTGATGTGTCCCTAGGAGGAAGCCTGAGCAGATCCCACCATCCCAACCTCCCCTTGCAGTGGTGGGTGGGAACTGGGTCCCCTCACAGCAACCAGAATTTGGTGCTCACGGAGGTTCCCACCCCACCACCAAGGTCCTCGAAGCCTCCCCTGCCAAGTCCCCATCCCCTCGGTGTCCCAGCAGCCCTGGTCCCCACGGGAGCGCAGCGGCCCCAGCAGTGGGAGCAGGCTGCCGGCCGGGAGGTCACGCCTGGCCGGCGGCGCTCACGGCGAACCCGTCATCCGGCTCAGCTGAAGCACATTTTGTTCGGCGCTTCCTGCATCCTGCCCCATCCCCATGCCGGGGGGGCAGGTCAGCCCGGGGTCAGCCTGCTAATTGCAGCTTGGGGGATGGCGGGATGAGGCAGCCACCAGCCCACCGTGCCAGGCTGAGACCCAGCACAGGGGACACGGAATGGGTGACACCCCGCAGCCGAGCCCGGCACCCCACAATGTGCTGGGGTGCCCCTGTGACAGGGCAGGACGTGTCTCTGGGCACTGGGGAGCTTCCATCTCCTGCTGCAGCTCACCCCAGAATCCATCGTCTCCAAGCCAGGCCGCTCCACATGGAAAACACCACTGGCATTGCTGCTGGTCCAGTCCCACACCAGGGCCTGGCCTCACCTGGCATTGCTTGCTGGCACCTTCCCACGCTACCAAGGCCAAGCGGGGATGGGGACACGGCTGTGCCCTCTGTGACAGCACGCCCTAGGGCCACAGGCAGGTTGGGTTGCCCTTCTGCTAACTCTGTTTAATGAGGATGTTAATTAAGAGCGACTCGAGGCCAGCCCTTGTGGTAGCGCCCAGGGTTGTCCCTCAGCGCCGTGCCGAGCTCGTTATCATCATCCCATGCGCCCCGTGTCACCTGGCTGCCAGCGGGCACCCTGGGGACAGCAGCCCTGAGTGCCACTTCCCCAGTAGCTGCCATGGCGGCAGCCCAGCTCAGGGGCTGTGCCTGACTGAGGGTGAGCATGGAGGAGGGGATAGGTTCACCCTCGGGGGATGCCTGAGGTCCTGCTCGTTAGGCGAGGCTCCACACCAACACAGGCCATCCTCCTACACACGCACCTGGCAGGCAGGGATGCAGCCCAGCACAGGGGTGAGCTGGACTGGGGTGGAGGGCACCCAGCAGCCCACATCGCACCTCCCCACCACCCCATCCCACTCACAGGCAGGGTTTGAATCCCACATTTGATTCTTTTCTCCCAAACCTGTTTTCCTGCATGGGGAAGCCCTTTTTCTCTTTGTCCCCTGCTAATGTCTGTGTCCTCCCTGGCAGCCCCATATTCCTGCTATCGCTCCCCTCCCCTGCCAGTGCCCATCTTCCCCATTAACGCCCATAGTCCCTGGCAGGGCTCTGCCAGCGTGGCACAGCGGGGTTTGCTGTGCCGTGATGCCATTTCCCCAAGCACTGCTCCATGCCAACAACTGCCCCAAGCACAGCCCTGTGCTGGGTGACACAGCCAGGCCAGGGTGACATTCCCAGCAGTCCCCAGCTCCAGCTATGGGTGGGATGAAGCAGCACCTCCCTCACAGCTCCCCAGGGAATCAGGGCTGGGGAGGGGGCTCTGCATGCTGCTCCCCAGGATGCTCTCCCAGCACGGGGTAGGGGCTGGCCCCCTCCGGGTGCCAGGACTTTGCCTTCACACAGCCCCAACCCTTAGCCGCAGTCATAAAAAAACAGCCAGACTCCTTTTTCCCAGAACACCCCCCACCACATTCCTGCTAAGTGATTTCGGCTGTGCGAGCAATATGGGTTGGGAACCAGCTCCCAGCAACCCCTTGCCAGTGCCACCCTGGTCGGAGCAGAGCCAGGCATGGCATGCACCAGAGCCCTGCTGCGGCATGACCAGGGCCTGTCTGTCCCTGCAGGCCTTGAGCTGTGTCCCTCGCCACGCTGGCCCAGCTCCATCCCTGTCACCATGTGCTCCGGCCATTCCCACAGGCACCCCTGGGCTCAGGCACTGGTGTGACCGAGGTGCCTGGGCTTGGGCTCCAAATCACCCGGCGCTGCAGGGGCAGCCATGTGGAATGCTGCTGGAGAGGGCAGCTTTCCCCAAGGACTTTCTGCTCCATCCCAGCAGGTCGCTGCCAGGCAGGGACAGAGCCCTTGCACCACAGTCACCCCCCTCCTCCGGGTGCACATCTGGCCAACAGATGCTTGCCCAAACACTGGCTGGAGCCAGGGACAAAGGCTCTCGCTACCTCCTCGCGGCAAGGCAGAGCCAGCACTGCCGGGTCCAGCCGGATCTACTTCTTGCCAGGCTGGGATGACCCCAGAGAACCTCCAGTGGGCTGGAAGGAGGTTCCCAGCCCACTTGCCTGGCATGATGCCCAGCACAGCACCCCAAGCACTCGGGGTCAGCAGCCCAATGGCTTGTCCATGGCTGAGCCCATCCAACGTCCCCTCCATCCCAGACAGGTCCTGCTGATCCAGACCTAACATGAGGCCAGGCTGGAAAGCCATCCAGAGCCCACTCACCTTTGGGAGTTCATTTTAGACATGGCCCAACAACATGAGCCTCATCACGGTTCTCCATGGCACATTAATATTATTTTACCAAAACAAACGGAATTGGCATGGCCGGGTAAAACTCCAGGCAGGTCAAGCCGGGAAATATCCCCGGGAGGAGCCGAGGCTGGCTTAGCCCAGCCGCTGCCGGGATTAACCGTGGGGATTTAGCAGCCAGGGCGACTCCAGCTCAGCTCATCACACCGTCCCACCACACTCTGGCATCGTCACTGACAAGGTCCCCTGCAGCCGGCAGGACTACGCCACAGGGGCCACCACCACTGCTGGGGGGCCTGGAGGGCTGGACAGAGGGGTGGGAGAGAAATAACCAAGCTGGAAATCATGACACAAAACATGCATTCATTTTATTCACAAAAACAGCCTGGATCGCTAAAACATTACAAACAGCATTTCAATTTAATGATGGAGAGAGAGCTGGAGAGACGGGGGGGTGAACAGAAGAGAAATATCACTTTGCGTAACTGCTTCAGCACAGGTCCTGCAATATTTGTTTTATTTTGATTTTAACTTCTGTAAGTTTACAAAAATTACTTCTAGTTGTAAACCATTGCAATTAGGAGGATTTTCTGTACGCAGCGTTTCTTGTTCTATATTAATAAACTAACAATGACTTTTTTTTTGCCTTTTTTTTGCTCTTTTTTTCCTTTTTTTGAATTCCGCCAGTTGTGTAGCAATTGTTTTCTTCCACCTTTTATACCGACCCTCTTGTGGATTAAACTTCCAGAGGTGAATGGCGAGGAGAAGGGATACTACATTGCTTTAAACATATTCTCATTTATAAACATGAAGTTGAGGCATTCTAGAAACTATCCACTCTATTGTATGATGGGAAAGAATCAAATAAAAAGTATAAATGAGGGTGCAATTAAACAACTGTGCTAAATTACAGTAGTGCTTATTAGTAACTAGATTTTAAAAGGTTACTGTAAATTTACATTCCCTACACAAGTACTGCATCTTTCACACATAAACAACATCAACACCAAAACACAGAAAGAAACTGATTGTCCATACTCTGTCTATTAAGTCTTGGTACTTTACAGATCCATTGTTTTTTTCTTTTAATTATTTTTTTGTTTTTTATTTGAAAAGCAGTTAAATGTCTGACTAGGACTCGAAGATGTTAAAACGAACGCAAAAAAAAAAAAAAAAGAAAAAAAGAAGAAAAAAATTATAAAAACAGGAATGAGATTTGCGAGAAAATATTTTTGGTTCTAAAGAGACACAGGTGCATCCATTCATTTCAGCCAAAAATCCCTTGCCTGAGACAACACAAGCAAGCAGTGACATTGCACTTGGATGACAGAGCTTTGGGATTCCCGTTCCTACTGGAACCATCTGAACGCGGCTCCTGTAGGAAGCATCACCTTCTGGAAAGGAAGAGAGACAGGGAGGGGGACAGAAGAAGAAGGGACAAGGCGTTAGGTCGGGTCCGGCACAGCCGTGCGGCACCAGGCCTGAGCACCCACCCCTCACCCCCACCCCGGCACCCCCGTCCCCGGCCCTGGGACTGATCCAGCCCCGGCTCAGCACCCCCAGATGCAGCTCTACCTCCCCAGGTTTCCAACCCAATGCCAGCTGCAGGGAGATGGGGGTGGAGACCCCCCGCTGCCAGCCCTGCTCCCAGCACAGCAGCTCAGCCATTGTTCCCACATCCCCGTGTCCCCGTGTCCCCATGCTGCGGCTGGCACAGCAGCACATCCCCCGACTGCCCCTCTGGCCAGTGCTGAGCACAATGGCCAGGCCGTGGGCAGCTGGCATGGCCTGGCACAGCCCAGCACAGCCCCCTCACTGCCAGTCCCCACAGACACTGTCATGGACAGACAGACAGACACTCAGACGACAGGAGCCCAGTCACCAGCTGGGTTTAGGAGCACATTTGGATGGAAACTGGGGCAGGGAGTAAGATGGATGGGCTTGGGGACACCAGAGCAGGAGCCACTCAGGACACATGGAACATCATCCCTGGCCTCAAGGAACAACCTTGACCCCAACAGAGCAACCCCAGGCATCACCAGGGAGCTCTCAGCACCTCACAGGGAAGAGGGATGAGTCCCTGCAGGCTCAACCCCACAGCCAACAAAGGGCCCATCAATGGACAAAATCTCTTTGAAACCACCTCCAGGAAAGATGGTGTGGGGCCATGCCCCAGCAACACTGAGGTTCACTGGAAGGAGAACCAGGGATATTTCCCAGCTGGATGAGGTGGAAAGCCTGCACAATATTCATGAGGACATGGGTGGAGTATGCAAGGACCACAATGGCTCTCAAAGCCAACAGCCCCCAGGCAAGGCCAAGCTGTGCCATCCAGGCACATGAACACCCCAGGATCACCACACAATCACCTCAGAGGACCCTGCAGATCCCACATCTCCAGACAAGCAAGGGACACCAATGGGAAAGAGGCCACAGGTTGCAGTGACGGGTACGGGGCAGCCATGAGGCAAGGGTGGGGCACAATACTGAGCCCTTGTGCAGGGCTGGGACACCTCATGGAGCATCCTAAGAGCCAAACCCATGACACATTCTGGTCCCTAACCCCACACAGGAGTCAGTGAGATCTCACTGGGTCCTTCTCTTGGACCAAGACACCCACCAAGCCTCAATGAAAACCAGGGCAGCATCACCTCCATCCCTGCAGGAGGATGTTCCCTTCCACAGGCACAACCCAAACATGGGGCTTGGGCAAGGGGAGAGGGTGAAGGGCTGGAATTGGCAAGAGCTGGCGGTGCCCACCAGGCTGCTGACAGATCTCACCTGGGCCAGCTCCCAGCCCGTGCCAGGGAGCAAATGGAGCTGGGGCAGTCACAAGCTGCAGGTATCACCCCTTCCCCAAAGGTCTCTCTGACATGAAATCAGGCATCTGGGAAGGCACAAGTGCCTGTGCCCAGCAATGCACAGGGCTTGGGCACAGCACACTGACCACACTGGATCCCACCCAAGGCATTAGATGCAGAACAGGCAGGGCAGAGCAGGGTGGACTCTCCAGCAAGGGCCACCTTCTCAGATCCATCACTCCAGGGGAGAGGAATGAGGTGAGAGGGGGCTCCTCATGGGTCTGGAAGAAGATGTCTGATAAACACCTCTGCTCCTTTATTACTAAAGGAAGGACAACCAGCTCCAACGTGGATGCCCAGGAGAGATCCCCCTCATCCCCACAATCACAGACTCACAGAATGGTTTAGAGGAGACCTGAAAGATCATCTCATTCCACCCCCTGCCATGGGCAGGGACAACGTCTGCTATCCCAGGTTACTCCAAGGCCTGTCCAGGGCCTTACTCCAACCCAGTCTTGGACACTTCCAGGGATGAGGCAGCCACAGCTTCTCTGGGCAATCTGTGCCAGGGCCTCAGCACCCTCCTCATAAATATTTCTACCTTATGTCCAACCTAAATATATCCTCTTTCTGTTTAAAACGCTCAACCCTTGCCCTCCACAGAGAGAGAGTCCTTCTGTGAGGCTGATGTGAGGGTAACAGTGACCCTCACCGGCACTAGCTGGGACATCCTGCTGAAGGCCCTTCAGCACAGCTTCTCTGGATGGAGAGCAGCTCTGATGGGTCAAATCCCAACTATTCATGGCCTTCACGTGACCTACAGCTCTGCAGGCAAGTCCAGGGTGACCTGTGCAAGGCTGGCCAGCAGCCCCCACAGCATCAGCCGGGGTTGCTGGGGCTGGCAGCGCCCAGAGGAGCCTGGTCAGTGCAGGGACGAGCTGCTGCCTGCTCAAAACAGACCTCACTGGTCTTAGAGCCCCAGGCAGCTCCACCACAGTGGGACACCAGTGGAGACCAGTTCTTTGGGCTCAGTAGATGTGCAGATAAAGCTTAACGGCGGATGAGGGATTTAGCCCGTATTTTTATGCCACCATAAAGGTTTAATTCTATTTTTTTTAACTGCTTGATTTTAGATCAATGTTTAATCACAGCTGCAGCCCCTGTCCGGGCTCTCGGAGGACGTTCCTCTGGATGTGCAGGGGTGGCAGGACAGGGTCACTGCCCATCTCCCGGGCAATGGCGCTGCCGCCCACAGACAGGGACGATGCTTCACAAAGCCATGTGAATGTTTCAGCCCCATAGGAAGGGCCACTGAATGGTCCCTTCTGTCCCACTGTCAAGCACAGCGGTGTGATGGCAGCCCAGCAGGACCAGCAGTCCATGGAACTCTGCATCCTGGCCCTCTCCAGACAGGTCTCCAGCACAGCACAGGTGCTGCTGGTTGCCCTACAGTTGGCCCAACACAGCGTGCGACCAAGGCTGGCTGACACAGGGTTAATTTAACAACCCAGTCATGGACCCAGCTGACCTGGGACATCAGCTGGGGTCATGGTGTCCCTGTCCCAGCCACAATCTTGTACAACCCTACCAAAGTCAACACACAGTGCACAGGGACGTTCTGAGAGAGGGGAGGATCTGCCATGAGAAGGGGATGGTGATGCCCTGGCGCAACCCACACCTGCCCAGGTGTCCATCCCACCAGCACACTTCTCTCTCAAGCCTCAACACACCTATGGCCCTGCCCAGGGGGGATGGGGACACACCTCTGGTAGGGCCCAACTCTACCAGATGCAGAACCCTATTTCAGTGGCCCCAATTTCCCAGCCAGATGAGAGAAATCCATCACAGGGGTGATCGTTCCATGGGTTCCTGGTGCTATTTATCACCCCCAGACCCAG
This sequence comes from Dasyornis broadbenti, assembly GCA_013397935.1. Classification (NCBI taxonomy): domain Eukaryota; kingdom Metazoa; phylum Chordata; class Aves; order Passeriformes; family Dasyornithidae; genus Dasyornis; species Dasyornis broadbenti. The sequence goes on from VZRN01000285.1 coordinate 628,970, forward strand.
CACAGTGCTGGGAGAAGGGAGCAACTCCTCCAGCTGCTGCGAGCTTTGAGTCTATTGACCCGCTTTAGGACTCTTTGGAAGAAATGAACTTTTTTTTTCCCTTTCTCCCTTTTTCCAGATCACTGACTCAGCAAATTAGAACAAGAATATAATTTAGCAATACAGCGGTTTTTGAAAGACACAGTCCTCCTCTCCTCATCCCCACCGCCCAAATAGATTTTTTTTTTCCCCCTTCAGTATTCATTCAGAGCTGATGCTAATTGAAAAACGTAGAACATGGCTAAGGGAGCAGCGGGCTTTGGTTGCATTGGGACCACCAGAGGATGGGCAAAGCCTTCGTGCCAGGATGCACGATCCAGCTGATGTCCAGGTGACATTTTAGCCTCTGCTGTCTCTCCATGGGGATGTGCTCACCAGAAGGAGGAAGCACACCGGCACAGATGACAGTGGGATTAGCCCATGGGAAAATCAAACCTGGCTTCAGCACCACACCTGGGTGTGCAGGAAGAGGGAGGCTCTGCCAGGGCAGAGTGTCCGTGGGACACCCCTACCCTGCTGGCACCCAGCCCCACCCACGCCATGCCACCAGCATGGCCACCACCATGGCTCCTAATGAATTTCAGGCCCACGCAACCCAAGTCACCAGACTTTCCCTGTGGGCCTCACATGAATGTCACACCTCCCCAGTGGGGCTGGCAAGGCAGCATCCCAACCCAAAGGCTGTCCTCCAAAGCCAAGGGCAACATCCACAAGTGGGCACGGTGGGCAGTGACAGCCTGAGCACCACCCACAGGCTCACAGCAGGGCACCTGAGCATCCCCAGTAGGAGCAGGGGTGGGTGTTCCTGGCTCTGTTGGGTGCTGAAACAGGAGCACTGCCAGTGGGGACTGCAGCACTGCTGCCATGGGAAATCCAGCTGCTGCCTTGTGGACTCATCCTGACCACCCCAGATGGACACTGGCCATGTGAGACCTGGCACAGACACACCACCGGGGATGCTGCCCAGTGCACATGGCAGCAGTTTGCTCCCAAACCCAGGGACTGCTGTGCTCCTGCTCAGAGCAGAGTGAGCTGAGGGGCTGGGCTTTGGCTGCACTGCGGCCGTGGGTTTCATCATCACCAACTACTCCAAGCTCTGCCCCAAAAAAGTCATCCCCATCCTCTGGGGTTAGATGCTGCTCCCCAGCTCAGGGAGCTGCCACCCACCGAGGACAAGGGATGCTGTCACCAAAATCCCAGCAGAGCCCCGCTGCCGCCTGTGCTTGCAAAGGGGACAGTGGAATCCAGCGTGCCCAGGGGCCCCAGGGAGAGACCCTAGCCCTCCTCCCCACACCAATAACCCCAGTACATAGTGCGGGGTGGGGACTGGGGGCACTGGGCAGAGCACACATCTCAGGGTGAGAGCTGTTAATGGAAAAGGGAAAAATAAAAAAAAAGTAAGAAGTACCAGGTATTTTATTATCTAGGGTAAGATCCAAACCCAGGAGTGCAGCCCGAGGAGGGGTTAGGGTGCCTGAGAGGGGCCGGTTACCTCCAGTGCTGCAGAAGGCTTCTTTTTGAGTTCTTCACATTTTCGGAATTTGCAAATCTGGTGGCCAGTTTTGCGATTCCTACAACTGCTGCACTGCTCGCAGTTTATCCGTCTTCGGCAGGGCGGGCACATGCCGCATCTTTTCCGTTTCTTTTTCCCCGAATTGATGGCAGATGCCAACTCATTCTGCATGGGATACTCTGCCAAGCCAGCCATATGGAGCGCGCTCTCTGCCAGAAACACGCCGGCAGGGGTCATAATGAAAAGGCCTGGGTTGATGGGAAAAGCCCCCAGGTAAGGAAAATCAGAGGGGCCGTTCATTGTCTCTGCAGCTGAGACTGCCTCCATGTCAGAGATACCAGTCCCGTGCTCGCTTGTTAGAGGAAGATGCTCCTGTACCACTCTTTTGAGCATTTCTGTCGACTGAGCAAACTGTTGGAGGGCGGTCTGTCCTTCTGAGGAGAGCTCCGACATCCGGTCTAATTTGCTCAGCATACTAGAGATGTTTTTGTGCTTTGAGGTAGAATGACTTTTATCCACAGTCGCATCGTTGCCATTAGCTAAGGGGTTGCCTTTCTCTGAATGTTCGCTTACCGAGCTGCTGCTACCAAAGGTGGAATAGTGGGAGAGTGGACGGGACTTCTTAAGACTTTTGTTCAAAGGTTCACTTATTATTCCACTTTTGTTCCTCCTCTCGGAGTTGACGGGGGGTTGAGAGTCATCTTGGTTATTTTTTTCCGTCTCTGGCTTGTTCCCAGTGTCTTGATGGGAGCCCGAATTTGACATGGTGCCCAGAGCACAACAACAAAACCAACCCCAAAATTTAAAAAAAAAAAAAAAAGAAAAAAAAAAAAGGAGGAAAAACAACAAAAAAAACCCCAAAAACCCACCCCCAATGCCAAAGCGAAAGACCCCCAAAGCCCTTCTGGCAGCACTGTCCCGCCAGCCACCGGGGACGCTCAGACGGGATCGCGCATCAACGGGGCGTCTCCTCCCGCGCCGGCTGCAGAGGACTCAGGGTGCTCTCAGTGCACAGACATACTCTGCGGCTCTGGGACACACCACGCGGCTCTGGAAGGAGAAAAGAAAAGAGAGTTAGCGCTGGCAAGAGCCAACAGGCTTTTCAAAGCGGCTCTTCCTCCCCCTGCCATGAAAATCTCAGCGCTGCAAACAAAGGAACTCCAGGGAACGGACCTCAGTGGAGATCCGTTCCGCTGCTCTCTAAAAGGGTCGCCATCCAGACAGAAGTGGGGGGTCACAGGGGAAGTCCTGGCCTGGTAGCAATGGCACTCTGATGCTTAAAGACTCTCTGTGCCTGGCTCTCCTCCCCCAGGGACAGCAGCCCCAGGGAAGTCACGGGGCTCATCTCCCGCTTTGCTCCAGAGGCGTGCGGCCCCACGCCAGATGGGACCACAGGCGCCAGCAGGATGCTCCCAGGCCAGTAGCTGGAGCTCATGCAAGGGGTGCCTGGTTCCCACCCTGCAGCCACCCTTGTCTCCCAAGCTGGGTGCCATGGAGGCAACACCGCGCCTCCCACAGTCCCAGGGATGCTGCTCACCCAGCTCAGGCCAGGCTGCACCCCCCTCCTCCTCCTCTTTCTCCTCCTGGACCATTGTCCCTGTGCCAGCACAGGGCGAGGCAAGGAAGCCACATGGAGAGCAGTGTGCACCTCCAAGTCCCACAGGGACCGACAGCATCCTCCTCCAAACCCCACCAACAGCTGCAGTGTCCACCCGGAATCCCATAGGGAGCTGCAGCATCCAATTCTGAGCCACTTCCAGCATCCACTTCCAAATCCCATGGGCAGCCATGGTGTTCACCTCCAAATCCCTGTAAGAGCTACAACATCCACTTCCAAATCCCCTGAGCAGCCATGGTATCCACCCCCAAACTCCACAAGGACTGCAGTGTCCATCTCCACACCAAACAGGGAGCAGCAGCATTCACTTCCAAGCCCCATCAGGAGCGGCAGTGCCCACTTTCAGCCCCATAGGGAGCCACAGCATCCACCTCCAAGCCCCAGTGCTGACTTCCTGCCATGCCACAGCATGCCCAGCACGCATGCCCAGCTGCTCCAGCGGAGCCATGGGCTCAGCAGTGACAGCAAGAGCCTCCCTGGAGCGGATGCTATGCTGCTGTCCCTGGGGCGACTCCGGGGCAGCTGGGCCCAGTGTGGCTGCAAACACTTGTTGTTGTGAAATTCCTCCTCCTCCTCCCTCCCGAGCACGCACGCACGCAGGCACCGCCAAGTAATCAGGCTTTAGAGGAGAAAAGCTGCAGGGCTTAGTGGAGCAGGAACCCACGTCCCCACCCCGGCGGCAGTTGGGGGAGGGTGGCACTGGGAGGAGGCCCCTCGCCCACCCCATCCCTCCATCCTGGCTATCCCGGCACCCTCCTCTCTGGAGCCCAGACAGGGATGTGGCCATGTGTGGAGAGCTCTGCTAAGGCCCTCGCTCCTGTGCAGGGATGATGCAGCAGAGTGAGGGACATCCCTGCACTCCCCCCGCACCCCACTCCTGCTCATCCATCACCCTTCAGATCTCCTTCTCCAGTGCAACCCCAGGAACCCCGTAATAGCCCAGGAGGAACCTTTCCCACAGACAGATCTTGGGCATCACCGTTAAAACGCTGATGGGGGCAAGGTCCTTGTGCCAACTACCGTGGTACCGCTGCGGAAGCAGCCCCGGTGTCTCACTCCGGTGCCAGAGCCGGCTCGCCCACGGAGAAAACCCCCCGCCCTGGCGCTGAAAACCGCTTGCTTCAGCTGCTGCGGGATTTAAGATGCAGCGCGGATCGATGCAGGGCTTGGGCTCCAGCCGGGAGCTCGCCAGGCCACGTGGGGAGGGAGGGCTGAGGCGGCAGGACGGGCTGCCCTTCCCCAGCATCCCGCTCCACCCCAGGCGGGGGATGCTGGGCAGCGGTGAGGTGGGGTGCACCCCAAAGGGCTGACGGGGTGCTGGGAGGATGGGCGAGCTGCTGCCATGCAGCTGAACCACCCTTCCCCTCTGCCAGGGAGGTGGGGGCCCTGTCCCTGGAGACCTTAAGACGGGTCACACCTTAGTGCCGACAGCAACGGGCGCTGGGGCCGGAGCGGGGAGCGCGGCAGGAAAAGCACCGGACGGGAGGATATGAGATAAAGCGCCCGGGGGTGTTATCTCACGCCTGCCCGCGGCCGCCTTTCCTGCGGCCCTGCGCCTCTTCCGCCGCCCCGCGCCGTGCAGGGAGCCAAGCGCCCGGCCCGGCATTCACCACCCTGCCCGCTCGCCCTGTGGCATCGGGACCACCGTGCCGCGGGGCTGCTCCAGCCACCACTGTTGGAGATGCTCCGCATCGCCTGGCAAGGAGCTGGGTCCTGCCCGCATGGGTCTCCCCACAGCGGGGTCCAGGTGCCAAAGTGGGGAGGACACCAGCTGAAGCCACGCCGTGGTCACCATCTCCACCAGTTCCCATCTTCCTCTGCAGCCAGACATTACCGGCCAGCCTCCCTGGCGGATTCCCCATGCCACAGGGGTCGGGCGCCAGCAGCTCTGAGCCCCCTCGCACCGGGGCGATGGCTGCACAGCCTGGAGCAGCCCCCGAGCACCCGCGGCTGCGGGACAGGGCCACCCCAGCGCACCCACGGGGACAGTGGGCACAGCGCCGCGGCCGCACTCAGCCCCAGCGGCGCAAGGCAGTGCCCGCTGTTGGCACAGGGTGCGGCGCCGAGCCGTGCCGAGCCGTGCCGAGCTGTGCCAGCGGCGCCACCGCACAATCCCGCCATTGTCCCGGCCGCCGCTTTGCCTCCGCCAGCTCCCACCATCTGCAACCACCCGGCGCTGCCCTCCAGCCCCCGGGGCCACCACGCCAGCAGGCGCCGGACACCGCGGCCGTGCCAGCTGGGGCGGGTCTGTGCCCACACTATCGTCGCCAGGGACCCCAGGCCGCGGTGCTGGGGGTGCCTGGCTAGTTCGCACAAAAGGGGGTTCCCCCACTCTGACACCGTGGGACCACGCAGCACAGCAGATATCGCTGCTCCTCTCCAGCCGCCGCCCGGCCCCGTCGTTAATTGCAGCGGGGGGAGGAATTAATGATCTTAATCCCTTCTTTATGATTGACCCGAGTAAAGACGGCAAGGGCCCCCCCGTCCCGTTTCTGCCCCTTTTCCGGCCCCTATCCCTTGGGGAAGGCGCCGGGCAGCGTCATCTGGGTCCCTGTCAGAAGGTGCTTAGTCCCGGCCACGGCATTAAGGGGCACGTGATGGGCTCCCTCACCCGGGTCTTTGCACGGGACAGCTTAACAGCCTGGAGGGACGCCAGGGTTCAAGGGGACACCACCAAGGTCGGGAGGCCCCAACCCACACCCAGGGGTTCCCAGCCCTTTGCAGGACACTGCTTCTCTCCTGTGACTAATCCTTTGCTAGGTCCGGGGTCTGAAAGCCAGGAGTCCCAGGCTGAGGGACCGCACCCGTGGAACATGTTGCCCTGAGAAGCTGTGGCTGCCCCATTCCTGGAAATGTTCAAGGCCAGGTTGGAGCGTTACCCAGTTAGTCCAGGGTTTGGAGTAATCTGGTCTAGTGGAATATGTCCCTGCCCGTGGCAGGGACTGGAATGAGATGCTCTTTAAGGACCCTTCAAACCCAAACCATCCTGTGATTCTATGATTTCCATGGGTCACCCCAAAGACCTGCCTCCCATTCCAAGCCTGGAATGCTCAGATGGGGCAAGGCAGTTGCGCTTTCCCATGAGGGGAAAAAATGGGATACTCGTCCGCCTGGGACTTCCCCCAGCTCTCAGCACCACACCACCCTCACCCCCCCCACTCTGCCCCAGGGCTCCCTGCACCCCAGCACACAGGGGACTGCTCTGCAATAGTCCTGACAACACCAAAATAAATAAAGGTTGCAAAAGGATCATCTCTGGTGGTCCAGAGAAGCCCCTGCCAGCTGATGGACTGGGAGTCCCCCCAGTTGCAGGCACCATTCACTGTCAGAGGGGAGCAGGAGAGGAGCTTCACTTCTCCTAAAAAATGACAAGCTGCAAATTCCAGCTGGCTCCCCTGTGTTTTTGCTGCATGGCTGGAAAGCCATCAGCTCCCGCCGACCTAAAAAGTCTCGTCTTCAAGAAAGAACTTCTGCTTTCCTTTAATTTTAAATAAATCACTCTCCTCCCAGAAAAGCCGCTGGTTGGTCAGCTGTGCATAGACACGGCGTAAAGGGAGAAGAAAGCAGCAAAGCTGAAGCCGAGCTGCTCCCGGGCTCCGGAAACAAAAGGAGAAAATCAAAATTCGCCTTTTTTCTAATCCTTGGGCGCTGGGTGGGCACCGGTGGCGGTGGCTTTGTCCACCCGCAGCAGACAGAGAACGAGGACGGAAGGGACCCCGGCGTCTTTTCAGCATGGAGAAAGGCTGCAATTGTCCCCTCTGCCGCGTTTTTGTCCCCACTTCCTCCCCCTCGCTGCGTGGCTGCCCACCCAGAATGGCCCCCACCTCCTCCCCACCACGTCACACCCTGGTGATGGACGGACAGACAGACAGATGGACGGACTCAGCCGTGCCATGGACAGACCAAAGTAGGGCTCCCACCACCAGCATGTGCCCCTCTCAAAGGCAACCCAGGAAAGACGTAGGTCAAGGGAGGCTGCAAACCGATGGCACCTTCCCCTTGCAGCTCCAAAGAGGGGCTGAAGATGGTCCCTGTGCTCCTCAGTTGCCCTGGCCACCAGTGGACAAGACCTTTGGATGGCCAAGAGCATGGGACCATGAGTGGTGGGAGCGATATGTGGGGAGACAAGACACCCTGGAGGCATCCTGGTGTCTGAAACACAACCTGGATGAGACACCCCGTGGGTAGAACTGGACCAGGGCCCTGTAGCACTGTCATGTGCCAGAGGGTCCAGCTGCAACCCAGGTCAAAGGCTCAGGAGAACAAGCCCCACCAGAACAAGGTTCACAGCAGCTCCGACCCCAGCACCTCAACAGCTGACTCAGCTGCCAGGTGCCCCATTTCCACAGCACAGTCGAACCTGCTGTTCCCTCCAGCAGGTGACACAGGTCAGCTGAAACAGGCAGCAATGTCTCATGGCAGCCTCACCAGCCAGATGTCCAGCAGCAGGTGAACCCAGAGAGAAATCAGTCCATGATCTCCCAAGGCTGATTATCCCTACAGGACACCCATCCATGCTGCCTGATAACCAGGTGCCTGAGGCAAAGACAAGCATGTTTATTTGCAAGCCATCACCTCTGTCAACCCAACAGCCCCCAAGCATTGCTCTCTGCATTCATCCTCCCAAAAACTGGTCCAGCCAGAAGATCCACTCCTGGATGTAGCATGGAAGTTAACATCACCCACCACCTTTTCTCCAGACATCAAGAGAGGACACCCAAGCCTGGGGGAGGTTTGGGCAGTGCTGTGAATGCTCAGACTCACCCTGGGCGGGTTAAAGAGTCAGAGGGATGATGGGTCGAGGTATGACAGGTCACCAGATGGGCAACTCACATGGAGATAGTTCATCTCTCGTCCTCCAGAACATCCTTCGAAGGGCTGGTTGTGGCAGCCACTCTGCTTGTCTCTGCTGCCGAGGTGGCACTGAGGGATGTTAAGAAGCCAACTCCTGAATTAAAAAGGCTATGGAAGATTAAATCCAGCATCTGGAGTTTGCCCTGGAAGCAGATGGCGAATCATCATGGTGCACAGAATGGCTTTCACCCGTCTCCTCTTTGCAGGCAGCCACTCAGCCCCGGTGATGCCCCCCAGGAGCAGCTCTGGACACACACACAGGGAGGGCCAGGATGTGTCATGTCAGGCACATCCTCAGGGACAGCATGGTGATGCCACATCCTGCTGAGCAGGCAGGAGGTGATGCCATCTCCCCAGGTGGGCTCCCTATGCCAGGGATCCGGCAAGGGCATATTTTTTCCCCAGTGGTGATCAGTTTTTCCATGTATCCCCATGGCTGCTGCAGGCTTCCCAATCTGTTTGCACAGCCACACCCAGATGCCTGACTCGGGCAACACCCCAGAGCCTGTCACCAATGTGCCCTGGACTTCCGAGGACGTTATCATCATGGAGAGGGCAAGGATGTGCCCAGGGATGCCACTGCCTCTGTGCACATCCTTGAACCTCACCCTGTGGCCCTGGCACAGCTGGAGTCACCACTGCAGGGACTGACCTGCGCCCGGGGCTGCCCCAGCCGGGAAATGTGGCTGCGTCCTGCCTCTGTAGGGTGGTGGTTACGGATTAAGGAGTCTTAAATGTCAGACGTCCAGGCGCTCCCTGGAAATCCACTTATCTCCGCTGCCACTCGGAGCGGCCAGAGCCGGGCGGTTATGGAGATAACGCGATTTGAAGCGTCCACCCGAGCATTGCAGGGCTGTGGGTGCCCTGCGGACAACGCCAGGCACCTCCTCCCCTCCTCCGCTCGCCCAGCTGCTGCCCAGAGAGCCGGGTGATGGCCACACTGCTCAGCCCAGGGGCTGCACCCACCTGCACGGTCCCCCCTTTCCCCAATTCCGGGGGACGAGGGAGGCTTGGCAGCCTCGGTGCTCATCCATCCCCCCCTGTGCCAAAGCTGCACCAATTCGCTGCCCAAATCCTAAAATGACTGTAACTAAAACCTACCAGATTGAGCC
>VZRN01000285.1:638138-649676 GCA_013397935.1 Dasyornis broadbenti
CTCCCCCCTCTCCAAATGGGATTGAACAGATCTGCTCTCGCACGAGCCCAGCTCGCAGCCAAGCAGCATCTGACATTCACGCGCCGTGGCACGGCTTTGCCGCTCGCCCACTCCCCCCGGCTTGGCATAGCCCCGGAGATGCGCCATCAATCCCAGCCCAGAAGAACCCCCCCTGTCCTCTGCAAATCCCCCCTAGACCCTCCTGGAGGGACTCCAGCCCTTTGGCCCAACTAGTTCCCCATGTTCTCTCCACCAAGTGAGGTCCCCAAGGTGATTCAGGGTTGTGAGGTTCAGGGGACCAGGCGGAATGACCCCAGGGCACTGGGGACAGCTGGACAGGGGCAGGCACTGCCCGGTGGCAGATGCCAACAACGGGCATCCCAGCAGGACCCCCAAAGAGCTGGGGGGCTGAGGATGGCTTTGCCCTGGGGAGACCCACACATGTCCTGCCCAGGCCAAGCTAAGACGTGTGAATCACTCCATTAACAGATGGGGCGATTACAGCGTCAGTTACTCAGGGTCTGACCGACAACCAGGTCACAGAGAGACCCATCGGCGTGGGCAGAGTGAAGGGGAGTTAGTTGAAAATAAGGGAAAAAGTTGTAGGCACAGTCACACGGGAATACTGGATGGCAAAGAGTCCCAAAGTCCTCAGTGCTGCCTTCAGTGGTGTTCCAATCCGTATGTGCCACCTCCAAGTGCCACCTCCAGTGGTGCCCAAATCTATTTGTGCCACCTCCAAGTGTCACCTCCAATGGTGCCCAAATCCATCAGTGCCACCGCAAGTGCCACCTCCAGAAGTGCCCAAATCCAGCAGTGCCATCTCCAAGAACAGCTCCAGCTTGGAGAGGTCCCCTTGTGCCCCCTGCTCTCTCAAAACCTCATCCCACCAGGCGGGTCCATGGTGGCCGAACACAAACCGAGAGGCTGCTCCAGATCCCAGGAAAGCTGTCAGTGGGAAGGGCCGGTGCACCCATGCCACCACCTGTGTCACTGTCACCACTTGAGAGCACCAGGGCCAGCTCAGTGCATTTGAGTTTGGCCATTAATGGGTAGTGGGGACCTCATGGTGCTCAGTGATGAGATCCCAAGTGCCCACAATCCCTGCTCCTGAAGGCAACCATTTTGGAAGGACCACTTTTCCCAGCAGGAAGGCGACGGCCCCGTTGGAAATCCGCTGGCCTCGTCGGAGAGCGGGTCCGCAGACGGCAGCTATTGACAGATGTCTAAGAGGACGGCGAATAATCCCGTCTTCCTCTGGGAGGATTCGGGTCGCCCTCACCCTCACCAGGGGTTTATCCATTGTCTGGATCTGCCGGCGGTTGTTATTTTTGGTCAGCACCGCGTTTTGCTTGGCCTTGCTGGCAGGAGGGAAATAGGAGGAAGAAGAGAAAGGGGAGGAAGGCTGCTTGGCCAGGGCTTGGCGAGGGGAAGATCACCTCAGCTTTGGGAGGGGGCAGTGGGGCACCCCACAGCCCTCAGGGAGGCCAGGTCGGTATCCTCGCAGCTCCACAGCCTTGCTGAGCACAGCCAAAACTCACCACAGTGATGGGGCTGGCACCATCCCATCCCCAGTGGTGCCCAGGGGAACTGATTCCAGTAAGCCCAGTGGGCCAGAGAGGCTTGAGAGGTTTTGGGGTACAGATTTTGGGAGGCAGGCAGCAGTCAGAGTTCTCTCTGTCACCAAAACCAGGTGCAGGGAAGCTCTGTGAGGGATGGGCAAACCCTGCCTGCACACCCATACATGTCTCAGGTCCATGCAGACGAGCCAAAAAAAGCTGGGGAACTTTAGGAAGGCAGATCCCCAACCAGCCCTGACCCCCCGGGCTGTGGACCCCCATCCCTCACACCTCACCCCAGCACTGCAGCATCTCAAGCACAGGCCAGCCCTGCTGGCAGGTCCTGTCCTCCCTGATGGATTGGGCTGGCCAACACTGCAGGATGCAACTCAGGCAGCCACTGGGATCTGCACCTGGATCACTACAGAGGCACTACTGAGGCACTGGAACAGGCCACCCAGAGCAGCTGGGGCTGCCCCATCTCTGGAAGTGTCTCAGGCCGGGTTGGACAGGGCTTGGAGCAGCCTGGGATAGTGGAAGGTGTCCCAGCCCATGGCAGGGGTTGGAATGAGATGAGCTTTAAGGTCCCTTCCAACCCAAACCATTCCATGATTCCATGATTCTGTCCTTCCAAGCTGGTACAAAGGGTGTGGGGGAGGCACAGGCAGAATTGGGGTAAGAGCATCCAAGAGGATGTTCCTAGGGAGAAGACACAGAAATGCCTCAAGACGTTGCTTCTCCCCATCTCCCCAGCAGTGATGCAGGGAGTATCCCCCAAGGCAGGGCTCGCCATTCCTTCTCCATGTCTTTCCACCACCTCCCAGTTTGCCTGCAGAGAAGGAAGGCATTATAAAGCTGCCTCCCTGCTCCGTGGGATCTCGCTCCTACAAGAGATGGAAGGCATGAGCACAAAACCGCCTCTCCCGAGCTTTCCCCACGCTCAGCACCGCTTGTCATTCAAGCAAACCCCGTGGCCTTTAAGCTGCCAAGGTACCAGAGCTGCTCTGGAATCGGAGTTCGCTCGGCTCCTGCCCTGGAGCAAGGAATCTGAAACGCTGCCACTGGAAACGAAACAGAGCATCCGTCATTTTACTTGCCAGAAATATATCCAGCCCCCAAAAAAAGAAATACTGCCTGCAAAAGAGCCAGCAACAAAGCCCTCGATTCCACCGGTGAAGCAGAGCCCGGCGTCGGGCATTTCCACTGGAATCCTGATTCTCTGCCCAATTCAAAACCACCCAAAATAAAACGAGCAGTGGGGTTGGGTCATGGCCTGAGGGGCCAGAAGAAGGGCACCAGGTCATCATCAGGGTGGCTGGTGGGGACCAGCAGCTCTTGCCTAGGATGCTACAAAGAAAATCCATGGGTTTGGAAGGAAAAGAGGCAGGTGGCAGAGACAGGGCTGGAGGGGATGAAAAGTCTGAAGGAGCACAGTGAAGCCCAGGCAGCCCCGCCGTGGGGATGTCCAGGGGAACCCACCCTGCCCACAGCATCCTGCCCGCGACCCTCCCCGGCAGGCAGGTCGTCACCCCCAGCCATTCCCAGTTGCATCCCCAGGAAAAGCAGCAGCACGTTCCCAGCCAGCCCAGCCCCCAGCCCAGGCACGCCAACCCAAATATCTGCGAGAGGCGCTCCCCTCCCTGGGAACGGCGACTCGCTGCAGAGTTCACATGCCCCAGCAATGCCTGATTAAACTCCCAAACTCCAAGGGAATACCCCTGAGGCTGTCTGAAGATAAGCTAGGAGCTAGGCTGCTCTCAGGAAATGCAGGAACTGGGAAAGAGCAATCCCTTTTTTCTTTCCTCTTAGATCCAGAATAACACAGAGCAAACCCTGGTGCTCTCTAGCTCAGACACAAGCACTTGCCAGAGCTCACTGCTGTGCACCCCCAGAGCTTCCCACTCCTCAAGACATCACAGGTGACCCCAGCTGCAAGCCAGATCCTGCTGGAGGCCCTGGGGATGGAACCAGAGAGCCCAGGACAGCTGCAGGCAGCACAGGCAAGCGGGCTGGAAGATGCTGAGCAAGAGGACAGTGCTGGAGCCTGGGCAGAGGCAGGACGGTGCTGCCCAGGCCATTGGGTGCCAGAGGATGGGGACACTTGCTGCCAACAGCTCCAGGACTGGGATGCTTTGCAGGTGCTCCACCATTCTGGTTTGCCCTAGGGAACACCTCAGGTGCTGGTTTCACTGGTCCTCAGGTGTCCTGCACCCCTCAGTGTCTTTCGCCCCTCCTTGGGCTTTTCCATGTTGGATGGGCACAGCACTAGCCCTGGATCTCCCAAGCCATCCACACACTCAAGGGCGAAGGCAGTCGAGGAATCCATGCTAATACAGCAGCCAAACCAACGGGCAAACTGGAGCATCCTGTGATCAAGAGGAAGGTGATGCTCCTGTCTTCTGTACCTGCTGGATCCCAGGGAGCAACCAGTGCCTCACACTTCAGGAGAGCGGAGCCACAGGGAGGGTTTGTACCACATCTTGGGGAGCAGAGAGCCCCAGGGGTGCCCCGTCCTGGCTGATGGGGAGGACACTGCAACGCTGGCATCCACAGGGACCAAATGTCCTCAGCTACAAGATCTGCCTTCAATGAAGTCCACGGCTGGGGAGGAGACCTGCACCCAACACACAGCGTGCTCTCAGGTGAGCAAACATGCCTGAGGCCAGAGGCCATCTAAGGACTGACCCAAGCCAAGCTCTCCTTCAAAGATTCCTCCCTGATCCCTTGCTTGGTTCTTAATGCTTCTTCAAGAATCAGCCCGAAAGGAAAGGTGTCTTCCTTCCCAGTACATGGCAGTAGAGGATAGAAAAACAGCACTCCTGGGCAACCTGGTAGGGAGATTTATTGGGAAAACTGTTCCCAGAAAATTGTTGGGCCCACGATGGAGTGGCAGGGCAGGGAGGTGCTGTACCAAGGCCCACCTTCTGTCTGTGATTGGATACCAGTGTGGCTGCAGAAAACACTGGGACTGTCCCTGGGTGTCCTGCACAGCCATGAGACCCCACTATGGCCTTTCCATGTATGAAAGGGGTATGGAAGAACAGTGGATAGAGACTTCTTGCCATGGCCTGTTGTGACAGGACAAGGCACAAGGGTTTAAACTGACAGAGGGCAGGGCTAGGAGAAATATTAGGGGAAAATTCCCTGTGAGGGTGCTGAGGCCCTGGCACAGGTTGCCCAGAGAAGCTGTGGCTTCCCCATCCCTGGAAGTGTCCAAGGCCAAGTTGGACAGGACTTGGAGCAGCCTGGGATAGTGGAAGGTGTCCCTGCCCCGTAGCAGGGGGTTGGAATGAGATGAGCTTTAATGTCTCGTCCAACCCAAAGTGTTTTCTGATTCTATGGCAATTTTTAAAAAGCACAAGTGAGATGGGGGAAGCTGGCAGATCTTAAAGAACCAACCCCAGGACAGCTGCAAAGCAGAGCTGGAGTCCTGGGAAGGAGGAAGGGGTCACCATCACCACCACCACTCACAGCATGAGTCAGGATGGGAGGACCCTGAGCTGAAAGAGCTGCAGGACTCACAGTAAGAAACAGAGAGGTTCACTCTATGATCTCGAGGAGAGCAGCCATGGAAAAACCCATCCACAAGCTGTCACAACACAGAGGAAGATCAGGAAGGGCCACAAGACTGAGCCTGGGGAAGCTGAAGCATGAAGGAAACACTACATGGTGGAAAGGGCTTATCACGCTGGAGATGTGCTTTGAGGGGACTGATCGCAGGGTGTCAGCGTCTGTCTGGGCTCATGCTCCTTCCTGGCCCCAAGCTCTGAGGAGCTACACTAAAGCTAGAGTTAGATGTCCATGCTCCTGCCTTCCCTCACCTCCCAGGGGCAAGCTGGAATGACAAGGAGCAGGCTGGATGTGGTTGGTGCCTGCCACATGGTGGTCCAGCCCTTCTCCAGCAAGCCCAGGGTGGGTTCAGGACTCCCAGCCTGCTCCCAAGACCTGTCTGCCTGATTGGTGACCCGGCTGCAGGAGAACCATCTTCCCTCACCCACACAGAAGGGTTTGATCCCGCCAGGGTTTTCACCCCCTCTGAAACCCAGCACCCCTATCCCCATCCCCGGATGGCTCCTCCCACAGCACTGGCAAGCTCCCAGCATGGGAGGGAAGCTCCAGAGCACAGGGCTCCCAAAAAAATGGGTTCCCACTGCTTGCTCTCAGTTTCCATGAGGGACATCCTCCTCCACTTGCTGCTTCCCCAGCCTTCTCCATCCCATCCTCCTCCCTCTTCCCCATGCCAGGGAGTCCTGCACCTTGCCCTCAGTGGCATGATCCATGGAGGATGAGCCCGAGCAAGGCTGGGGGATGAGCAGGGGCTGTGGCAGGGAGCAGCCACAGAATCCATCTCCCAACAAGCTGGAGCACCAGCAGACACGGACTTGTAGGCAGTGGATTCAACAAGAAACCCATCCTTGCATCTGGAATAAGCTGCTGGAATTTTAGGGACTGTCCACAACATCTCCCTCCGTGTTCTGATGAAGCTGTTTTCATCCCACGGGCTTCACAAAGACCTGCCTGAGGGCGGAGAAGGGGGTTTCCCACTATCATAGTTCCTGACACTTTTGACATAAGGCACATCCAGGCTAAGGGTAGAAAAATTCCCAAGCAATTTCTGACGAGGTTCCCCTCAACCAGCATGGCTTCCCCACCCTCATCCCGGATGCCTGTCCTTCCTGTACTTTTCTCCTGCACACCTTGATGCTGAACGACAGCACCCGGAGGGGGAACATCCTCCTCTAATGATTTTTCAGACAAAAAATGGACTTTTTCACTCTGATGGTGCATTTTAACAATGCAACAAAACCAAAACTCAGTGTCAGGGCTGCAACCCTCACTATCCTGAGGGAAGCAGCCAGCACCCACACGGGGGATTCAGGATGGGTGTCTCCAGAGGATGGCCACGGGCGTCCCCATGTCCCCACAGCAGCACCCCCGCTTCGGCTCAAGGGGTTTAAGCTGAAGCAGTGCAAGTCCCTGCTGCAGCCCCCCGAGGTGTAAGGCTCCCTGAGCTCTTAATGGGCTTACGGAGCTGCTGGGAGCAGAGCAGCTCCCCCAGCGCGGTGCCTGGGGAACTTACAGGCATCCCTGGCTGGCAGCCCACCGTGGCACCACCAGCCGTCCCTGGCACAGTGGGAGCCACCTGCCAGCACCATCCCCGATGGCACCGAGCGCTCAGCCTGCTCTCTCCCCATCCCAAATCCCACGCGCCTCCTCCTGCTCACCTCAAGGACATGTGTCCCCCGCACCCTACAGCAGATCGAATCCCTCCAGGCCACGCCACTGGCGTGGCACCCACACCTCCCCACCTGCACCTGCAACCTGTGCTCCACACCTGTGCCCCACTCTGGTCCCCCTTTCAGTGCTCACCCCATCATCACGGTGCACCCCACATCTCGCCCTACACCTGCACCCCACAGCTCACCCCACATCATCACCCAGGGCCACACTGAGCCCACACTGAGCAGCAGGACCAGGGGATGCCTGTCACTGGGGCAGGACCAGCTGCAGGTGCCCCCCAGACCCCTTCAAATTCAGGCTGAGGGTGAGAGGAGCATGTGCTGCTCAGCCTGGTAAGGCTGGAGGGGCCAGCACACCATCCCACGCCATCCCCGGGAAATCCTGTTTTTCCGGACTTGGATCAAGCACAGTGCACTGGGAACAACAGCCTACAGGAGCAGGGCCATCCAGGGAAAATCCTACTGGAAAGCAGTAAAACCCCATTCAGTAAAACCCCATTCTCAACCAGCACAAGTTTTGGGGAGGCAGCCCCTGGCTGGATGCACTCTGGCAGGAAAGGCTCTGCCCTCGTCTTCATCCTGTTTTGGCGGTTTGGACTTTGTGCCTTTGGGTTTTTCCAGAGGGAAAATATTTTTTAAAAAGCAAAAAAACCCCCAAAACCTAAGAATGTTACTGAGCTCCTGTGAATTCCCTATCAGCTGCTGTACACGCACATGGCACAGAAAAATCCTTAGCAAATTCCTGCTGAAAAATAATATAAAAAACAGGAAAACCCACCAAAGGCTGAGCTTGCCGGACACAGCACGCCAGGAGGGGCTGACAGAGCTGTTACGGTCTATTGGGCCAATAATCCACAAACTAAGACAGATTTATTGTACATGGCAGATCCTAACAGCTCCAAAGAAACCATCACTGTCTCCTGGTGCTTAAAATTCACTTTCTTGGGGGGGAAAAAAAGGGCCAAAACATGGCTTTATGAGATAAGATGCGTGGTTGGACCATTCTGTGACAGGCAGAAGCCTGTGCAAACACATACACGGCTCTTTTTTCCCTTGATATATAAATATATAAAATATCTCCTCTTCCAAGGCGAGCACAACTGCATTACCCATCGGAGCACTGTCCTTACCACTGGATTACCCAGCTTGGTTTCACCTCCCTTAGCAAGATGGATTTGCAGGGATGTTGTTTCCGCCTCAATATTATTAAAAACAAGGGGAGATAAAAAAAATCAAGTTAATTAAAGCTAAATTGAGCCCCTGCATCCATCTGGCTTGCTGGGCTGGGTGAGTTTGGGTCCCCTCTCCTTGGAAGGTGTAAGGATCTGAGAAGGGAGATGCTGGAGAGGAGAGCAGGCTCTTCCCACTGGCATGACAGTGATGGCAAGCCTGGGATGGGGGGATATTTTGATGATGATGATGATGATTATGGTGATAATAGAGATAACAATACTAAAAAGGTCAGAGACAGTGCTTTCCCTGTTTCTGGCATACAGGACCCCGACCAGCGTGGAGCAGCAGGGCCAGGAGCGGGATCAGCCCGATCCCATTGGTAATTGCAGCGTCTGTTCGAATCTCCGCGAGGCTGGAAATCACGCTGGGCCCGGCTCAGAGCTTCCCGGCGGCTGATCATATCGGACGGGGATCAAAGAGGCTCAGCTTACGGGTTTAGCGCGCAGCTCGTCCCAGCCGGCGCTGCCGCCGAGGGGGGGCCGGGCTCCACTGGCCCCGGGGGGGCTGCTTCTGGGAAGCTTGGAGGGTGCGTGGGAGCGAGCATCCCTCAGCGGGGTGATGCCTGCGGGGATGCCCGGTGGGACCACCAGCACAGAGCCCCCCCGGCATCGCGCCTGGATGCTGGGCCGGCTGCGCTGTGTGTATGTCCTGCCAGCCTCCACCAAGCCCCGGCTGCACCCCAAAACCTGCAGGGTAATTGGGGGAAGCTGGCCCTGGCAATCTGGAGAGAAGCTCTTGGAGACCCGGAGCGATGACCACAGGCAGGGGTGGGCGCAGGGAGCGGGGTTTGCATGGATGCTCCAAGTGCAGCCTCACGGTTGCACCCTAAAACCATGGCAGGGGGGCAAGCAGTGGGATGCTGGAGCAGAATCCCAGGGCAGCAGCTTTCAGCTGCACCCGGAGCAATGCTCCCGGGCAGGGATGGGTGCGGGGAGGGGGTTTGCATGGATGCCCCGGCTCCAGCCCTCCGGCCGGCGGTGCAGCAGCGGGAAGGGATGTGCCGGGACTGGCCGGGTGGCTCCAGGGAGGGAGTTGAACGAGTAATTAGAGCAGGAGGCTGTGAGTCAGCAAACGATGCGTAACCTCGGCGAGGCTGACAATGAGGCAAAAGATGGCAGTTTCGACCGAGAGCGCCGGCTGAAAGGGCACATTTAGATATGCAAAAAGCAGCAACTCCTGACAATCCCAGGGCTGCGACCCGCTCGGCAACCCGTAATGCTCCGGAGCCGCCGTCTGCCGCCGAGCTCTCGACGCCTTCCTCCAAAATCATTGTGAATAGAGACATGGGTGGGCGCAGATCAAACCCCACGGAGCGAGGTAGTGGAGATCGCTTCCAAAAAAACCAGGGAAAAGCAGCGGGCAGCCTCTGCTCTAGCACCCCATGCTGCCTGGAAAGTGGGATACAACCACACAGCAGCTGACCTTGCTCCGAGTGCCCCGGGGAGAAGCGCAGCCACGGTGCTGGCGATTCCCCTGGCACAGCCACTGCGCTCCAGGATGGGTATTACGGTTTGGAAGCAAACCCCAGCTCCAGCCACAGGTTCGTTCCCCCCATTTTGAAGGGTGCATCAGGGCTGCAGGCAGGTAGGGCCCCGCCGCACAGTCGCCCTCGGCGAGGAGAGTTTAATTAACCCCGGAAAGCGATCGTTAAACGGCCGGCCCGGGTAATCGATGCGGAAGGGGCAGCTTTGCTGCCGAGGGACCATCTGCTCCGGGGAGCGATGGCGGCTCCTCGTCCCCCCCGTCACCTCTCGCCTGCCGGGAAGCGGCCGCCGCCGCCACGGGGCAGCTGCTTTGGGGGCCCGATCCCGAGCTGAACCCCGGCCAAGCCATCCGGGGGGGATGGGAGCTGCCCCTCGCCTCAACCCTCGCTTCCCGTAAAGCCCCAAGCCCCACAGCCACGTGATTTCCGATACGGCACGGCCCCCCCCGGCACAAAGCCCACCCGAGGGTCCCTCCAGAGCGAGGCATCCCCCCCGCCCCTGACAGGATGTGGCTGAAGCCAAAGCTGGCCAAGGCCCCTCCTTGCCCCACAGCTATTTTCACCCTTGGGATGAGTTTGTGGCAGTCTCAGCCTTGACGGCACAGAGGGTTTGTGTCTTTTGGAGCACCCAGCCCCCCACGCACACCTATGGCCACATTCCCAGGCGAATACTCAGAGGGATGCTCTCAGCATCCGGCATCACCAAGATACCAGATACTGTCATCCTGGCCTGGGGCACTGTATCCCTTCCCACTCCCCAGGACCCCCAGGCCTTTCTCCAACCCTGAATTTCCAAGTTTCTCCTTATTTCCACCCAATAAATGATGCCGGGTGCTCAGGGGCAGTAAGGCTGGGTGTGGTGCATCTGCTCCTGAGGGACCCAGAAGCTACTCCCCACTACAGGGCTGACTCCAGCTCTGGGATGGGGTTCTTGGGCACGTCTGGGATGGGCACAGGGAGACCCCTGATCCCTCACTCCATGGGCATCCCCCAGAAGAGCTTTGGGGAGCAGCTGGGGGTGCAGCCATCCATAGCATCCCAGGGCAAAGCCAGGGGATGCAAGAGCATGATTTTGTCCCCCAGGATGGGACTTGGAGAGACCCAGTGGCATCCCTCTCCTATGAGCAGATCTTCCCATCATCATTGCCTGACCAGCTCCCAGTGCCAACACTTCCTGGGAAGCCTGTGGGGACATAGCACTGGCATAACCCTGTTGGGGTGATGCAGACCCTGGGCGTGGAGCCACACGCAATCTCCTGCTGCTCTGGATCTGTTCCCCACCCATCGGGAGGAGAGGAGCCGCCAAGGAGCGGAAGGACTGCATCCCCCAGGAAGAAAGGAGCCCAAGGGTGCTTCCAGAGGAGGTGCTGGCACAGGGAACAAGCCCTGGGACACAGCATGGCCCTGAAGCCAGGAAAAAGCCCTGTCCCATTCTCTGGCCTCGCCTGGGGCAGAGGAGATGGTGCAGATGCTACTGGCCCAGCCATGGGCAGGCTGTCAGATGGGTCTCCAGGTCAGCTGGGGCCAGCAGGGTTCAAGGTGACCTGCGAAGCACACAGTGGGCATTTGCCCTCCTTGTCCATGGATGGAGATACCTTGGGCTCCTCTTCACCTCCCCAGGCCTGCAGCCCCCTGGGAAGGGGACTGTGTTTCTCCCGACTCTGATGGCAGCAGTTCAGCTGGCAGGGGATGGTGCCCCTGCACCCACACACCACCTTCCTCACCCACTGGCACCAGTTTGAGAGCAATCCCAGTCCAGGAAAACATCCTAGTAGATTCCATTTCTGGTTGCCAGGACCTTCAGGAGAGCAGGCCGAGGCTCCAGTACAGAGCTGGGTGAGGGTTTGCCAGGGCACCCACCCCACCTGAGTTGCCAGGGGAACGCTTGGGGCTGCTCCTGGTACCCCAGCATTGCCCAGGGTACCAGCACTCAGCCACTGGATGTGGCAGGGATGCCCATGGCAGCCCAATGGGAGAGCAGCTGGAGCACTGTGAGCAGCAGGCAGCAGGGAAACCCCTAAAG
>VZRN01000285.1:665833-678791 GCA_013397935.1 Dasyornis broadbenti
TTTTTTTTTCCTTGAGCCGGGGATTCGCCTGGAATTCAGACGCCCACGTGGTCCAAAATAGCCTGGCTCCAACATCCGGAGCGCCCTGCAAAAGCCATCTGCCTGCACAGGCAGGGCGGGCAGCCGCGGGGCTGGGGCACGTCGGCACACTCCCATCCCATCCCATCCCATCCCATCCCATCCCATCCCTTGCCGTGGCTCCTGCTGCCTACGGCTGCTGCTGGCAGTCACAGAAGCGCTGCCCAAGCTGTACCTAGGACAGAGGGGCAGGCAAGTGCTGTGGTGCATGGCCAGGCAGGGGACACTGCTCCTGGGTCACACTAACACCGGGGTTTTCCCAGTGCCTGCAGATTGTTGTCTCAGCAGCCAGCTCTGGGAAGACACCAGTGACGTGAAAACAGCCATTCTCAGACCAGAGAATGTTGTCCTTCAGATGGGAGCTGAAATGCAGAGCAAGCCAGGTTCCAGGGGGGAATTACTCCTGCTCCATCCGTGTCTTCCCACATTTCATCTCCTGGCCAGCCCTGTGGGGACATCTCAAATCCACCCCAGGCCCTGGTGGGACAGGATCCTTCAGCCCCAGCACCTGGGATGGGAGGACACCTGTCCAGTGTGATCCCTCCTCATGAGCCCTCACCACCAGGACAGTGGGGCCACATGGGGCTTTCCAAACCTCTCCTGCCCATCCACACCAACAAGGAGACAGAAAGGTCAGAGCAGCCCTGATTTTAAAAACAGACGTGCCAGTGACATGATTTCCACTGGAAATATCAAAGTTACTTATGGCAAGAGCTAATTTGGGCATACTTGAGTCAGGAGCTTTGGGGAAATAACGGTGAAAACTGCGCTGGCCTCCTCCTGGCCACTGTGGCAGCCAGGTCATTGCCTCCTGCCAGGCACTCCAGCCCCATGCTGCTGCACCCAGGTGTTACACATACAGCCTCAACAGGCGCAGGGATTTGGGATCCTGAGGATGATGGTCAGTGTCACCTGAGCATGCCTGTGTTTTATGGAGGGCCACGGAGAAACCTGGAATGTGTAGCATAAAATCTGGCTCACAGCTGCACGTGGGCCAGCAGCCAGCAATGCCTGTGGGCACAGGAGGAGGAGGTGATGCCCTGTCACCTCCCATGGACATGAGGCCTCTGAGAATAGGCACGTGGTTGGTCCCTCCCCTGTGAGATCCCACCTGAATGCATTTCCCTCCCTTCCACATCACCTTTTCCCATCAACAGGGCTGCAGATGAGCCTTGCCCAAGACATTGTGGAGGTCTTTTCCTGCAGAAAGGACTTTGGGCAACACTGCCCATGGCAGTGATGGAGTTACCATCCCTGGAAGTGTTAAAAGACATGTGGATGTGGCACTTGGGGACAGGGTGAACACAGTGGTGTTGGGTCAATAGTAGGACTTGATGTTCTTAGAGGGCTTTTCCAGCCTGCATGATTCTGTGACTCTCAAAGGCTGCTTCCTCTGTTCAGGCTGGTCTCCTCTGCCCAGCTCCACCATTCTGAGAAGAAATCAGCCCCTGACTCTCACATGCTGGAGCAGTGCCCAGAACCCATCCCCTTTCCCTCTGCCCAGAACAGACGTCAGCAGCACCACGTGATCGGTGCTATGGATGGGGCTGACAGACCTGATTCTGTGGGTGTAGGAAGCTGTACCCCCTTGGTCATCTAAACACCACCCACCACGCCAGCCCTGCGCTGATCTGCCGCCTCTAATGGATTGTGACCTGCCAAAAGGAGCGGTTATGTCCAGGCCACTCTTCCTCCTGATAGGAGGCTTTGGGACTGAGCAACAGCTGGACGTGTCTCACATCACATCTGTAACCACCTAAAACCTCCAAGATCTCTCTCCTCGCTTCATCTTCAAGAGCCCCTTCAACACCAGAGTTCAGACAAAGGGTAGCACCCAGTTCTTGGGTGAGTTCTGGGAGACACCTTGTGCACTCACACACTGCTCCTGCCATCAGAGAAGCCTCCTCTTCCCCAGGAAGCCCTCTGAGACCTGGCTGGGTACACGGGTCTTTACTGGGGACTGGCCTGCAACCCTTCCCCCTGCCTTATCCCACCTGTTCTGCTCTCCTTCCCTGAAAGCTTCCCTGCACTCCCCATGCTCCGGGGACACTTCCACAGCCCCCAGGGAGGTCTGGCATTGAAAGAACTGGCGTGTGGAGAAGAGCTAGGCCTGAAGCTCCGGCGTGCAGCTCCATTTCTTCCGGGGCAAACACAACCCAAGAATTCGCGGCAAAGAGCCAGCCTGGAGTTGGATGGGAACAGACCACCATCTCCTTACCTAGGAAGACCAACTGGACTTGTCAAGAGGAAAGAAATTCATCTACATCTCACACATATGGTCTCATCCTAATGGATATGTATGAGCATAAGGGAAGAAGAATAACCTTCTGGTTAGGCTAAGGGCTTGGCAGTTGAGATTTCGCGATGCTATTCTCAGCGCTGTCCACACCTTGCTCCGAAGCCTCGGAAAACTCTTTATCCATCCTCAGGCCTCACGTTTCCATCTGGAAACAGGGCCGATACCTATTTTGTGCTCGTCGCAAAGGAGAGAGGAGGGACGTTTGGGATGCATCTCCCTCTTCAAGCGGTTCTTGTTTTGAGTTAAGGAGAGCAGGCAGGAGAGACAGGAAGAATGAAGAGCCACGAGGCATCTCTGGGAAAGCTCCAGCACTGCTTAAGGCTGCCTGGAAAACTCAAACTTCAGTGGAAAGAGGGAAAATGGTCTTTTCCCAGCACTCTGGGGCAGCACAGCTCATCACCTCAGATAACCCAGAGCAAACTGGAGCTATCAGAGCGTGTTTTCATCCTCGTGAGCCAGCCCAGGTGCTTCCTGGGCTCGACATCTTCCGGGAGGGATACACGGATGTGCACTGCCCGAGCTGAAGGGACTGCCCAGGATCCCTGGCCAGGCTGCCTGCCAGGCAGGAGGAAATGGCCTGGTGGTAGGAAGGTGTTACTTGTCTGCAAACCTGCTCAAGGAGGATGGTGCTCAGTACTGGGACGGACAGTGGCCAGTGTCCTTACCTGAGGTGCCCCAAGGGATGAGGTGCCCCATGGAAAAGGTGCCCTGGGAGCCTTGAGATGCTCCAGGAGCTGAGGTGCCCCAGGTGACCCCAAGGAATGAGGTGCTCCAAGTTCCCCGAAGTGCCCCAGAGTCTGAGATGCTCCATGTGCCCCAAGCTGCTTCAGGAGCCCACAGCGCTTGGCCAGGCTGGAACTGGGAGATGACACCACCGTTCTAGAGGTGGACAAGGTGTGTCCCCATCAATTTTCCCCTGCTGGAAATCTCGGTGTCTAGCTGTGCCCATGCTGGACAGAATCACCCACCTCCAACCCAACATGGGGGTCCCCCCATTGCCCCTGCCCCAGCTTTCCCAGCCCCATGATCACCATAAATCCGTGGGTGAACCAAGGATGTCCGTCTTCATCCCGCCTCCTCCAGCTCCCCTGATCTGCTGCTGGCTGGGACCCTGTTCCCTGGATGGATGCCAGTACGGGTTCCCTCCTCCATCTCCTCCTCCTCCCACAGGGCATTTCTGCAGGAGCCCCAGCCCTGCAAGGAGAACACAGAGCAGCCAGAGCAGCTGTAAATCCTTCCCTGCAGCCCAGGGCTCTGCCAAGCTCTCCCTTCCACCCAAATTTATGGAAAAGCAGGTCCCTGCCAGCGACGCACAGCACAATTGCGAGGTGGAACAGGCAGTGCTTGCAGCTACAGTAGGGGCTCCTGCAGCCTTCCTCTTCCTCAGGCAGTCACCCTTGGTAGCCTGGGTACAGGCACATCCCTGCACAGACAAAGCAGTCCTGGCACAGTTTGTCTCCCCCCACATCGCACTCCCCAACCCGAGCCCCCTGGGAGCACCCCAAACCTCAGGTGGGAGCATGAGGCCCTCGTGGACAGGCACAGATGAGCCCAAACAGCCCCTTGTGCCCCCCTTCCCCTTTGTGCCCCTCAGTGCTTGCAGGGGGTGAGCCCTGATGTAGGAGGGAGAGGATGAAGGGTTCAGGGAGGGAGATGAGAGCCAGAAGCTGCGCATCACCGGGGATTTTTTCCTGGTAGCAAAGGTCAGCCATGTGCCAGCCCCTTCCTCCGCTGTCACGGCAGAGGTAGTGCTGACAGTAGACCCGAGTATTTGCATTTCCTGATGGCTGCGTGCTGAAATTTGCAGTTTTAATGGTGCATTAATGCTGGCTCCTGCATTTCATTACTTCTGAGAGTGAGAAAAGGCACAGAGTGAAAACAAAAATTCCCCTCAATTCGGCCAGGCCAGCCTGGCCACCGAATGCTGGCTCCTGCCAGCCACCCTTGCACACAGCTGTGAGCTGGGCCCAGCCATGACACATGGCTGCAGAAACCCCAGCAAAAAACGTCTTTCCTTCGCTTATCCTTAGTCGTGGGATGCCCCTTCCCAGATACAGAGATGATCAGAACCCACCCAGCCACCAAGGATCTGCCCACGATCCCCCCACAAATACAAGGATGCTTTGGAGAAATGACTTCGAGGCCACTTTCCTGTTTCATGTCCTGTCTGCACAGGTCAGGGAATTCAATCTACTTTTTGCCCAAATCAGACTTGGCTGCTGCTGCTTTGCTGCAGCCTGGACACAAATTTCTGGGCCTGAGCTTAAGCATAAAGCACTTGGAAAGCTGGCCTGGAAGCACAGGGAAGAAGGGAGCCAAGACTTGCACAGGCGAGCCAGAGGGAGCACACACGGTGCGAGCACCGGTGCTAGGAGTGTCTGGAAGGAGGCGTCAGGCAGGAGGGAACCCTGGGATGCTCATCATGGGACAAAGCAAAGCTTGCTCCTGGCCACACTCCATGCCATGGGCTTTTTGGGATGAGTTTTGGGGTGTCCAGGACACCAATGACCAGCACCCTCTGTGTCTCTCAGGTTGTTCAGTTCTGAGCCACTTGTGGCAAGAAAGACCCTGAGGGGCTGGGGCAGGTCCAGAGAGGGAAACAGAGATGGGGAAAGGTCTGGAGCACAAGATGAGGAGCAGCTGAGGGAACTGGGAGGATTCAGCCTGGAGAAAAGGAGGCTCAGGGTGGACCTTCTCCCTCTCCACAACTCCCTGACAGGAGGGTGCTGCCAGGTGGGGGCCAGGCTCTTCCCTGGCAGCTGGCAATAGGAACAAGAGGAAACGACCTCAAGTTGTGTCAGGGGCAGTTTAGATTGAATATTAAGGAAAAATTCTTCACAAAAGGGGTGGTCAGGCATGGGAACAGCCTGCCCAGGGATGTGGTAGAATCACTGTCCCTGGAAATGTTCAAAAGCCATGTGGATGTGGCACTTGGGGACACAGGTTAGTGGTGGTCTTGGCAGTGCTGAGTTAATGGTTGGACTCAATGATCTTAAAGGGCCTTTCCAACCTTAATGATTCCACAATTCCCTGTGTCCAAGCCCAATCCAAGGGCACATGGATGAAGTCAAATATCCCAGGGCACATGTAGTGCCCAGGCAGCATCACAGCACCTCCTGGGGCCTTCAGACCTCTGTGTCTGTACCTCTGAGCTCCGTGGGCAGCGTGAGGTGCCTCTCCATCTTCTCCTGTGTTTGAGACCTACGGAGGTCCCAGCCATCAGCTCACTGAATGTGACTCCCCAATCCCCAATCCCTTCCACAGGCTCTCCAGACCCTCCCTAACCCAACGTGGAAGTGACCCCATCAACTCTGCCCCCCAAGCCAGGGAGGACTTTCAGCATCCCCATGGCATCAGGGATGCATCAATGGGGGGTTCCTTCCTGCGTCCATCCATGCTGTTGGGTGACTTTCCCGATGTCCAGCCTGGAATTCCTGCTTGCTTTCCCAAACCTGGTTTCCATCCGGCAGCTGGGTTTCAGCAGCGCCCCACTGCCCAGGCAGGCCTGCCCTGCCTTTCCTGGCCATAAAACCAACGGGGCAGTGGAAATATTTCGGAAACACCTTTTACAGTTCTCTCAGCAGGGCTGCAGTTAACCCCTAAAGGGGCTGCCTGCCATCAGGAAAAACAATTTCATTCCAGCCAAATTATTTCACAGGAAAAGGCTGATTTTGGTGCCATTTTTAACGCTGATGACTTCAGCATCGTCCCCTCGGACTCTGCCACCTTTTCCTGTTCTCATGTTCTGCAATGACCTGGTGCTCTGGCGTTCTCTGGATCAAACATTTTCCCTCGCTCTGCATCCAGCAGATTCAGTTCCTTGGGGTGTCTCTGCCAAACTGCCCTGGTTTGTGGGGCTGTGGTGCTGCTCCATCGTGGCTCAAGTTTGGGATCGCTGCTGAAACCGAGCCCCTGCAGCCGCCCTCTGGCTATTTTCAAAGGCACCTACAGAGCATTAGGTCACAGAGACTGAAATAGCAGATTCCGGGCCAAATCGGGGTGATGAGCACATTTTGTCCAGCCTCTACCCAGGTCCCAAGCATCCCAGCTTCTCCCGGCCCGGACCCTGTCCCAGCTCGAGTGGGAACACCCCGTGGGTGCCAGTGCCACACGACTGTGGGGCAGCTCATGGAACCTGTCACTTTCAAGATCACTTCTACCCCAGTTCAGATCCATCTGAAAAGTCCAGCACCTGGCAAGCATGAGACCCTTCACAGCCTACTGGGGACCTCCACTGGTGTCCAGGCATAGCAGGGCAGGAGGACACAAACCTCCAAAAGGAGGTTTGGGGTTCAGACACCCCCAGGATCCTTTTACTCTGCATGAGCCAAACAGACGATGTCTGAGAAGGGTGAAGCTGGTAAGCTCAGCCCATCAGAGCTCCTCGTGGTGACCTCCAGCATGTCCCAGCCCCCTCGGCCGCTCCTGGAGACGGCAGCGCCAGGACGTGACATTCCCTGCGTTTTATCTTCACACATGGGCAGTTCTCAACAAGCAGCAAAGGCCAGACTCTTTCACCACCTGGCACATAAGCTGGGGTAGGGAGAAAGCCAGGCTGTGAGTGCACGTGTCCCACAAGCATCCAGGAGAAGTCACTCCTGGTCCCCAGGAACCAACTTGAGCCCAGCAGCAAGGTCCCAGGAAGAGACGATCACTGACCAGAGGTGGAAGCCAGGTTCTTTCAAGCAATGCCTTGGCTGTGGGTCTGATTTAAGGCTCCCAGGACAGCCAGGTCCTCATCCCAGGAGCGGTGCTTTGGTGCTGCTGCTTTGACCACTGCACACTCCTGGGCCAGTCTGGGAAGGGGCACAGAGACTGGCAGATGCTCCACAGAGATCTCACTGCAGACACTCACTGCAGTTCATGGATCATCCCAAATATCCATCTCTGGCATGATCCTGAGGAGGACACCATGGAGCCACAGAATGCTTTGGGTAGGAAGAGACTTTAAAGGTCATCCAGTTCCATGGGCAGGGGCACCTTCCACTATCCCAGGCTGCTCCAAGCCCTGTCCAATCTGAAAACTTCCAGGGATGGGGCAGCCACAGCTTCTCTTGGCAACCTGTGCCAGGGCCTCACCACCCTCACAGGGAGGAATTTCTTCCAATATTCATTCTAAATCTCTCCTCTTTTAGGTTAAAGCCATTCCCCTTCGTCCTTTCATCACCTCTGTCCCCTGCTCCCCCCAGCCTGGACCATGTCCCCATGCTCCAGTTGGTGCCCTGGGATCCTTTCCACTAACGGCTCCCTCCTTCCTGAGGGCTCAGCATCCTCAACGGGTGCTTCAGAGGCAATCAAAAATTGCTATTTTTTGCCTCTGGGAGAATTCAGCAGCAATTCAGAGAAGAGCCTGGGATTCGGGCCATCTGCATCCTGTCTCACATGGCTTGACTGAGTCCCTAAATCATCCCATGCCTCAGTTTCCACCTTTATATAGCAGAGAGGCCATTCCTTGGGTTGTCCCACTCTATCCTCCATCTGGAAACCCTCTGGGTCAGAGGCTGCCTCTTGGTGTGGGGACTGGCTGCATCCTGACTGGAGAAATGAAATTTTGGGGTATCCTGCTGTGATTGAGGGATCCGTCTGCAGCTGGGATGCTCTTACCCTCACCCAGAGTGAGGGCTGGGCTCCCCTCATTTAATTCCTTGGCACAGCAATTTGCTTTACCCTTTTAAAAGTGCAGACTGTGGGTTTCCAGGAATGAGGGGTTGCCTGAATTCCCTGATTTGGGAAGGAGCTCAATGAGGCCAGGGATGGAGCAGGTGCCCTCCGGAGCTCAGGGGGAAGGATGAGAGAAGGCCCCACCAGGCAGGCTGGGATTGCAGGGGTAGCAGGTGTCTGGAGGGACTGGTGGGACTGGTGGCATATGGAGAGGTGAGGTTATCCCCCTGCATCCCAGACACTCCTGGAGCCAGGAGGGAGTTTGTAGGCACTGAGTCACTCCAGCCCTTAAAAAACCCAACAGTGTTTCCCTCAGTGCCCATAGAAATGGCAGGGCCAGACGATGTGAGGAGCCTCCATGGCCCTCATGAGCGCTGCTTCCTCTTGCATTTCCCTCCTTTTCCTCTCCAATCTCACTGAAAAACACCTTTTCCACCTCCTTCTTGACCCCCTCTGGAGTCCACATGGAGTCCAGGCTCACAGAGAGCCCTGCAGCAAGGGCAGGGCAAGGTGATGGGTGCTCAGGGTTCTGGGGCTGAGGGACTGACACTGCTCAGCTTCCCAAGGGACACCAGACAGGCGGTGCCCAAGTGAGCAGCTCCATCCCTTCTCCTGCACCTGCACGAGGCGAGGGGGAGATTCTGGGGCTTGGAATGGCACTCAGCAACCCCCATCCAGGGAAGGATGCCCAAATGAACAGCATGGAGTTTGCATTCCATGCCCAGGCTCACTGCTGGCTTCAGGCTCAGGAGCCCTGGTCCCATTGGACCTCATTTCACCTCCCCTAAATTCCCCCCCCCCTCCCTACTTTGGAAAGGGCAAAGGTCTCAATTCCAGCAGAGGCACAGGAAGGTTCAGTGTGTCCTGCTGGGACATGCCAGGGAAGATGGGAAACCACCTGCCTTCTCTGAAACTGGGAGCAAAGTGGGGAACCACCTCCAAAATTTGGTGAGTCCCAGATCTCACTTCACATCACTGGTGGTCTGAGGCCTGGAGCCCCCATGGGCAGGGATCAGCAAGGGGCTCCCCAAGGCAAGGGGCTGCCCTGCAGCAAAGCTGTCCTTTCCCAGAGCCCATCTCCCAGGGCACCCGTGGCCTGTCCCCACCATGGGGACACCCCAGCTGTGTGGGGGGAGGCAGAGGCAGAGCGCCCTGTCCCCCGTGGAACAGGGATGGAGGAACCGGCAGAGTTGCCATGGAGATTTTCTCCCTAGCAGATGCTCTGGGCAGGTGCAAGAAGAGGCTCTGCCCCCCTCGCTGTGCGGCACAATGCCAGCCGGATCCTGCAGAAACAGGAAGCCTCTGCAACCGCCCGCTGCCAGCCCAACGGCCACCACCACCATCGCCACCGCTGCCACCGCTGCCACCGCTACCACCAGCCTCCCTGCCCATGTCCATCTGGGGAAACTGAGTCACCTCCCAAAGCCGTCTGGAGCTCCTGGCTTCACCTCCCCCAGTCGAGCATGGGTGACAGTGGCACGTCTGGGGTGTTTCTACCTTGGGACCCTCCAGCCCCTCTCACTGCCTGCTCTGGCTGTCACCCGTTGCCTCCCTGCTGAGCAGATTGGTCACACACAGCATTACCCAAAATGTGATTTACAGGGACCCCACACACTGCCAGGGTGCTGGCACAGTCTGCATGGGCAGTCAGCCTGTGCCTGTCCCAGGACTGGAGGGGCACTGCTGGCCCCGGGGACTGGCACAGGGCATTCATAAGATGAGTGATGCCAGCCCAGGGATGTGCTCCATTGTTGGGACAGACACTCCATAGATCTTAACCCATCCTGGAGTGCCCAGCCCTTCACTTTTCCAGTTCTCCATCGCCTGGTCCCTACAACTACTCAGAGAATCATGGAATATCCAGAGTTGTAAGAAACCCACAAGGATCATCAAGTCCAACTCCTGGCCCTGCACAGGACACCACAACAATCCCACCATGTGCCTGAGAGTTTTCTTGCTGTTATCTAGCTGCTCTTTAAAACCCCCTGTGAAGTTCCCAGTTCCATGATATTAGACACTTAAAAATCCCTTTTCCTTGGATTTTCCACAAAGGATGCCTCGAAAACCACGTCATCAGTGCTCTCTCAACACCCAGCCAGAGTGTGGCTCCTCCAGCAGAACCTTCCTTAGGAGATTTCGCCCAGGCTCTGGCCAGCCTTGTTTTCCACTCAGTGCGTTGCCGGTTGCGAGGCGGTTGAGGCAGCAGTGGGAGGGTTCCGGGAGCGACACCCACACAATCAAAAGCTGCTCTATCCAGCCGGGCCGAGCGTTTCCGTGGTAAGCAGAGCCGCCGGGTTGTGTACCTAGCGCAGGGGCTGCGTTTCAAAACACGCCGGGGTCACTCTCCCGCTTGTGCAGAGAGCCCGGGAGCGGATAATGGAGGCAGTGTTTGGGTACATTTTGGCGCTATCACGGAAATAACGTGAGCCGTCACTCCTCCTGCAGCTGCACAGCCACCACGGCACCTTCCCACGGGCACCTGGGGGCACCACGGGCCTGCCCATCCTGGGATAAAGCCAAAAGCAGCCTCCAGATCCATGGGTTCTGAAAAACCCAAGGGCATTGCGGGCGCTGGGGTTCTGCTGGGGTTCCTGGCGGCCCAGGGCTGGCAGACCTGTTGCTGCTACACCTGGTTAACTGTGGCAGTGGGTGGCACCTACACCCTTGGGGACAGGGTCTTGGGGTGGCAGTGCTGGGTGGGTGTCACTCACAGGACCCAAAGGGGCCGCAGTGTCAGTGTCGTGGTGGGACACGTGCCCCTTCCCAGGGAGCAGATGTGAAGGGTAGCAGGGGTCCCTGCTGTCATGCTGGGTCGTGCTGGGGGCACTGGGGTGGGCTTGGAGGGGCGCAGCATGGGAGCAGCAGTGTGGGGTGTTGGTGCAGGGCAGTACTGTGGGACAGGACAGCGTGGCACAGTCCCTGCCACAGCGCTGCCCAGTGCAGCACCCGGTGCCCTGCATGGCACTGTCCAGTTTGGTGCCGGTGAGCTGCTGCCTGACACGGTGCCGGGTTCAGCACCTCATCCACTGCCTGCTGTGGCAAGACCCGATTGGGTGCAGGCACGGTGCTGCCCAGAATGGTGCCCAGTATGGTTTTGTGCCTGGTTAAGTGTCTGTTTCAGTGTCACCATAGGTCTGCCTGATGTGCTGCCTGGTTTGGTGCCCAGTGTAACCCTGCCTGCTGCAGTGCCTGATTCTTTGCCCGGTTCTGAGTTTGGTTCCATACCTGCTCCAGTGTCTGGTTGTTTCCCCAGTCTGGTACCTGGTTCAGTACCAGTTCAGCGCACAATTGTTTCTCTTGCCTGGTACCTGGTTGTTTGCCCCATTGTTTTCCCAGGCCATTGCTTTGTTGTTTGCCTGGTCTGGTTCCCAGTCCAGTGCTTACTGTGGTGCCCAGCTGTTTGCCCGGTTCACTTCTCAGTGTGGTGCCCAGCTCGGTGCCCAGCTCGGAGCAGCTGGCTGGTCCAGTACCCTGCTCAGTGCCCGGTTCGGTGCCCTGTTCACTGCCCGATTCGGTGCCCTGCTCAGTACCCGGTTCGGTGCCCTGCTCAGTGCCCGGTCCGTTGCCCTGCTCAGTGCCCGGTTCTGTGCCCGGTCGCCCGCGCCCTCCCGCCGCCGCCCCCGGCCGAGCGGCTCCGCGGCCGGTGCGGTCCAGNCTGGAAACTGGAGCAGCGCGGCGGGGACGGTCGATGCCGATCGATCGCGGCGCGGGCGGCACCGCACGGCACGGCCCCGGCGCGGCACCGCACGGCACCGGCACCCCGGGGTCCCCACTCCGTGCCACCCCCCAGCTCCCCGGGGAATGCGCAGCACCCCCGGGACCGGGACCGGCACCGGGCAGGGGGTGAACGGCAAGAGCCCGTCCCCGGGGTGTTCTGCCGGCACAGGGAGGACCCGCGTGGGCATCCGCGGCGGCTGCGCGGGACTCCGGGAGTTTTGCCGGGTGATGCTGCCCCGTCCCCGTGTCCTTGTGAGCCGGTGGGACGGGGACAGCCGGGGTCAGCCCCGTACCACAACCATAGGGCCACCCCTTCACCCTTCCTGGTCCTTCCTCCTGCTGAAGGAGCAGCTGGGTCATCTCACTTGTGGTCTCTCCCCGCAAGTTCTGGAGCTGGATCTGTCCCTCTCACTGGCCCCGCTCCATGGCCAGCTCCGTCCAGTTGTCCACACACCGGGTACAAAGAGCTCCAGGACCGGCCGCCGGCTCTGGGACACGGGCCGAGGCGTCTGTGCCCACGCAGACCCCCACGCTTCCCGCATCCCCAGCAGCTCCGAGCATCTGCCAGGCTTTGCTCCGGCTGCTGCTCGCAGGCTGCTGCACAGGGGACGGTGCCCAAAGTTTCCTTCCTAGCAGCAGGAAAACCTTTTTTAATATAGGAAACCGAAGCGGCGGCCTCGCAGTGCTCATGCGTGGCGGCCAGCGCAGCCCAGCTCACCGCTTCCCGCCGCCCGCAGGGATGGCTGTGTCCCTGCCCTTTATCTTTCCCAGCCAGCGCCGGATTTTCAGGGCCAGGGACACGGTGCTGGGTGCACAACGGCGGCGTCGGACATGGCAGCAGCATCTCATCTGCCTCGGGCTGGGGGATAGCAGCAATCCTGCGGTGCGGGATGACTGCCCCCCGACGCTGGAGCAGGGAGAGCTACTTTTTCCGAGAGTGCCGTTAATTAATGGCAGAAGGAGCTGACGGGGCGACTCGGCAGGGCTCAGGAAGGGGTTTTGCCCTGGAGCTGGCAGTTCTGCACGGATACCGCCTCCCCAGCGCAGGCAGCCCCAGCCGCTGCCGCATCTGAAGTCGCTGGGTGAGGGCGGCACCAAAGTTTCGCCAGGGATTGCTCTTGTTTGACAGGGATTTCAATAATAATGCTGGCGGATCCTGTGGCCGAAGGAACCCCCGGGGGCTCAGTAACTTCAGGGGAAGAG
>VZRN01000285.1:692299-723898 GCA_013397935.1 Dasyornis broadbenti
AAAAAAACCCTGCAACCAAAGGGAATGGCACAAGCTGGAAGAAAACTCCAAACCTAGAAACAGCAAGTAGTTAACAGTGGTTGTACAACCAAGGGCTCAGCCAGGAGGGTGTCAGTGCTCAGATGCTGCTAATGCAGCTCAGGCATGGGCAGGGACGGGCATGGCCTGGCAGAGAAGCAACTTTGCCAGGAGAAAAAGGGAAAAGACAATTGGAAAAAGGAGGAATGGGCTGAATTTTCATTCTATTCGTGGAGAGGCAATGCAGGTCACCCCACAGCGCATAGGATGCATGAGAGGACTCAAAGCAGGGGAGGTTCAATCCCACTGTAGAGCCCCTTTAGTTTTGTACCAAAAGGGCCTCACCAACACCTTCCCAAAGCTCATCCAGTATCATTACCACACAGGACACCTTCCCTCAGCACTGGGCTCCAGGTGCTGCTGGAGAAAGGTGATGCCAGTTCTGCTCCATTTGCTTCTCCCTGGGGCTGGGCTGGGGCTGTGTCACAACCCGGACAAGGCTGCCTGGTTTCTGGGGGAGACACTGGCATGGGGAAGCCTTTCCAAAAAGCATATAGACAAGGACCTGGGCTTTCCTGGTGGGTGCCTTACAGAGGCCAACACGGCACTTTTGAGTGGAGTTACTTGACCAAGGCAGGATTTGACGTGAAGGAAGATTTTAGCATTAAAATACAGTCTGTGCGTACCTGTTCTATGTCAGCTCAGACTGCAGCAGTCAGACTCGATGATCTCTGAAGTCTTTCCCAACCTAAATGATTCTCAGGTTTGAACAGTTACCCCACAACAAACCCCATAAAACTCCCTTGGTAAAAACCCATCCTCCCATGAGGCATCCAGTGTGGATCTGGAGAAGTCCCTGCAGCTTTTCCATCAGCATTTTCCAAGAAGGCATTGCAAGTTGAAACACTGAGTGCTTTATATTGGTATTTAGGGTGACAACAGGAAAAGCTCCCACAGAGCTTTCTACAAGGGGTAAATCCAGCAGGGTCATTCCCATCTGTGACTTGACAGGATCAACAGGCAGCTGAAGCTCAGCTGGCCCAAGGTGCCACAGCTGTGCTAAACACACACCTTTATCTCTGCAGGTGAGTGAGTCCCCACGTGCACCTGCTTGGACACAAGAACATCAGGAGCTGCTGTCACCTCACTGTCCTGCATCACCCCGCTCACACATCCTCACAACTGCTCCATTCTGCTCATTTTCCTGAAAATCAGAGCTGTTATCCCACATGACATCAAGCAACAGGGGTAAAAAAGAGGGGACAAATCAGGGAAGCTGTGCACAGGGTTGATCAGGGGATCGGACTTGTTGGAACATCCTTCCTCCAGCTGTGCAGGTGACAGCCATGGGTAAGTTATAAGTACAATGATCCTTTCCTGGAAGCTGGTGACACCGAGTTATTCCTCTGCTCTCTGCAACTCCCTGGCAGGAGGTTTCAACCAGGTGGGGTTCAGTCTCGTCTCCCAAGTAACGAGTGACAGAACAAGAGGAAACAACCTCAAGTTGTGCCAGGGGAGGCTTAGATTGGCTGTTAGCGAAAAAACGTTCACTGAAAGGGTGAACAGGCATCGGCACACGCTGGCCAGGGCTGTAGTGGAGTCACCATCCCTGGAGCTGTTCAAAAAATGCATGGATGTGGCACTTTGGGACTTGGGTTAGTGGCGGCCTTGGCAGTGGTGGGGGAATTGCTGGACTCGTTCTTATGGGGCTTTTCCAACCCAAATGATTCTGTTTGCTCGACACTCTGCAGAATTCCTGCTCCCCACACTGAACTGGCCACGTACAGACCTCCCAAAGAGCCCCTGACAGCAACACTGCAGCAACTCACCAAGCTCCAGGTCAGGGGGCAGAAAAATAATCACCATCCCAAGCTTCAGGGGAGGTTGTTTCAATAAAACCTGCTGAACACTGGCTCAAGAATAGCCACAAGACAGGGACTCCCAACCTCCCAAACAGCACAACTGCCTCGGGCACCTTGAGGGGGGAGTAAGGAGTGGGTTTAGACACAAAACACCAGTTTTGCTCAAGGCAGCCAGAAAGCTCTGCAACAGTCATTCCATGTCTACCTTTGCTGCATCAGACCAAGGAATTAATGCTCCCCCCACTTTAGAACACTGCCATTGGCACTTGTTCCCTGCTGTGGTGGCCCAGGGCCAGCTTGTGCCTTTGTTCCAGCTTGGCCAGCCCAGCAGCAGAGCAGAATGTCTCCCAAGCCACCCCCAGCAGCTGGGGCTGAGCGAGGGCAGGGCCATGCAGCTTCAGCTGGACACAGGAACCACAGACATTGGGAAGAGGGAAGTTTGAGGAATGGTGCCCGTGGCTTCAGGACACCAGTTCACTGCTTATTCAAAATGCCAAGTTTTATTTATACCCCAACAACTTGGTTTTTCAACCCAAAGAAGTGTTTAGAGTTGAGCAACAAAGAGATTTGCTCATGAAAGGACAAGAATGGTAAGTACAGCCAACCCTCACTTGCCCCAAGGTGGTTTCACCTGACTAGACAACAATAAAAACTAAATCTTCTTACACAGGGAAGGAGGGGGGCGGACACAGAGGGGCAGAAACACAACAAAACAGAAAAAATAGAACCTGTGGGTGCCAAATCCAGGGAAGAGAAAGCCATGTGTTGTGGGAACCAACAGTCAAGGCAGCTCTGGCTCCCTCCAACACCACTGCGCGCTGGCTCCAAAGCTCATTCCAGCTTCACACAAATGAGCCCACTGGATCAAGGACTGGGGTGCTGAAAGCAGCTCATGATGAAATCAAACACCAACAAACCTTCTAGAAAGTCACAGCTTCCAAGAAGGAAGACGACAGTGCTGGGCTTGGTGAGAGGAACAGGGATTTCTGCATGAAGACAGACAAACAACCCTCAAGGCGACTCCAGGTCACCCACAAAGCGCTGCCTGTGGTCAGAGTGAGCCAGGCTTTGAAGGAAGCTTAAAAAAAAAGATGAAGGTGACCAGAGATGGTTGAGAGAGGGACAGTGCAGGACTGGGGCCTCAGGGAGAAAAGACAGAGCAGCCACAAGAGGAAAGGAAGCAACATGAGCCAAAATAAATGGGCAAAAGGCACAGGTAAAGAAAAAAAAAAAAAAAAAAAAAAAAAAAAAAAAAAAAAAACCCAAAAAAAAAAAAAAAACCCCAAAAAAAAAAAAAAAAAAAAAAACACCCCAAAAAANAAAACCCCAAAACAAACAAACAAACAAAAACCACCGCAATCAAGCCAGAGAGTTTGAGGGAATTGTTTAATGGTGATCAAATTGCAACACAATA
Organism: Dasyornis broadbenti; assembly: GCA_013397935.1. NCBI lineage: Eukaryota > Metazoa > Chordata > Aves > Passeriformes > Dasyornithidae > Dasyornis > Dasyornis broadbenti. The sequence continues at coordinate 695,594 of VZRN01000285.1, forward strand.
CAAGAGTACAGACAGTGTTAGCATGGATCTAGTCACACACACTTCCAGGTGAGGGAGAGGCTGCAGGGATCCCTCCCAGAGCCTCCAAGCACAGTCACTCACACAGGGGTTGGTCTCCATGCATCCTGAGAGCTGCACAGCAGGATTTGTCCTGCTTTTAACCTTCCCTCAATGCTCTTGTCCCTGTGCATTCCCTGTAGGAAACTGCTTCTGGCAAACCCAAACAGCTGAGATCTCCAGTTTTTTGCACCAAGCCTACCCGAAGAGCCATGGGATGGAAGAAAGCAGTAACTGTGGGGATGAAACTCCATTCTAGCTACCCCTAGGAGAGGGAGGGAGGCTTCCCTGATGCTGCAGGGATGAGAAGACTTTTCTGAGGGTCTGTATTTAATGGGGACACCTTCCTGCCACTCAGATACACCTCCAGGCTTTTATTCTCCCAGGAGGTGACTTCCAAGCTCTGCAGGGCCACGCTGCCATGCCTGGAGCCTTAGCCAAGGGCTCCTCCACCTGGAACGGGAGTGCTTAGCACATTCAGAGGTGGATTGTTATCCTGGTTCTTAGAGGTGACACATTAAATACTGTGACCAGTTTCTGCACCTCCCACATGCACGGGTCTCCTGTCTTGCTCCCCCCAGCAAGAGCTGCTCAGGAACAAGGAAATCCACCTTCCACTGGGCAAAGCTTCACATCGACCTTCCCTCAGGATTCTCATCTTCTCCTGTACATCAGAACTGGGAACAAGAACAGCTCTAATGATGTTTTGCTGCTGAAGACGACAAAGAGCATTAAAAACCAGTCAGGCAGTGCTGTCAGCAGCCACAGTTGTCAAACACCAGGAAAAATCCAGCCTTTGGAGGCATGGGACAGGGAATAGCTGAGCCGACTAAGGACACAAGATCATACTCAACTTAGTCCTGCTGGTTTTTCTACATTATTTGATGGATGCAGACTGAACAGAAGAGTCTGACGACACTTTAGGATGCAGCTTACTTTGAAGCATTGGGATAACATGATAATAACTTTAAAATTGTTAAAAATCCCTCTTGCCTTGCCAAAAATCTACGACAGAAATGCAGCAGCACATCCTACCGCAGGACAAGCTGGATGTTTCAAACACAGTAATCAGGTCTGCCGCACTTCCCAGGATCAGCTCCATCCCAGTCTGCAGGTCCACGGAGGCTGGGCTCTGAGCTGTAGGAATGTTTAAGCCAACTCCTGCACACTGATGAGTGGCTGCTCAGTGCTGAGCCAGGAGAGGTTCCAAAATACATGGATCACATTCCTCCTCTGGGTCACTCCGAGCAGTGGACGGGCACTGATGAGCACAAGGAATGTATCCAGGCACAGTGTTCCAGCTTCGCTGCCAGAGCTGGGGAGTTCTAAGCAGCCCAGCACTATTTTTAAATAAAACACACTTAGCACACGACAGGAAAAAAGGGAATTGCTTGAACAATCTACATCCACAGAAGGCCCAGCGCAAAGAAAGCCATGCAAAGGGAAGCAGACAACTTAAATTACTAAATCAAGGTAAAAAACCGGAAAAAGTTGATGACATGACAAGCTCAGAATTCTTAGAAAGGCAATGCCAGAGTCCCTGGCCTCGTGTGCTGTTTGACATTAGAACATACTCAAAGCACAGGTTCAAAGGAGCAAGCTTCTAGTCCCAAAAATAGCTAAACTGGGTCAGGGTTTCAGTTAAATGCTAAAGGCTTCTCCATCTAGTTCACAGTACAACCCTCAACAACAAATGGTCAGCCCACAGGAGGTATAGAGAATACATCCTCCCATCTCAAACATCACCAGACCTGCTTTTACTACACCACAACTGTGGTCATGCCATCAGCAAAAAGGTCTGAACTGTTTAAACACCACTGCGAATGAGACTCATCCCAACACGAGCAGATGTGTTAATGCATCCTCCAAGCTGAAGCTGTTACAGGTTCAGGACTGTTTCAATGCATGCGTGGCTTATTAATGTCCTGTCACCTCGTGTTTGTGGCTCCTGCCCCAGCAGAAGTGGAAACCATCCTCCTCAGTTCCCTCAGCTGTCACTGCTCCCTCCTCTCTCTGTCTCTCCTCCCATACAGTCTCTGATCTCTTCCAGTAACTGTCAATTTACAACGGCAGCCAGATCTGCCACAAAAATCATTCTTGGGTGGCTCAGTTGCAAAGCAGTCAAAAAGAATCCCCCCCTAAACTGTTCACAATCAGTGCAACCCCCTCCCTGTATTTCTCGGTGACCCCATGGAAAAACATGGGAGGGCAACTCCACCACAGCCAAGGTACACTGGAGAGCCCAGCAGGAGCACAACAGGTCAGGAAAGGCTAGGCCACGGATCCAGGCTGGCACAAACCCAAGATGCAGCAGCAGCCACCAGCTTACACTCCAGTTTTGATGTCACAGACGTTATCCAGGGCCACAGGCTGCTTTCCAAACAGTCCAGCCACCAACACCCTGTGGATAACATGAGTGCCACAAGTTTGAGGTGACCCAAGCTGAGGTTCACAGCCCTGAATACCAATCTCTCCCCCTCCCCTGTGACCCTTACAGTGTCCCTCAGCCAGAACACATGGCCATGTGCTCCCTTCCTTCTCCAGTGAAGCTCTGCTCCGCCCTAGAGCCCCACTGTCCCCACACCAGAAGAGCAGCAGGGTCCTCGTGCCTCTGGAGGAGACACAGCTCCCTGCAGGAGGGCTCACACCTGCTCCAGCACTGCGACACCAGGACATCGAGAGATGAGACAAGAGGAACAGATTTAGACCAAAAGCAGTGGACATTTATTCCTCGTTTGTGCAAGAGTGTCAAGATGCATTTGGGAATGGCTGGGACAGACCCTGTGGCTGGAGAGCCAGCAGCTCCAGCCTCTCCTGCCCGATGGCTTGGGTTACAATTCTACTAAGAGGAGATAAACTTGCAGACTCACCTACTGTCACACCAACGATGCTGGCAAATACACTTGTATACAAAGAAAAGTTTCAAACTACATTTTTTCACTAGATTCAAGTGAAGACTTTGTTCAAAAAAAAAAAAGACACATACAAGTACAATTTAAAACTGTATGAACATTTGCAAATGTTTAGTGCAAAGTAATTATGTAAAAGCTACATTTTATGAAAGTTTGTGCTGATGTGTTTGGTAGGTTTTTTCTTTTTTTTACCCTTTTACATCCATTTTTTGTTACATAAGGTTTCACTTACCTACAGTACATATGCATTGTGTTAGGTCCCATGCAAGTGGGAGTAATACCATCAGGCTTTGTAAAATGTCACTCTGATTCTCATTTAGTAAACTGCTTATTTGGTTTAACAGTCAAGTTCCTGGCACACTACACATCCTGATTTCATCTAAGTGCTCAAGCTCCTGTTTGCCTCTTCAGGTGCCTTGTGTGATGCAAACCAAACTGCTTCACGACTTCAGCCCAAAAAGTTTTTTTAGAGAAATCCACCGTTAGTTTAAGCCTGTAACAAACTGCTCTGAAAATTAAAAGCCTATTCACACAAAGTTATATGTAATGACTGTAGTAATCAGTTTATTACACAGATTAATTCATTCTTGAACGTACAAGCTCCAGGGGAGCAGTTGGGTCTTTAAATACACACAAGTTTTCTGTCATATGGATTTTTTTTTTTTTAACCCTTACATCCAGAAAGACCTAAGCAGTTAAAAAACTTAAGAAAAAATAAGAGCTATTAGCTAGGTATTAACTGAGAAACCACATACAAACCAAAAAAAGAATGAAGGGAGGGAGAGAGTTGAAACAAATCAACATCACTTGATGCACTAATAGCTCCAATCCATTTAAATGGTGACCGGTTAAACTTAGACCTTAAACACAGGATGTGGGTACAGTTTCTCATTGGTCATAACATTTACCTAAGGTGTAGGTCCTTCAGAATAAAATGAATACAGAAACAGCTTCAAGTTCTTCACCTTGCTTTTCATAACTGTTATGAGTTTAAAAGGATTCCACTTAAAATCCTTCACGGATCAGCAACACTGTCCCTAAAAAATCTGAAACCCGCCAGAACTCTCCCCATTCCCATTTGATTTCCCAATTTAACTCAGCAAGGAATGCTTTTAGGCTCACAAAGTTATGACTGAAGAACCAGCTTTTCACACACACACTTCTCTGCTAGGAGTCAATGTTGGTACGGGGAAATACAGTATTTCTAGTTTGTTGTTCCAAGTATGTACAACACGCAGCACTGCTGTATCAGGTAAACATGTGCACAGGGGAAGATGAGGCGTGGGCTCATAGAAAGCAGTCAAATGGAAATCAAAAGGACTTTCTCTTTCAGAGTTCCCCTATCTTTATTTGTAGAGGTTATCCAATAATTTCTTTAATTACATCGCATACTTCTGAGTCCATTCCCGAGCTATTCTGTTGTACCTGTATGTATAAAAAGAGGATTTACTTAACATGGCATCTGCACAGTATTTCAGCTCCAGCATTCTAATCTATACAAGGCATGAAATCACAGTAATATCAGCAATTTGTAAAATTTAATAGCAAAATTAAACATTAAGCAAACTAGGGAAACAAGAAAGCCCACAGTGCTTCATGGATGAGAAATATCTGGTCAATATCAAGAGCAATATGAGCTCTTTGTGACTGGAGGCACAAAATAGAGCTAGAACAGGGCTGAGGGGAAAGGATTTTCAGGAAGGCTTTAACTGTGCCTCCCCCAGTCTCATCTGCTGTGTCCCTGGGGAAACTGTTACTGTAGGGTTTTACTTGGTCATTCTGGAAAACAGATTAACGTGTCCCCCCCAGTCTCCTGCTTCCCTTCAAAGTTAAGCCCAGTACCTGCCATCAACTCATCTGCTAAACCCCAACAGCCTTATTTCTTCCTACACATTTGGCTATTTTGATGACTGTCAGGCCACAATGATTTGTCCATCAGAATCTTTTTATTCTGAAGGCACAATATAATTCAATTCCCAAGAAATCTGTACCTTTTACACCCAAATATCCTTTATAGCCAGAGGAAGCTCAGGATACTTGTGTAAAACAAAGTAGTTGTGTGATTAACAACACTGTGAAAGCTTCTGACAACAGAGGGCAAGTTGTTCACATTCTACAGAATTTGTACAGTATGACACAGCCTGAAGTTTCCTATAATTATGTACACCAAGATGGCTTGGTGTTGGAATTTGGTCTGTAGAAAATGTTCTTTAGCTTAAACATCTAACAATCCACTCATAACTAACTCTCTCCTTCACATCACTGCTGAGAGACTACCCAAGGAGCAAGTCCTTCTGTTTAAACCCAAAATTTATTTCCCTATTTTTGGAAAAAACAGGAAGGAGTCCTGCACACTTAAAAGTGCAGATAATCACTGTTGATTTTGTCTCCAAATGTGTGCTGCTGGTCTTACAGCTCTCATTCTCTAACACTGCTCCTCAAGGATGCAGTAGAGGAAGTAAATTTGTGGACAATTTTCCCTTCCCTGATCAGATCTGGAAGGGAACAGTGAGGTAGAAAGTGTTTACAACATCACTAAATTATTAAAGTATTTATTAGCACTGAAGCTTCTCTATACTTGCAGGAAGACATGAGAGTCCTCCTGCCCCACTTCTATACCACTTGTTCTTCCCTTGTGTTGTCATGTGAAGACAAAACAGGGAGTTTTTGTTATTTCTTTGTATGATTCCAGACCCAGAGCTGCCATGGAATATTCTCCCGTTCGAGTAACTTGCTCTCCCTCTGGTGGTTACATGGGATTAAAGCAGCTCAGACAGTGGCACTATAGATTACAGGGAAAAAAACCAAAAAAAAACTCTAAGAAGACCACAGTTAGAGCTTTGATTTGCCTGTTTTGACTCTCACTCTTTTCCAGGAAGCAGGTCCTCTCAGTTCCCCTTTACTGTGTAAGTGTGGATTCTGCCCTGTCAAATTCCAGGGGTTTTGGCTTCCATACTCACTTTTCTCTATCTGTTTTGTAGATCCGTGCAATCTCAGGCACTAAAGGATCATCTGGATTGGGATCACACAACAGAGAACAGATGGACAAAAGTACTAAGGAGAGAAAAGAGACACTGAATTAGTTCCAGGACAGCTGAGGACACCTGCAGCAGTCAGCCTGTGCACTTCCTTCCCCTCCAGCCAGTAGCATCAGCAGCATTTACTTAAGTTTGCTGAGGAGCACCACTCCCACGTAATGCAGCAGAGTGATTTTGAACAAATTCCTCTTACCAGTGAACTACACAACTTTTCATGACCACAATATCACAATGAGTAACCTCCTGGACAGGTGTATCCAGCAACAGCCTTAAATCACAAGGCAGAAATGTTCTACCTGAGCATCCTCTGGGAAAATATCCTTGCTTTTGTACCCAAAATTCAGCTGTTCCCTAAAGCAGACACCTCACTGGTGAATGGATGGCTTGGAGAAGCGCTAATCAAAAGTCAAACAGCAGACAAGTCCAGCTGAGATGAAGGAAGCAAGGGTGGTTCATAGCTACTTAAGAATCACAGAATGGTTTGGGTTGGGAGAGACCCTAAAGCTCATCTTGTCCCAGTCCCTGCCACAGGCAGGGACACCTTCCACCAGCACAGGTTGCTCCAAGCCCATTAACCTGGCCTTAAAGATCTGATTAAAAATAAACAAGTCTTGCAGTGAATTAAGAAGCTTTATCCAATTGTTTTCCAAGCATAAGGAAAGCTGAGATGGATTAAGTGTAGAACAGCATTCAAAATGACCCAAGAATGCCCTTGCACTGCTTCCAGCCACAAACCCCCAGAATCTGAGTGTTTCACTATATAGTGTATAGATCCCAGAAGGCATATCCTGCTCGGCAGTGACAATCCTCACCCATACAAGGAGCCAGGACACTGCTGCAAAGCCACAAATAGCAAGCACATGGACATTCCTACAGTCACTGCAGAGAAGGGAGGAGAACACTGTAAGCTATAATCCAAGCATATTGGGACAACACTACACCAGGCATGGCAGGGACATCTTGCCCCACTCCCGAAAATGCCAAACATTCCCTTCTCTCAGCCTGTTTGGATCAAACAGTGCCACTCCATATGTCCCTTCACCAATTGCAGCAAAGCAGTTGTCAGTGCAGCCTCCAAGCAAGGTGCAGATGACAGGAGTGAGGAGTTTGAAGACACTAAACACAAATCTGCTCCAATTTCCATCACTCACAAGAGGCAGAGCTATCTATGAAAAATGAAAAGAAACAGCATGCAGCCCGTAAAAACAACAAAGGAGTTAAGACAAGTTAAAACAGAGGCCACAAAACAAAGATAACAAAATGGCTTGGGTTGGAAGGCCCTTAAAAGCCTACCTCATTCCACTCCCCTGCCATGGGCAGGGACACCTTTCACTATCCTAGATTGCTCCAAGCCCTGTCCAACCTGGCCTGGGACATTTCCAGGGATGGAGCAGCCACAGCTTCTCTGCACAACCTGTGCCAGGGCCTCACCACCCTCCAGAGAGAAGATGGAAACAGGTCTGATATGCAGGTTTTTTTTCAAGTGGGACAAGAGTGAAAGCTTCCCTTAGGTCTGAACTGAGCAAGCTGCTCAGTATTGTGAGCACCAAGAACCCACAAAGCCACTTAGTTCCATTTTCCCACCTGCTTCTGTAGACCCTTCACTAATGAATTATCAATTCCCAGTTCAAAGCTTCTAGAACAAGTTTGGTAATGAACTGGTCTTGATTTAGGTGAACATATTTCTGGTTCTAGAATAAAGAGCAACCTCTTCCCCCTTTTCCCAGTTTTCTACAGTACACTTGTGAGAGTGAAGAGCTTCATGATTTTGCACCACCAACTGACACAGGGACCATTTACTGAGCTCCCTCTCAGACACAGCTTCAGAGTGTGAAGGAGGCCTGTAGAAGGCACAGGTCCTGAACTGCTGTCCCTCAGCAAGGCACACAGCACGTTTAGCACCTATAGCACAGATCCAGCACCGGATCTTTTCCCCTCACATAAACTAAGTAAAGCCCATGTTAATTTTCAGTGGCAACCTCTCAGCCACCTCACACCCAGCCAGTTCAAAACAGCTGTTTCTCCAGCAATGTTCCTGCAACTTTCCTTTGTCAGACTCCACTGCTCTGGTCACTGAAGTTTCTTCAGCTGTACGATGAGCAAGACAGCTCCAAGCTGTCCCCTGCCTTCACCAAAAGACAGGAAATCCAATCCCAGTTTTCTAGTCAACTGTTGTAAGTATTCCCTGAAGTTTTATCTTATCACATCCTTTAAAAACCCAAGGACTTTTTTGAACACAGTGGCTCAGCCTTCATCAGCAGAACCACACTGCAGGTCTGTCCACCACTCTCTGCCCACCCTAATACCCCCTTTCCCAATACCCAGCAGTTCACTTTTCAGTATCACTCCCAAAACATTGAATAAAAATGCACACAATCATTTGGTTTCAAGCCGCACTGCCACATTCAGTTGCTTTGATTTGTTTTTCTAAGCCTTCATTATTTCAAACTATTTTCATTACACTCACTCTTGCTGGTGACTTCATATCATTCCCTTTTTATCTATACTGCCTCAGCAAAAAAACCCATTTTTAACTAAACTGGTTGAATTTTAATATCCTGCTAAACCCAGCTATTTGTCCAGAATCAATTCAGGAAGTTTCTCTCGAGGCTTTCCACTAGAACACTGCACATACACATGTTTTAGACCAACCAACATACAGAAAAACCTCTTGAAAAAGGCACCTTCTCAAAGTTTCAAGTGCAAGAGTAAAGAGGAAGCAAACCTTACAAATGTCAGTGGTGTATCAGAATAACGAGTTAAATCAACACTGTGGAATAAGAGACTCACCAGGCTACCTCCCTCTACAATCAAGTATTACTGCAATGAATTCCACAGCAAAGGCTTGACAATTACTAGCCAAATGACTACATTAGTACTAGACAATAGTAAAAGAATTCCCAAAAAATTCTGGAGCCACAGAATCAGGCTGAATAACTACACAAGGCAAGTAAGTGACACTTTACACTTGAACATCCTGCGTGGCCATAGGCAAAGCATTATCAGCTTGGCAGCATCGCTTCAAGTCTCTCACAGGCAGGGATGTACCACAAGTGTGCACTCTTTGAATTCAAGTCTGGCTTTTTCCCAGTAATAGCAAAATAAATTTTACTTGCCACTGACTCAAGGGATTCATCTCTTGAAATAACTGTACAGAATTATTTCTCATCACTCTTAGCTGTCAGAGTTGTCCAGCCTGTAGCAGAACACTAAGCAACTTAAACCACTGTCAGTTTAAAACTCCCTTTCACTCGAAAATTGGTTTTGCTTTGTTTTATTTCACCAACCAGGCAGCCTACTGACCTCCAACCCTTCAACTAAACTCCCCATCTATCTCTGCAGACAACAGATACAATTTACTCTTCAGTGTGTGTCCTGCTGCCAGGCACTAGCACAGACCGAGTACTTCTCAACACCAAGGAACCAGGAGAATCAAACTCATCAAGCAGAAGGGCTGCTAACAAAGAGCTTCTAGCAAATGGGCTTAGCTTCCCCAGGGAGCAATGACAGAAACACACTCTCATCAGGCAGAATGATCACTGAACACTGACTATTAAGACTGCTTGAGTAACATGCAAAATATGGTCCACCAGTGTAACACTGCACACCTGGGATCCAAGTTCCCACTGCAAGACTTCCCTTTACACGTAACACTCTGAAATTCAAGCGCAATCTTTTTCCAGGCAGCTGCTCTGTGCAGAAAATTGTGCCACTGACAGTTTGTCAACAAGACCTGCTCCAGGTCCCCATTGCACAATCCATCTCAGCAGCTGCTGTACTGTGCTCTCACACCACCAGGGTTAGCCCACCACCCTCAGTGGGCAACTGCACCTTCCCAGTTCTGCCCCACCTCAGATTGGGCATGTGGGTTGATGTAAATTCCGTATGTATATTCCACGGCTGGGTTTCCTCTGCTATGAAGCAGCTCAGTCATTAGTCAGGACAATCCGTGACCTCAGCTCTCCACAGGTCCTTCCAGCACTAGCCAAATGAGCAGCACAGAACACAGTTTAAAGCCCATCTGGCTACTGCAACACCAAAATTTAGGAGGCATGTTAAAGCTCCTGGAACTCAGAGGTGAAGAGACTTAAAAGCAGCTGATCCTCATCTTCCAAAACACAAACCTCAAGTCATTCACTTTGTCTGCAAAGCCTTACTGGTCTAATATCCACCACTCCAGCCATCTCCTTGACACAGGGTACCAATCACTACAGATCCTGCTGTTTAAGCTTAGCTGGAATTCCAAACTTGCTCCAGTAAAGCACTCATCCATGGGGCACTTCAGAGTAAGGAAAAGCAACTGAGGAGCAATGGAATCTCCAGCTGAATTCACAGAAGGGAGAGAAAAAGAACTAATTTTTCCAAGGTAATGAGCTACCCAGAAGAAACAGCTGTGTGTTCTGATCCAACTGCTGTTTGGTGCAGTTACTGCTCTCCAAAGAGAAGACAATTTAGAATCCATCTAGGAGTAAACGTCCATCTCTAAGCAGGGACAGACACTGCAGCAGCAGAATGTTTGTTACAGTACCAAGAAGGTGCTGAGATGGTTGCTCTGCACACCAGACTGTCAGGACAGCAGGATGACACTTAGCTCTCCATCCTGGCTGGAGTCACACAGGAGTATCAGGATCACCTGATAATGGAAAAGCTCATGCTGACAGAGAGCAGCTGGGGAAAACAGGCAAGCATCAATCCCTGGCCATCACGAATTCACAGTAATGGCAGCAGCCCACCCCACCTTCTCTGTCCCAGGTGAATGACAAACATTGTGCCAGGGCTTCTAATGGAAAGCCATTTGTCACCTCCTGCAGACCAGGCCCTGGGCTCTGGCAGACAGTGCTGTGCCTTCTGTCCCGCCCAGTTTCTGAGTGTCAAAGTAACCATTCGACAGCTCAGGTTTAACTGAGCCTGGTATGCTGGGAGACACCTCTGCCAGCAGAAATAGGAGCTTTGGACATGTAATGCTGCTGAGGAATTCTTAATTCTGTTTTGAAGCATTTATCCAGCTGTCCTGCTTCTCTCACCAGCGACAGCTCCTTCGCTGATCATCAGCCTGGAAGCTTCCACATCAAGGTCCACTGCTACTTTCATCTCTATTCCTCAAAATCAGGAAAAAATCCTGATTCCTGGAAGGAGCATTCTCCTACACAATCACTACTTTTGAGTTTCAAGGCCCCAGACCCTTGAAACTGGAGATGTACAGTTATCAAAGCTTTATCAGCACTGACAGATGTAAAATTTGTGACATTAAACACTCTGAAAACACCACTGACCAACAGGTTCAAATGGCTCCTGACTGTGAACAGGCAAGATGCATCCAAATAAATGAAAGCAACTCTGGACTCTGCTCGAGTTAAACCCTATTTCTTAACCACAACCCCATTTCCAAATCCTCCAGCCGTCTTCCCCAGCCTTACAGGAAGTGTACCTTTAAATCTGAGCAGTTTAAACGTCTGGCTTCAAAGCAACTTGCATTCCTGCTAAGTCAGTTCAACAATTTCTGGTGACAAAAGAAGAAAAGTTAAGTGTTGCCCAGTGCATCACACACTGGTTGAGGTTGGAAGGGATCTCTGGAGATCATCTTGTCTCAAGCAGAGCCACCTAAAACAGTTTATCCATGACAATGTCCAGGGGCTTTTGAGTATCTCCAAGGTGGGACTGCCCATAATCTCCCAAGACAATCTGTGCTGGTGCTCAGCATCCCCACAGTAAAACTAAAACATGAAGTGTTTCCTGCTGTTCAAAGAGACTCCTGTGCTTCAGTTTGTGCCCACTGCCTCTTGTCCTGTCACTGGGCACCAGTGAGAAGAGACTGTCTCTGTCACCTCTACATCCTCCCTTCAAGTATTTATAGACACTGATAAAATCCCCCTGAACCTCCTCTTCTCCAGGCTGAACAGTCCCAGCTCTCAGCCTGTCTTCATAATGGGAGATGCTCCAGTCCCTCCGTGGCATTCATGGCCCTTCTCTGAGCTCTTTCCAGTACATCCATATCTTCCTTGTCTGGGGAGCCCAGCACTGGACACATGCTCCAGATACAGCTTCATCAGTGACCAACTGAAGGCAAGGATCACATCCCTCAACCTGCTGGCACCACTCCTAGTACAGTCTTCTTTGGAGCAAGAGCAACTCCTGGGAAGCTGCGCAAGTAGCTCCATTACAGTTGTGAGAGTTAAAATACAAAAATGGGCATTTCCCTCAGAACCTCAACTCAGCACAGCTGGAGAGACTGACCCATGCTCTGTGACAAAGCCACTCCCAGTTATTCAGGTAAACACCACAATGGGCAAACGAAAAGCCAAGATGATGATCAGAAACCAACTTCCTGATTTTGGAAACTGCACTGTGAAGGTCCAGTTCAGTCTCTGGGTAGTATTACTTCCAGCAAGTCTTAGTGAAGTGATTCATGATGAGCAACACCACAGAAAATCCACACTATACTGGGCATGGAAGTCTGGATAGTGGGAGCAGAAGTCTTACACAAATGAGGCTGAGGTTACTCACTGCCCCTCACCAAGCAGGGCCCTCCAGCACACTCACCCAGGCTCCATGATTCACTCATTATAAAACATACGGAGAAAGTGGGAAAGGACAGCAAATCAGTCCAGCCTTTACTGTAGAAGTTCTTTAGTTCAGAATTAACTCTTGCACAGCCACTTGCCAAATTCAAGAGAATGCGTGTTCTTCCCCCCAAAATGGCTGAGAACAGCTGTAATCGTGTTAAAACACTTCATTCTCCTGTCTCAGACAACAGGGATTCTTATTTATGCAGACTTGGAGATAATGTTTTTAATTTAAGCCTACGCATTCTGCTTAAGCCTTGGAGTTCAAATTACCCACCAAGGCGTGGTTAAGACTGTATTTTGAGATTATTTACTCTCCAGTATGTATTCTTGAGGGAACACTGAGCTCAGAATTACTAATATAAGCAAGTCAGCTGTTGTACTGAGACATTCACTGCTGTTCTCCCAAGTTTTAACTGTTTCAACAACTGTAGGAGGGACAGAACAAAACCCCAAAATGCCAGTCACCTCTATCACAGCCAGAATCACTTCATTAAGTTGCTTACAGAGAGCTGGCTCCAGAGAGTGAGGAGCCAAGACCCCTACCTTTATCACTGAACTGGAATGATTAAGCAGCACTGACATGATTTTTCAGTCTTTCCACCAAAACGTGGCCCTTTTAATCCAAAGGAATCACTGCACACCCCTTCCCATCTCTCCTTGGAGGTTAAGGTGAAAAACGTCTTCCTGTGCCACACGTTAACTGTGAGCATAACAGTGAGCTGCTGACAGTGCTGCCTCCAGAGGAAGCTGTGCATGACAAGCTCTTTCCTAGAAGGCCTGTTTCTAGTTTTCCCAGATTTCTCAATCAGTAGGAAGTACATTTTTTTATAGCTGTGCTCTAAGTTATCTACTCACAGATTTTAAATTCAAACAGCTTGCTCCCAGTAGCAACCAATTTAAAGGGTGGCACTATTTACGAAATACTCTAAGAAATCTACACTACAATGTTAAATTGGTGCTTTAGAAGGGATGTGAGCTTATTGCTGAATGTCTTAAATTGTATTATTCACCCTAAATTACCTAATCCAACAGTTTTCCCTGATAGCAAAACATTCATTCTTTGATAAGGCTGTCAGTTACTAGAAAGCTGAAACAGCCCCAAAGTCTGTCACGATACATTCTAATCTGACTGAACACAAGATTTCAACCCTGAAAGATTCAAGTTGCCTTTGTCGAATTTATTTACATTTGTTCAAGACGGGAACACTTCCCCTGAGCATCAGGTCTTTGCTTCTGAAGTTGAGGTCTGCTTTCTGACAGGACATCTCTGTGATTCTGAGGAAAGTATTCCCAATTCCTGTAAGGTCACCTATAAGAATCTGCTTTGTTGCTCTAATTCCTTCAACAGATACAGCCCAAGGGAACTGGAACAAGGTTTCTCCCAGGAAAGCGCTGTATGGATGTTGAGCTATGAGCAGCAAAGTTTGGGCATTCGGGTGAACTGTTCAGCAATATAAGCGATCAGCACTACAGATCCCCCTAATCCCACGAGGGAGATGGGGCAATGGAAGGGGCAAAGTGGCACAGAACAACCACCCTGACCCTATGGCTTATTCCAGCTGAGTCACAAGGATATAGTTTGAAAAGGGTAAGAAAAAAGGAGTTCAAAGCAGAACACAGAAGGAGATTGAGATATTAAAGCATATTGCAAACATTCGGGCATTTCCATATATTGTGCAGGAAAATTAACACTAGGATATATCTTGTGAGTGATTAAAGCTGACAGCCACTAACAGGCAGTTCACTGCCACCCTGGACCAGTCTCAAATTCTTGCCCCATCTTTTCCCAATTGTCCTAATTCCAATCTATCTTCCAGTATTTTCAATCATGCTGTCTATCACCCCACCACCCATATGGTCATTTCAGACTCCCTAAAACATTACAGCATTTTATCCACTTACACAGCTATTAAATCAAACCAGAACAGACATCAGTGCTTGGTGCTGATTTGGTGCTTCTAAGAACAGCCAGTACCGACTGAGAGCACTTGTAAGGAAACTGCAGCAACCTTCCAATCACTTTTTTCTTCATTGACACCATTTCTTTAGTTCTTTCAAGACTTTCAGCCTTGTGCACAAGCAGATTCACTTCTGACAAGAAACAAGCAGATACTGTTTTGCCTTTCCATCTGTTTCTACAAATGCCTTTAGCTGGACAGAAAAGGTGGGAAGGTCTGTGAGTGTGGGGAATGGGAGACAGTGCTAATGTCCAATGGATGTACCAGTAACCACCTGTCTGAACCAGAAAGTGCCTGGGAACATCACACCTAGTTGGAGAGAAGGACAGGCAACAGGAGAGCCTCAGAGCAGGGACACAGTGTGAAGGACAATGTAATCAATGTGACAACTGCAGCATTGATTACAAGGACAGTGTGAAGCTACAGAACAGAAGGGTCAAGACATGGATCATGTACAGGGTAGACTCAAAATATTCCTAAATAGCCATGGCTAGACCTACAAACTTGATCCACAGTTTGTAAATCTACAGTTTCAATAGCCAAAAAAAAAAAATCCAACCTGGATCTTCTTTCAAGATGTGTAAAGCTTCCTATTTACATTAAACCTGAATATTGCTTTACCAGGCAAAGGCTATATTCCAGTGCCCCACCAGCTAACACAGTTCACAGGGACAAAGACGCTATTAGCTAATAATTTTTAGATTGTTCAAGCTAGGTAAATTTTAACACCATTGGAAGTTCTGCTAAAAAATTACCAACATGGAATTCTGATGCTCCCTTGAAAGAGAAATTCTTTTTAATATGACACAGAATTAGCAACTTCACCAGTTTTAAAAAGCCACAGCTGCTCCCTTACGTATTTTACTCCGTGTGTATTTTGGACATTGCAGTCTTCCATTATCACACACTAGGTTGAATTTTATGTATTTATGTATTTTTAGTTAAAGTGTTCTGAGGTGAGGTGGCAGGAATATGTACCCAGTGTAGTAAGACTTATCTGGTCCACTGGCAAAGCTGAGGAGTCTCCCTATGGCCACAGGGAAGCAGGATGTCCTGAGCACCCCATGCTCAGGAATTGGCTGCAACCTCCATGTAGAGTCACAGGACAGAAGCAGCGATCACAGAAATGGTGGATTCCAGCAGGAATGCAGCAGTTTTTACATCCCAAATCAGTACTTCATTTTAGCAGAGTAAAATCAAATAATCATTGGAGGTACCTTTTGAAATAGTTAGTGCTGGGGACCACTGTGATCGTAGAATATCAAGACAAATGCTGCCATTACTGTTAATATTTGGATGATAGATTCTTGTTGTAAATGCAACCTGCAAAAGAAGGAAAATTTCAGTGTAGGCTCACAAATATACATCACACCACATGGTATCAGACAGATTTATGGCAGAAGCCACTCACCTTAGGTGGTTTGAAGGGATAATCTGTTGGGAAGTGAATTGTCAAGAAAAATACTCCACCTTGATAGGGACTGTCATTCTGTTAATGGAAAAGAATCATTGCAGCTTGAGAAATTATTATAAGACCACCAGTCATAAAAAGCCATGAACATCAATTCTCTCATACTTACTGGTCCCATTATTGTAGCTTGCCAATGGAACACTGAAAAAGAGAGAGATTTACTTCAGTTTGGAGAAGCTCAAGTAATGATCTACTTTCTTCCAGACAAAGCAGCACAGAAAAGTCTATTTTAAAAACAAAGCCTTCTGAAGAGCCACAGGGAAGCGAGCCAAGGAATTAAACAGAGACAGAGCAAAGCACTCGACACACTGCAGTCACTTGGTTCACACTCCAGGACTGCTATGGTACCACACATGTCCCCTGCAAAATATCCCATTACAATAAAAATCCACAGTTATAGGCAACTTTTCAGACTCCAAACTGTGAGTTTAAACTTTGTATTTTGTAATGAATCAGCTAAATCAGCGCTCATGACTGCCATCTTTGAGCCAGCTCCGGCAGAGGTCCAGCATGAGCTCACACCTGCTCTGCTACTCAGACCTGCATCACACAGAAAGGAAGCCCAAGCTCTGTGTAAACACAGAGGTGACCTAAGCCAGTGGTATCTTCACAACATTTAAGCTTCACAGAAGCCTCAAGATTTCATTAAAGCTGCAGAAAGAAACGTCCTAAGAGACTGCAGGAATGACAGTCTGCTCCATACTTGGAGCAGGCAGTTCTAGGACACACTTCAGGTTAAATGGACAGAAGTTAATCCTCTCTTGTAAGCATCTGCCCAAGAGAACATTCACCTGGTAATACAGAGGACTTCTGAACAATGTTGCTGTGCTGCAAAGGAAAACAGTCAAAGCTGATAGTCTGTATGAGGCACACTGGAGAGTTCTCAGGGTCCCTGTGTCTCCACATGCTCCAGTGCCTGTGCAAAGAGCACCAGCCTAGCAAAATATTTGTGAATTAAGACCATGGAAGCTTCCCTCAGCATGGATGTCAGCTACATGGCACCTTCAGAGCTGGGGAGCTGTAGATGACTCCGGTTGTTTCAAGGAAAGTCTTCAAGACAGGAGATGAAGCCACCTGAAGTGACTGTGCTTCACTGGCACCTGGTGTCCTCAGCTGTCAGGATTACCTGGGCCAAAAGTAGGAGTGGTACTACCTGTTCTAATCCAGCAAGAGGAGTTTTTAATTACACATAGTACAGGCATTACAGCTCAGAATGATCTCATACAAGGAAGGAGGAAAAAAGCAGAGTGGGAGCAGCCCTGCAAGGCCAGAGCAGAAGAGTCTTAGGTTGGAAAGGTTTGTTTTAATCTACTCCTACATTTCTACAGGAATGTGTAAGTTTCTATACACTTCAGCACTGCTGAATAGCACAGAAATTATTCAGAAAGATCTCAGCAGCTAATTTTTTCCTTTTAGAAAGAACACCCGAGCTTAGAGCTCTCAGCTCTAACAGAGATGGAGGATTTCCCTACTTAAATATACACTCTCTCACGAGCCTGGCTTTGAGAAACTACATCCAATGCACAGTTAGGAAACTGAGACAGCAGCTCTTATGTCCATATGTAGCATTCACCCATCTTCAAGGGGTTCAGACAGTTTGCTAGGAGGTCCCTGTCACCTACAGCTGGAGAGGTAGAAACCTGGAGCAGAGAACAAAGGGGCAGCAGAAACCCCACAAGAAAGATTGTGGCCAATCACAACAAAACCAGTAAAAATCTCACAGGCACCAGTAGATGCTGATGAGATTCACTGTGACTGTTCTGCAGTACACAGAGACACTGCTGAAAAGAGAACCTCAAACAACCAACTATTTCCTCAAACCCAAGAGAAACACAGAAATAAAAACATATCCACAGGCAATCTCAAATTTTTGAAAGCTAGAAGGGAGGTTTGTGTTTCCCCCCACTCAACTCCCACCCCAGACCTGGATGCTTGTTTAACCTAAGCTTTAAATCCTCACAACATCCAGGACAAGTCTGGGGAATATAGAGATGGATTTGTCATGCAGAGCTTATTCCAATTGATTCTTTCCTTTAAAATCAGCCATATAAAGGTATTTACAAAGGCAAGGGGCTGTCGGCTTTCAGTAGGTAAGCACAGGTGCATGTCTGGGAAAGGCTAAGCCACTGGAAGCACACCAGTGTCATCCAGTCCCAAGCACATTTCCAAAGCACAGGCCAGAGGTGGGTGGAAGAAAGCTAAAACTACATTACCAAGAAAATCCTGTTCCTACAGTTCATAAGGCAGGAAGAGCTCTTTACCTTCTGAGGTTTATGAACTACAGGGATGAGAAGCTTATAGCTGGGGACAGTTTGTATCAGCTGGAATAGCCACAGGATAGCACTTTGCAAGCACAGCATGTCCTGAACTCTGGGAAATGTCGCTCTGACAAGGCAGCTGCGGCAGAGCTGGAGCACAGGGACCTGGGAGAAGGCACCTTTCTGTTGCTGCCACTGCTATCCACTTACACACACCCAAACTGTGGCCCTCAAGAACAAAAGTCTTTCATTAGAGGTCTTTCAGAAAGGTAGCACCAGGAGAACTGAATAGCACTTTAAAGCATTCTGTACTCAGTAGTAACTTTCCATTCTAAGCCTTCACCAATTTCTGTTACCACCTCCTCTGCCAGACAATCGTCATCACCTTTGATAAGGCTTTGGAAAACACAAAGTAGTTTATCATGGCACAAATCACACTTGCTAATTTAAGGGAATAAAAGTCTCTGACTGGCTCTCCATCTTAGTAATTTCTTGCCTATGAAACTACAAACCTCTTTGAAATACTATTTGGAAAGCAGAAACAGGTAGTGAAGTAACTAGAAGCTTGACCCTACTGCTAGACACCCACAAAACCAAGCTGGGCTTCCACTCATTTGAAAGTGCTGCTGAACAGAACATTCCCACTAATTTCAGTATTTTCACCTTCAGGTTTCAAGTGCTTTTTTTTTTTTTTTTAATGTAGCCTTATTATTTCTACAGGAATGTGTAAGTTTCTATGCACTTCAGCACTGCTGAGTAATTCAGAAATTATTCAGAAATATCTTGGCAGCTGATTTTTTCCTTTTAGAAAGGGTAGCTGAGTTTAGAGCTCTCAGCACAGAGAATGAGGGGTTCCCTACTTCACTCTCCCCTCTCTCAGGAGCCGGGATGCTTTGCTAACATCACTTGTCAGACCACACTGCACAATAAATTCAGTGCATGCTGTTTAGGGGGCATTGCAGTCACAGTTTCCAAGGGTTCTCAAGGAGCCTTTTCCACATGTCAGAGCTGCTACAGGAAAGAGCGTGAGCACAGAACAGTATAACAACTCCAAATCACACCCAGGTGAACAGAGGAAAGCCAGAAAGATTGTCTGAGGCTGTCCCTTACACAGGACCTGGCAGGGCACTCTGATTTGTGTCCAGTTTTCAGACACCACGTATAGTTTAGATATCTGAGCTCAGAAGGCTGTGGGCAGCTGCTTGTTGGTTTGACCACAGAGCTACTGAGGTTTTCTAACACCATCCCCCATGGGAATTCCAGAACAGTTCATTTAAAAGATGTAATTTAAAAGGTGCATTGAATTGCCCAATCAATAAAGTGGGAATAACACCACTAATACACGAGGAAGGTGTTAGAGATACAGAAGCGCACCAAATTTAAGATCAGGATGTGGAGTATTTCACCCAGTACTTGAAAAGAAACAGAAGAGTTCTCCTTGCTGAGGAAGCAGACATCCCATTTCAGAAGAAAAAGGAAAAACGCAGGAGAGGGCAGGTGCTTGCTGAGAGCAGGATACTTACTGTCATCCCCAACAGGCCCTGCTGAACACTGTGCTGGAGGATCACGTGCCAGGTCATTCAACTCCTAAAAAACAGGAAGAGTTTGTTTCATTTCATTTCAAAAACAACCATGTCATTGCTCAGAGGCTGCTAGGGTGTACTCTGGCAGCACCACAGAACTAATAACCAGGACTCTGGAAAGTAAAGTTGCATCTTAAACCCATGAGACACATTTGGTCCAGGCCTCAGCGATCTGTCCAAGCTCCAGAGTCTTGAGTCACAGCAATCCTCACATCACAGGGGTTGTCAGGTCTGCCTTCACTGGTCCCAAGCATTACCAAAGTATTATATCTTCCACCAGCCCTGGGTCACAGAGAGATAAGATGGCCTCAATCCAACAACTCTCAGTATCAGCCTTATTTTATTCCCTCTATTGTAACAGTTCCCAGGTTGCTCCAGTTACAGTGATCCAGTTTATCACCTCCACAGCCTGCCTGCAGCATATACAGCTCCCATCACCTGAGGCTGTTCCACCTCCACATGCACACATCAGTGACCATGAGTGGAATGGAATAAAACACAAGGCCTTCCATACCTACAGACCTCATTGAAACCCCCCACTTTTCAGTGGCTGTCAGTCAAATTTTCCTCTGAAGAAATCCTATTATGAGCCTGAACAGGCTGAGTAATTTACAGTATGCCTGAACTATACAAAGCTTCAATTTGAAGCAAAATCTCAGCACAGTTCAGAGTTACTGTTACCAGTAACTCACATCAGCCATTTGCTCAGGAAGTAGATGTTTGGTGGGAAGTGAAAACACAGTAAAAGTTTAAAGTCAAACTTTACCTGCTCCATTTCTGGCTCAGTCACTGATCTGCTCGGCATGATGGGCCCAAACATATTACCATTTTTCTCTGTGAACTCAGTCTAGAAAGCTGAACACACACCAGATAAGGATTACAACTATTATCTAGTGCTCAGGAAACACTCCCATGCTGTCCCTGGTCCATTGTGTGTTCAGCTTTTCACCTCCCAGAACAGTCCAAACTGGAATCTCCATAACAGGCATTTGGCAGACAAAATATTTATGTACAATGATTAAGACAAGCTGATTGCAGGAATGGGAGAAATTTGCCATTTAATGACCTTTTGTTATTTACAGGCAGTGATTAAGCTCTTGAACAGATGATCTCTCCGAGTTCCAGCTTGTACTTCCCAGGAACTGGGAGGCCACCACTAACTAAACCCACAACACATAAATGCTGCCTTACATCAAACAGGTAAAATCTCTGGATTTGCCCCTCTGGATGCAGTGCCCCAGAAAACGCACAGGCCCTGACACACACACCAGTTTGGGTTTTGCTCTCAGAACCTTCTACAGAGCCCAGCTGGAAGCCTCTTTGACCTGACACCAGGCTATGAAAGCTTTTCTAGTGTTCCTGCTGGGCTTCTTCCACTTGGTGTTCAGCATGGACTCAAACAGGAGCAGACACTGAGCATGCAGCACCTGCTGAAGAGCCTTCTCTCTCCTGAAGGTGGAGAGAGCATCTCCAGGTGTCCTCTGAAAGCACAAAGCCCTTTGGAGTTGCTTCAACAAGCCCAGAGACACCCTGAACATCAGGGCAGCACAGGATGGTGCAGACACCTACACACACCTTGCTCAGGGTCAGTTTAGTCACGGCTACAAAGAATAAAGTGAGACTACGCATGCACAAATTCCCAAGAACTGGCATGAAAACTTTAAAATAGCAATATATCTACCCTTTCTAAAGGTGCATGGAGTTCAGTTCACTTCCAAATAGTATTGGACTCTGATTTTTTGGAAAAGACAATTTAATGCCATTGTATTCAAAACCCCAAACACACTTAACTAAAAAAATTATTCCTTACCACTTCTCATCCCATTTTATGCATCGATATGATGCATACATGAGACTTGGAAGATACAACTGTAGGAATCCATGTTTTCCATGTAGGACCACAACCTAAAGATTACATTTATGAACACACAACACGCACCTTCTCTGCTAGAGAAGGGAAATAGTTACAGATATGAGCTTGGGCACACATTCTACCAGTTAGCAGCACACACAGCTCCAGAGCTGCCCCAATGTTCCCCCTACATCCTGCTGCGCAAATGCACTGATTGCTTCACCAAACTGCATACAACAGTGCGACCACAAGGTAAGTCCCCAACAGACACAGAGGCAGCAGTGAAGTTCAGGTAGCAGCAGTTTCTCATTAAAACACCATTCCATTCTCCACATGTTCAGTTGCAGGGAGAAGGAATACCTTAATTTTCTGAAGCCCCACATATTACCTCAGTAGAAAGTGATGACTTACAACAACCATTTGTACCACTTGTCTCAGTGACAAGGTGGCATTTCAGGTTCTGCTCTGTAAATTCAGAGTGAAACATCACAGATTAAAAGCTCTATGTAAAAACCAGAGTGTAAGTTCCTTGTGTTTGAAAAAGTATAGCACCTACTCTCAATTCACACCCCTGCAGCATAAAAAGTTCCTAAATTTTGTAGAACAGCTTGGATAACAAGTTCAGCTCCCCCCCCTTCAGCCCACAAGACCCCTCTGGAGTGCAGGCACCAGCTGCCTCTCTGCCCACAGGAGAGGCAAACGCACTCCTGGATTTCCTGGCAGGGCACGGCTAAGCCCTTTAACATGCCATGCCATTCCCTTCCAGCTACTCTAAGACCCCCACTACTCACTTGTCACAGTGCAGAGCCAAGTTTCAGAATAGGAAAGGAATGGCACACGACTGCATCTACCCAGGTACACACGGAGAGGAGCACCCATGGCTGCTGCACGGAGCCAAGCACCTGTCCCAGAGCCTACGCTGCCTTTTGCAGCCTCCTGCGCAGCTCCCGAGGTATTGCAAGTGCGACACCAGACCCAGCGAGGTCTTGGCTTCCAGATGTTGTTGCTGAGGGATTTTGAGAACCAGCTGGTTTCTGTAACTCAGTACAAATGACTCTGGAGTTCCCATAAAACTGGAACTCATAAGACATGGAGGATCCAGTTACAGTTTGGTATCATCTACAACCCTGAATATATTGGATCCCAAGTTGCAAGCCCCGCTGTTTTTCCCTGTGATCCAGGAAGTCTTGCTGGACCATGATCAAGCCTGATCTTGACCACAACATTAAGCCAAAACCTAAAGAAAGCCATAGCAGTTTCCACTCCAGACAGTTTCTGATCCTTAAGCACATGCAGGTTTTCCTTCAGGAATTTACAAGCAGCCTTTAGATCAAGTTCCAGTTTGAGTTACTCAGCTCCCGGGGCTGTCCCACCCTGAGCTGGCTTTCCAGCTGAAGGCATCCTACAGAATTTAAAGTTTCTGCCATCTCCCCTACAGCAAAACACCTCTGGGGCTGGGCCCACTGCTGTGGATCTTACCATTAACCTGACCCATCTCACAATTGTTAATGAGTCCCTTAGCAAAAATGAGGAAGTGGAAGCACAACACAAAGCAAGGTTCAAGGTGCCCTGCCCAGAGGCCAAGTTGAATGAAACTACTACCATTAAATCCACAAAGGAGATACCCTAAAAGCTACAAAAATCTCACAAGAAACTGACATTTAGGCTCTAAACCCAGATTTAATTGTGCTCTTCAGTTCCCAACAAACCAATCCCTACTCAGGGGTTCCAGGAAAGCATTTTAAGGAAGATGGAATGTGCTTACACCACAAATCCCCCAGCTGTGCCTCCCAAGTCATGAAAGGCGTCAGCTGCCAGCAAGGCCTCGAGGCTCACAGGTAAACCAGTGCCACCAGCCTCACTTAGCCCCACACTAGCCTCATCCTTACCCTCCTCCTGTTCTATTTCCCAGGGGCTGGTACATTGCCTTTAAAGCATACCTTAATCCAGGAGTTCACAAACTGCACAAGAAGCTTTCAAAAAACTATCAAACACAAATGGTGTGTATATAACTTATAAGTTTAACTCTGCACATGTTTCAAGCTATAACTGTCAACTTCAAAGTCATTTGTTAGAGAAGTTCCAATTTATTCCCACAGACAACAAATCCCTCTCCAGTCTAACACATTCCTGGTAAAACCTGCTCTGGCCAAAAGATAAAACTAGTTTTAAGGATTAAGTTAATGCTAATACAGCCTTCAGTAAGAAAAACCAACATAACTGGCAACATCAAGAAGCCAATCAGGCAAGTAAAAAGCCAGCATGGTTTAATAGTCAGCTCCAGTAATTTTACTAAGCCTTGGTACACAGCAGAGCTCCTCAAATCCACTCCAACACACTATATGTATCCCTCTAGATTATCCAAAGTTCTCTTAGCTTGAACTCCACGGGCTTTCCACCCTGCTCCAGTTTGAGCTGCTTTCATACTGTACTTTACTCAGAGACCACAGCTGCTTGATTATAAACCTAATTTCTGTCTCAGGTTGCTGCTCTAAGTGAAATAAGCTTTTCGTCTGCCTTTAGCAAGTTTACTTGCCTGAAGCCCCTGAACCCTTCAGCAACAGGCAGCGCAGGGAGATGTTACAAAATCCTGACTTATGTAACCAAAAGGAACTCATGGCCACTTAGCCATGAATTGTTCCCAGCTCCCAACAGAGTAAAGCCAAGCAATGGAGAATGAGGGCCAAAGTCGAATTGATCACACCCTGCCTCACCTCAGGACCACAGCACAGAGGAGTTGCCAGCTCCCTGTGCAGGGCCAACAGGGCAGGAGGGTGGGAAGAGCCTGTGCATCTTCTCTGGGCCAGCAGCATCTCCCTGCCAGGTGCCAGAGCCTGTATCCAGCAGGCATTTCCCTCAGCTCTGCTCTCCACTTGCCCAGCAGCACTGGGCACCAGGCAGTGCCACACATGTGCACCAAGGTCAGACCAACAATTCCCTACAGAGTCCATAGGTGCTCTCCTGCCCAGAGGACTGTCATTGCAGAGTATCTGCCACTCTAATACCGTCACCACAATTAACAGAAGCATTTTAATCCATTCCTTTTGACAAGAACTGCTTCTGCAATGCTTGAAGTCGCTCAGATCCCACTATTTTGACTGCCCACAAGACTCTGCAAAAATCAGAAGGCAAGTGAGCAGCATGAGAAGTCATGAAACACAGCAATAACCAAGGTTCGTGTTATAAACAAGCTCTGATATAACTGTCACCTTTCCTTTTCATTTTTTTCCAAAGCCTGAACAGGAAGAAGACCAAAGCAATGTGTAACTTCCTCCTGGTGTAGACTCTGAGTATCAAAACACCTCTCTAGCTAACAGAAGCTTCAGCAGCATTCTCTGTACACAAGCTCTCCAACACAGATGGGCTGTGCTGGCAGCTCCACGCACACAGCGAGAGGCCCAGCGGAAGAACCCAGTTGCTCCCACTGGCTGCTGTACAGGACTGGCAGCACAGAAATAACACCAGGTTGGCTCAGCATAGGTAGCACAACTACAGCTCTGACCACCAACGCTGGTCTGCAGCATTGTCCTTACACATCCCACCCACAGGCTCTGCTCCTTTTGGCAGAAGTGATGCCTAAGCAGCTCCAGAGGTCAGGTGGCTCTGGATTCCAGCAAGTCCATCCTCTTCCAGAACTGAACAGGAACAGCACTAGGAAATTCAGAGTTTAGTTACCTGAGGTTTGGGCCTATGCATTATAACCTGTAGTAATCCACAATTCCTCTACTACAGAAAGTGTTTTACTTGAGCAGGGCTCAAGCACAGCTGCTGCTTTCCCTTCCCCCTCACCCACCGATCACACAGGGGAACCCATGAAAGACAATGAGCTAACCTTTTCCTTGCTCTCCCATTCAAAGAACTCCAAACGGTGCCCTAGTTATCCAGTTATAGGTATTGCATTCCCTCAAGATAAGCAACACTAATGGGGATGTGGCTGAATCCAAATGGTTTCGGCTTAAACCTTAAAATGGAAGGCACTGACTCTGGCCCTCTTGTATATTCCTCCCATCCTGCCCTTGGATTGCTTTACACTGCTTTTCTTATAAAATACATTCAGGATAAAATAAATAATTTTTACATATATATAAAAATAACAATTCAATTGCTGTTCTTCAGTGTTACCCCCAAGGACTCTGCCTGGCAGCACTGCTTACACCCCAAACATTTCTCACAAAAAAAGATTTCAAGTTTCAGATCCATGATCCAATAAAAGTACTTAAAGAAGAATTCCGAGCCACATTGCCTGAAATACAGTGGTGAGTAACCCAGGCAGCAATCTGAGAGCAGGTCTCACCCAGCCTGAGCTCTTTTGGAGCATCTGCTGAGAGAACAGCTGCTGCTGCGTGCACCCAGCTCGAGCCTCTGCACAATCCCAAGAGCAACTGTGCCACCACTGACACACTGGGACGGACCCTGCAGCTTCCCGTGCGGCCTCACACACCAGCAACAACACCGCTCACTGCTTGTTCTGCCCCTTCCAGCCCAGCCGAGTTCAACAAGCAAGAGGCCATTTCAGGTAACACTGTATCAAACCTTCACTCCTGGGATTTGATCCTCTCCAAGTTCTCAGCCCTGTGTTATCCGAGGACACAAAAATTATGACAAAAACCTCACAGAAAGCCCGTGTGGTTCAGTAAAAACCCAAACTGCCAAGAGCAAGAGCCAGTGGCCAGACTGAGCCCTGCACACTGATATACCATGACTGATAACACCCTCAAAAAAAAAGCCAAAGCAGCAGTTTTCCCTCCCATCATGTCTCTGTGCTCGAGTCCACTGGGATTATTCCTACTCAATCCACATTCTGCAGGCTTCTGCTCCAGCCACAAGCTGCAGCAGCAAAGGTCAGAAACTGGCTGTCCCCTCGTTATCCTGACAGGGATGGCCACTCCACACTCCCAGAGACCAGAACAACCCTGAGATGATGATAGGAGTGCTCTCCACGGGGTTTAAAATAGCCAGAGCGTAAACAGCCAGCCATGATTACCGAAGCAGTTACACTGAGACACCCACAGCAACTCACTCAGAGTGCTCCTTCCAGCCTGTAGCTTCACTCCCATCCAACTCTGAAAGCATCTGGGCTGCTACAACAGGCAGATTTATTTCCCTCCCCATACGCTGTTTTGTGGAAATGCTGCCTCCAGCCCCATTACCTCCCTCTCTTCCACAGCCACCACTTTCACTCCACTGAAACTCTTGGTGCTTTGCAGAACACACACAAAACTGCTTTGGAGATGTTCTCGCTACTTCCCAAGGCTTTGAAGACTCTCGTACCCCTACACAATCCCCATTAGCTCTCGAGATTCTTTATTCTTGAAAAGCAGAATGAAGAGTCAGTCCACAAGCACCCAACATTAACAAAGACTCCACACATCCAGCTTTTCTCCCATCACAAACCAGCCTAGAAACACAAGTGCTCTCAGAGTGTTAACTCCTGACCCTCAGCATGCACTGAACTACAACCAAGCAGCTTTCCCGAGTTACCTGACACAAGATTCACCCTCCCCACAATAGACGTGCACTCCCTGTGTGTGTCCCAGCCCCCCACAGCCACGTTTACCCTATTCAGCACCCACTGCTGTGTCTCCAAGGTCTATCAACCCACTGCCGAGCAGCAAGAGCTCTTCCAAAACACCTATGAGCCCACAAACACTGGAGAACAGTCCTCACAAGGCCCCGAGGATCACTAAAGTAAGGGACAGAACACTGCAGAGAAGCAAGACTCAGCTGGAACACAACTTCCTTATGTAACTCACTACCGGATCTGCAGCTGGAAAATCCAACAGTCTAAAATCATACTCCAAATGCTTCCCTTCCCGGTGCTACCTATTCCACAAGCATAAGCAAGGCTTCAAGCTCTCTTACATTTTCTTCTCCACCTGAGCTTTAACCTGATCAGTAGGACACATGAAGCTTCACAAAGCCTCCAAGGTAACCTACAACCAAAGCAGAGATGTTAACACAGACCCAACACTACATACAAAACCAAAAAAGGGCTACAGACTGAGCTGTGAAGTAGCGGGTTTGCAGCTGGTTCTAGATACAAAATAATTTACGTAGTGATAAAGAGCCAGAAACAGTATGGGAACGTTGTTTTCTACATCTGAACCTTGTACAGACTCCAAACTGACAGCTACACATTTTGCAGGGAAAAGGATACAAATTCCCTGCCTGAGTCACCCAGGTAATACGAGCGGACTTAATTACCGTCGAGGATTTTTTTTTTCCTGGTAAAAGACACTGAGGATCAAACAAACACTGTCCTAAGACAGCAGTGGACTGAGCAGCAGTGTTTTTCCAAAAGGCCAGGACATGGAACACGGCGCAGCTCCCGCTCCAGGAGAAGGCAAGCTCATAGCTTTCCCTCCGAGCCTGCGGGATGACTCAGGCAGCAGATCAGCGCTGGCTGCATTAAAAGAGCAAACCACACTAGTGTGTGACAGGTTTACTGTGCTCAGCGCTTCGCTGCCCGACACCGCGATCCTTGTCGCTGCTAGAGGAGGCAGAGGAGCCCTTGGACACGGGGCTCTGGGACGAGCCACGCCGGAACTTCCAGCGCGGGCCACGCTCCGCTCCTCGGGGCGCCTTCCCCCGGCCGGGCCGAGGCCCCGCG
>VZRN01000285.1:724590-779375 GCA_013397935.1 Dasyornis broadbenti
TGTCGTGCTGAGCCGCCGTGCAGAACTCTCCAGAAGGGGGAGGGGGAGCGCGCGGAAGGATACGGCGGCGACGTGAGAGCGCGCGCTCGCGCGAGGTGGCCGCCGCGGCGCGTGACGCCACGGCGCGTTCTCTCGCGAGAAGACGGGACGGGAAGAAGTCCCGGCCGAGCGGGGCCCAGGGCTGAGGGGATTTTGCGGGCCTGAAGGGACAGCACGGGCCGGAGACCCTGCCAGAGCCAGCCCCAGCAGGATTTCCCCGCCTCCAGCCCCTTGTGGAGCTGCCGCACTCCCCCCCCCACGAGATGCTGCCCGACCCCAGCGCGGAGGCTCCGAGGCCCTGTCCCGGGCAGGCCGAGAGCGCACCCGGGACAGGCAGAGCCCTCCTGGAGCACTTCAGTGACCGCCGGAGTAACTGGCTTGTGCTGATCAGGTCTATGTGCCTTCGGTGGTGGCTGCTTTTGACCCTGGGAAGCACACTTCACGTTAAATGGCACTGAAAGCACGGCTGGTGACACCGTGTCCCTGTCCCGTCTTCCTGCCCGTGTGCCCATGCGGGGTTGAGGGTCCCCGGAGGGTCCTCTGAGCCGTGCTGGGCTGTTCTCGTGCTGCCTTTGCTGCCAGCCTTCTGCAAGAATCCAGCATTTCTGGAGGCTGTAGGAGCGTGTTTTGAATTAATTTCTTGTCCCTTCTCCACCTTTGTTACAGAGAAAATAAAACACAAATTCATATAAATGGCGTTCTGGGCTGGGTTTTTTGTTGTTTTGGTTTGGTTTTTTCAACTACTTTGGTTCATTTTGTGGCTTCTTACTCTTTTCTTTCTTTCCTGTTCCTTCTTGGGCACCCCTTGATTGCCAAATTCCAGACAACCCTGCATAGCACATTGATCCGATATCCCTTCATCACTGGAAAGGCTCAAACACTAATCCTAAGTAGTCCTGGCTCTTAAGGCCAATCCTGGGTTGGGGAAAACTGCTTCCAGCATTTTCTGCTTTCCTTTTCTATGGTCCAGCCAATGCCTGATCCCAGTTGTGCAACCTAATGCAAATTACTGGAAGTGACATCACAGATTCCTTTTCCCTAGGAGATGCTGCTGTGGTCCCTGAGGGTAGGGCAGTCCCTTGCTCAAACCTTGCCAGGGCAAACATCATGGCTGGGTCTGTATTCCAGGGCACAAAAAGTTTCCCACTCCTTGTGAATATCTCTGGAAGCAACTTGCTCCTGTTTCTGGGGCAATTTTCCAAATACCACCAAGTCACAGCTCTAAGAATTTTACATCAGCCAAGATAAAAGTAACCTGAATCTAGTATTTGCAGGGAAAGTGTTGGATTTCATCCCCAGAAAGAGACAGAAAAATAGTTTTTGTTGTGGTTCTTGTACCATACTATGGTACGAGATAATGATGATCTGCTGTTTGCTGCCAGTTGGATGCAAACTGCTCCATGAGGTAAGAAATGGAAGTAGGAAACTCATTTTCATAATGTTTTTTCACAAGGTAAGACCTGTGACATCCAGGAATGACATTTCATAGAATCTTAGAGTCACAGGCTGGCTTGGGTTGGAAGAGATCTTAAAGATAACCAGTTCCACCCCTGCCATGGGCAGGGACACCTTCCAGTAATCCCAGGTTGCTGCAAATCCTGTCCAACCTGGCCTTGGACACTTCCAGGGATGGGGCAGCCACAGCTTTTCACACACCCCCTCATGGCATTTGAGGAGACTCCACCTGCAGCTTCCGTCTCCCATGGCCAGAGCTGGTCCTGCAGACCCTGTGGGTGTGGCCATCCTCCATCCTCGGGATGCTGCTGTGCTCTGAGCTCCTGTTCCTCAGGGAGGCACTGAGGGATCTGCTGTCTGCACCTGCCAACACCATCCCATGCCAACATCTCCTGCTCCCAAACAGCAGAGCATCACTGGAGAAGTTCTCTGAGTCCTGCCTTGTCCTCAGATGACTCCTGTCTCCATGTGCCTTTCCTTCACCATCTCCCTCTGATCAGCTCTGCTCCACTGGGTCAAGTTGCAGTGCAGTATTAGGGAAAAAACCTCTTGAAGGGCTTAGGGAAAGGCACAAGAATTTAAAGGAATACAAACTCCCCAGCCGAGCTGGCCAAATCTATTTATTCCAGGCTTTGGTAACCTATGAGGCCTTTGTTAGAAGGTGGAAAAAAGTCACTCTGAAGGAGGAAAGACAGAACTGGAAAAGGAAAAACCTCCAATGCTGGGCACACAGTGGTGGGCAAGCTTTAAAAAAAAACCAAAACTCCCAGAAAAAAGGGCCAGGAGCAGCTCCTGTCCCAAAGGTGCTCCGCCCAGCAGTACCATCCCAATTATGGAATCATGAAATGGTTTGGATTGGAAGAGATCTGGAAGCTCATCTTGTTCCAATGCCAGCCTGTGACAGCTCCAAAATGAGCAAAAATGGTTTCCCCACCCAATGTGTAACCAGGGACTCAGTGCCACAGGACACTACAGGTGCTGGCAGCTGACAGATTGCAGAAATCACAGATTGATCCACTGACATCCGCTAAATTCAAACTCTCTTAGGCAGAAGGTTCTGGTGCCCCAAAGGAAGGCAGAACTTCAGTGAGTGAGGGATGTGCAGCACTCAGAGCAGCCCCACGATCCAGGGATGGAGGGCTGCTCCATTCTGCCGCCAGGATTTTAAACTCCCCATTGCTGAGGAGTCCAGGCTGGGCTCAGCAAAGGATCTCAAAAGCTGGGCACATCCCTGGAAAGGCATTACGTCTCAACATGTGGGTTTTGTGAGCCAAGATCATGGCCCTGCATAATCTGGAGGCCAAGGGGGAAACTCCCAAATCCTCGGGCCAGGACATCTCCCTGGGCCCCTACTTCCACCTCCTTTGTTCCACAGCAAAATTTTTGGACAAGACGGTTGTTCAAGGAACATTTGGGCAATGTTCTCAGGTATATGGCGGGATTCTTGGGGCTATCCTGTGCAGGGCCAGGAGTTGTACTTGATAATCTTTGTGGGTCCTTTCCAACTCAGGATTTTCCCTGATTCTGTGATTCTGTGAAAGTGCTTGGCTCAGTGAGTGAGGCATGTCGTGTGCCTGGGTGCTGGAGGAAGCAGGTCTCCTGCTGCCACCAGACCTTCCCCAGCACACAGTGGCTTCTCACTGCACCAGAGAGCCTGGCCTGGTTCACACAGCCCAAGGCCACACAGAATATTGCAAAGCACTTTTATTTTTGCTATTTTGTGGCAATAAAACAGCCCTGTCACACGGGACCTCTGAGGGACACTGCTGGTGCGACTTCAGCACTAAAACCACCGACTGCAGCACTTTTAGCCAAGGGACTAAAGCCACTTTTGACACCAGCCTGGCACTGGAACCCCATCCCTGCAGGTATCCCTGGTGAAAGCTGTCACTGGGCAGCCTGCCCTCCGGATGAAGCCAGCAGCTCTACCTGCTTTCCCACAGCAATGGAAAAAAAAAGGGATTAAAGGAAGGAAGTGCTGCTGCTGTGCCCATCCTGCAGCAGAGCCAGCTCTGTCACGCTGCTGCTGCCTGCTCACAGCCCTTCACCCAGGAGATGCCAGGGAAAACACCATGTTCCTGGCCTGGCTTTTGGATGGGGATATGCCACATGTATCCAGCCTCTGTCTGGAGCAGGTCTGGGCACTGCAATATGGGAAAGATGTGAAGTTGTTAGAGAGTGTCCAAAGGAGGGACATGAGGATGGAGAAGGGCCCAGAGGGGCCATACAAGGAGCAGCTGAGGGCACTTGACCGTCCAGCTGGAGCAGAGGAGATAGAGGTCAGAGCTCACCAGGGGCTGCAGCTCCTCCCGAGGGGCAGCTCCAATCTCTGCTTCCTGAGACCAGGGACGGGACCCAGGGAATGATTGGAGCTGTGTCAGGGGGATTTAGGTTGGATATCAGGAAAATATAGGGGTAGTCAGGCACTGAACAGGCTTCCCAGGGAATGGATACAGCCCCAAGGCTGCCAGAGCTCCAGGGATGTTCAGACAACGCTCTCAGACACAGGGTGGGATTGTTGGAGTGTCCTGTGCAGGGTCAGGAGTTGGACTGGCTGATCCTTGTGGGTCCCTTCCAACCCAGCAAGTTCCATTACTCCTTGGTTCTCCTGATCTCAGCAAGGGCTGCAGTGTTCGTAGATTGCTGTAGAGTTGTTTTCTGTGCCCAGCCAAGCCACACACAGGTGTCAGCACCAACCCAGTTGGAGGTGCCGCGGTGCTGGTCCAGGTGGGGGTGTTCACCTGGAGAAGTATGCATCTAAAATCTTCCAGTGCCATGTGTGACTTATTGTTCCCTCTGCTTGAGAGAATAACAACAAACAGGGACAGAGGGAACATCAATCAAGACACAATCTGGAAAAGCAAATTGTTGGCCAGAGGAAAGCCAGGGAGGACAAAGTGGGCAGTTTCAATCTTGCCAGTTCTTGTTGGCTGTGCAGAGGGACTGGGTGGCACTGGGCAGCACTGGGCTCTCCATTCCCAGGCAAGCTCAGATGTTGCAGGTGTCCACAGGAGGCCACAGAGGTGTTCTGAGGGCTGGGGCGCCTCCACTCTGGAGACAGGCTGGGAGAACTGGGGGTGTTCACCTGGAGAAGGCTCAAGGGAGACCTCAGAGCCCCTTCGAGTGCCTTAAGGGGCTCCAGGAGAGCTGGAGAGGGACTGGGGACAAGGGATAGAGGGACAGGAGAAGGGGGAATGGCTTCCCACTGCCAGAGGGCAGGGTTAGAAGGGATATTGAGAAAGAATTCCTCCCTGTGAGGGTGGTGATGCCCTAAATCAGGTTGCCCAGGGAAGGTGTGGCTGCCCCATCCCTGGAAGTGTCCAAGGCCAGGTTGGATGGGGTTTGGAGCAACCTGGGATAGGGGAAGTTGTCCCTGACCATGGCAGGTGTTAGGAATGAGACGAGATTTAAGGTCCCTTCCTACCCAAACCGTTCCATGATTCTAAAATTCTATGAAACCTCATTCCTGGAGTTTAGACTCACTTCTTGGACCAGGTACCACAGCTCTGTGCCAAACAGAAGTGAGACAGAAATACTGCAGGCGTTGGTGTGCTGAGGGTAGAATCGAAAGCAAGAGGCCAGGCTCTGTGGGCAGGAGAGCCCCCAGCTGCTTGGAGACCTGCACGAAGGGGACTGGGGAGCCAGGCAGCTCCTCCACCACATCAAAGAGCCAACCAGAGCAGGTCAGTGAAGCCAAGCTGGAATGGGACAAACTTTATCCCAGCGCTGGAGGGGGAAGTGATTGGCTTGATGTTTTAGCCAGCCTTTGTGTTGACAAAACAAACAACATGTTGGCTGTATCCACAGCCCTCCCAGGGCTGGGAACACCGGACAGATGGTTAGCTGGGGTTTCTAAGGTACCACTGAAACAAGCAGCTCACTGCCAGGCCCTTCCTCCCACTCTCTGGGTTTGAAAATGCTTGAATTGTGTCCACAGAAGGGCAACAGAGCACAAGTCTGATGAGGAGTGGCTGAGGGAGCTGAGGGGGCTCAGCCTGAAGAAAAGACTCAGGAGGGACCTTCTCCCACTACAAGTCCCTGACAGGAGGGTGGGTCGGGCTCTGTTCCCAGGGAACAAGGGACAAGACAAGGAGAAATGGCCTCAAGCCAGCACTAGAGGAGGTTTATGCTGGATAGTGGGGAAAATTTCTTCACCCTAAAGGGCTGTCAAGCACTGGCACAGGCTGCCCAGGCAGGTGGTGGAGTCCCCATCCCTGGAGGGATTTAAAAGATGTGTGCACTTGGGGACATGGGTTAGTGGTGGACTTGGCAGCGCTGGGGAAATAGTTGGACTCGATGTTCTCAAGGGCCTTTTCCAACCTAAATGATTCTGTAATTCCATGATTTTAATTAAATGTGAACTGTGGACACGTCTGAATCAAGATCCTTGTGCTATGAGCCTGAGACAGCCTGAGGAGCAGTGTGATTCTGTGAGGACTGTGAGGGTCTCCAGGCACCCAGGGACATTCCTGGATGGAAAGCAATGGGATGCTGAGCACGTTCTGGACAATCACCCCCTTTCCCAGCCTGTATCTACCCAGACTGGCTCCACAGAGGCCATGGGGACCATGCTGAGGGCTTTGCTGAACTGAAGGTTCTCTCCTCATCCTCATAGCCAGTTTTCTTGCCATTCCAGGTAGTCAGGTCCATCAGGTGTGATGTGCCCTTTGTAAATCCCTGATGGCTGTTCCTGTCTCATCCTTTGGGTGCTTGGCAGGGATTGCTGGGAGGATTTGCTCCATCACTTTCCCAGCGTGACATGGAGGTGACATGGAGCAGGCTGTAGCTCACCTGCTCAAAGCTGGGTGTGAGATTTGCCTTCTCCCACTCACCAGGAACGTCCTGATTGCTACAACATTCCAAAGAGATCAGAGAGGAGCCTTGCCAGAGCATCATCCATCTCCCTCAGCATCCTCAAGTGCATCCCACTTGCTCGTATGGGTTGTGTATATGTTCCCTAATCCATCTTCCTCCAAGATGGGAATACCTCACCACTGCTTGGAACAAGGAACTGGAAGTCTTGAGGGCCTTGCTGGCCACTAAGAGCCTGGCTGCAGGAAGCCCTTGCTGTGTTGCCAGCACCCGTGGGCACTGCTTCCTGAACTGGCATCTCCTGGAATGTGGGGGGTGTGGGGTGGGGGGATCCAGGGCACCATGAGTCACCTTCTGCTAGATGGAATTTGAGTCTGCTTTGTCCCTGACAACCTGCTGAGCTGAATCAATGCAATCTTGGAAATTACTGCTCTTGATAGAATAAATCTCAATAATTTCTGGTTTCCTTCCTCGTTCCAGTTCCGCTTAGACTATGTCCTGGCAGATTTGGGGCTTTCCAGGAGATGTAAGCTCATGGATATCGAAACCTGGCACATCGACCAGTGCCTGGATTTCCCGTAGGCTCATAGAGACCTCATGGATGCCCTGTGTGGGAGAGCTCTGGCGCTCTACAGGCTGCCTGCTGCTGCCAGAGCTCCTTTCATTTTCACTTTTCTGGGTGCTGGGAGCTGTGCAGCTCCACCCGTGGCTTGAGAAGCCTGTTGGTCGCTGAGGCTCCGGGTGCGTGTCTGCAGCAGCCTCCGGAAGGAGCCCCCGCTGCCCAGGCGGGAGCGCAGAGCCCGGGAACCACCGCGCGGGAAAGCCGGGGCTGGCGGCTGGAAACTGCTCCGGTGAGTGCGGCCAGAGCACTGCCAGCCCTGTGGCTGCTGAGCGGGGCGGGCTGGCATCCATTTGGGAGCGGGGTGGTCAGCCAGACTCTGTCTCCCGAGCCCATGTGGGCGCAGGGGACAGCCCCAAGGCGGGAAGGGCAGAGGAGCCTCCCCAAAGGGTTCTGTGCTTTGGCGTGCTCAGTGATGGATGCACGCACGTCCCTCTGATCTGCTCTTATCCGCTCCCACAGTGCTGCCGTGGGCGCTGGGGACAAGCTGTGCTGACCCCCTGATCTGTCTGTCGGAGATGTCCCGGGAGCCAAGACAGCGCTGTGCCCCGCTGATCCCGCGGGCCCGCGGCGGGCGGGCGCAGCGCGCCGTGTACCTGCTGCTGGCGCTCTGTGCCGGGGCTCTGCTCCTCGCCGGGCAGCCCCTCGTGCCCACCGCCCGCAGCCTCACCTTCCACTTCGCCACCCTGCAGATCGGGGCGCTGCTCAAGGGCACCTGCTACCTGGCCGAGGAGATCTTCCACCTGCACTCCAGGTGAGCCAGCGGGACTGGCTGCCTGCCTGCCGGACTCCTGGGACCACCCTGGGGACAAGGGCGTTGCACCCTCCGGGTGTGGTGAGGTTTGCTCCCGGTCTCTGCGCCCACATGCTGCCCTCCATCACCGACCTGCCCTCTCATCTCCTTCCCCCTCTCCCACCTGCCCTGCTCCCCCGTGTGTCCATGGATGTCTCCTCTCCATGGTAACTCCCTAAAGTGCCCTTTCCCTGGGGAACAGATATTGTCCCCCAGCCTTTCCCCACCACCCGGTGCTGGAGGGCAAGGGGCTGTTGTCTCTCTTTGCTGTCCAGGGTGACATTCCATCTGCTCTCTCTGAGTCCCATGGGTGTTGCAAGGGACCCAAGTCCTCTCCTGGGTGTGCTGGGCAGGGTCCTACAGGGCTCTGTAGTGCTCTGGCAGGTTGGTGGCACTAGCTGGGAGGTGGGAGCAGCCCTGGCCAGTGACCCGTGGGTGTGTGGCCACCAGCCTGACTCCTGTCTCCCTCTCCCACCCAGGCACCATGGCAGCTTCTGGAGGGCCCTGAGCACCTGCTTCCCCCCGCGCTGGCACGGGCCCATGCTGCTTGTCTGTGGCTCAGCCTACGTGGCTCTCCTCGGTGATGGGCAGCCACTCAGCCTCCACCTCATCCTGGCAAGTCTGTGCCAGCTCCTCATCCTCGCCCTGGGGCTCCAGGTGAGGCTCCCACACCTCCAGCCTGGCCAGCTGCCCAGGGAGCCCTTCAGCCCCGAGCAGCCATAGGGCTGAAGCCAGCTCTGCATGGCCTCTGCACATCCAGCGCACCTGGAGTCTGGTGGGAGGAACATCCAGCCTGGTGGGAGGAACACTCTCAGCTCAGCCCTGCGGAGCTGATCTCCCTGGCCCCATGCTGCCAGGAGTGTTGGCAGGAGGGCCAGGCTGCCTCCTCACGAGCACAACCACACCAGGGGATGGCACAGCCCCCCCACCAACTTGAAAAACAGGGTATTTTAGATTTGTCAGTCAAGCTGGTGCTTGAGGAGAAAGCAGAGCCTGTGTGTTCTCAATTATCAGCGTGGTGTGGGGGCAGAGCCAAGCCCCAGGTGCCTCTGCAGCACTGGGAGGGCTCTGCTGTGCCCCAGCAGCACTGGAAGGATCACACAGGCTAGAGAAGGTGCTTCTGTGAGGTGCCTATGGAACTGGACACCCATCTCCACCTAAATCCACACATAGCGCTGACAGAGGCCACTGGGAATCCCATCATCAGACACTGGGATGTCTCCTTTCCCATGCTGGAAGCACAGGGCAGATGTACAAGTCGCACTGGGACACATGATCTCAGTGGAGGCTGCAGCCAAGGAAATTCCCAGCTCCCTTCTCTGCAGGGGCTGTGGGGGCTGTCAGGGGCTCTGCCCTGCTGCCCTGCATGGTGGTGGAAGGGGGTGGTGGGGTTGTTCAGTCTCCAGATCTCTTTGGAATTCTCCAGTCCCTGTGGAGATCTGACTGTTGAGGAAGGGCCCCCGTGGCTGCTGTCATCACCTGCTCTGTCTGTCCTTCCCTCCACAGAATCCCTCAGCAGTGGAGATGTCTGAGATGTCCGAGAGGTCCAAGCAGAACGTGGCTCATGGGCTTGCCTGGTCCTATTACGTTGGATACCTAAAAATAGTCCTGCCACGTATGTAGCTGTTTCCCTGCATTCTCATGCCTACGGATAGAAATAGCTCCTAATAACAATCCTCCCACTTTTACAGTGTTAGCAGGGAAATGGGGAGCAAGGCACAATGCAGCTGTACTCACACCAGGCACCTCTGCCCGATGCTCTTTTCCACCAGGGCTGAAAAAGTCCATGGAGGAATTCAGCAGAGCCCATCCCAACCTGCTGGCATGCAGTAAGACCTGGAAGCTCCACATCTTGTTCCCTCTGAGCTGTGATATCAATGATGACCTGGAGAAAGCTGACAGCAATATCCAGCACGTGACAGACCTCACTGAAACCACCCTGGCCCGAGCTGGCATCAAAAAGAGGGTCTACAAACACAGCCTCTATGCAATCAGGGATGAAGATAACCAGGTATATTAAAAGCAGCTTTGGGAGCATCATCCCAAATGTCTTGCTGGCCCCAGAAGTGGCCGTAAGAACAGGAAACTGTCCCCTCTCCTATTAGATGCTCCCAGCTTTCACCAGGCTTACACAAGATGGAGAGGTCCTGCTCCTGCACCCCTTCCTGCTGGCTGCCTCCTCCCAGGCTCAGCTGCAGGGATGGTGGGCTTGCTTAACCCCTCCTGGAGCTGATTTAAGTCCAGAAAAGAGTAGAAAACTGAGCAGAAAAAAGCAGATGAGGGCTACAGAGCATCACTTCCCATAGGATGAATGAGTGTTTCCTTGTGTTGTGAAGAGGTGCTTGAAGATGTCTGTGTGAGTTATTATTTGACTCTCTCCTGTTGCCCCAGTCACCCCTTTTGCAGGGTGGTGAGCCCTAAACCTCTCCATCTCACATTGCATTCATCTCCTCCCACATCTCCCAGCAGACTGGCCCCTACCCCTTTCCCTTGAAGGAGGGAACATCCTGGTGCTGGCCGAGGCTGTGGATGGAGGTGTTGGCAGAGCTCTGCTCCTCACCTGTGTCCCCTGCTTTGCCCTTTGGCAGTACCTGAGGTCTGAGCCGCTGTTTTCAAAGCCCTGCCTGCAGGGACCCCGAGCCTCTCCTTGCCCTGCTCTGGGGGAAGCACAGTCGACCGTGGGTTTTTCCTGCTACACTGCAGGCGCTGATGCTGTGTTCCATCTGCCGGGCTCCTGCTGAGTCACTCTGCTCCCTGGGAGCTCCGGCAGATCTGAGCCTGGACCTGGCTTTCCAATAATTCTGCCCCTCAGCTTCCTGCCCAGTGCCTCACACCAACACAGTTACTGCCAGCACCTGTTCCAGGGCACGGCAGTAACTGCCTGCCAAAGCTGGGAACTACCTGTTACTCTGCATTTACCTGGGGATCACATCCCTCTTCCTTCTAATTCACTTCATTAAACTTTCCAGTTTACCCAGTGTAAGATTTACTGCTAACCCCACTGCTCCCGGAATGTTTATGGCCTTATAAGATTTCTTTTTGTTTGATCAGCCTCCTTCCAGCTGTGCCTCCACCTTTCCAATGTTTTTGCTCTTCTCTGCCCTCCAGCTCTGTTAGGATGCTCAGACTTAGAATAATGCAATCACAGAATATGCTGGGTTGGAGGAACCCACAAAGATTATCAAGTCCAACTCCTGGCCCTGCACAGGACACCCCAACAATCCCACCCTGTGCCTGAGAACATTGTCTGAACTCACCTGGAGCTCTGGCAGCCTCGGGGCTGTGCCCATTCCCTGGAGAGCCTGGGCAGTGTCCAGCACCCTCTGGGGGAAGAGCCTTTCCCTGATATTGAACCTAACCCTCCCCTAACACAGCTCCAGCCGTTCCCTCAGGTCCTGTCACTGGTCACAGAGAGCAGAGATTGGTGATGCCCCTCCACTTTCCTTTGTATAGCAGAAAGCCACCAAGAAGGTGTGATCACAGGGAAGGGATATCTCCCTAGGGGACCAAATTCCATGGGGAAAATCACCCTCTTGAGAGCACTGACAAAGCCAGTGGCTGCACCCCATGGGCAGAGGCAGCTCCCTGAGCCCACCTGGCACAGGGGACACCTGAACCTGTCAGAGCAGCTGCTCTGGTAGGAGGACATTGGGGCCAGACCCAGTGTTCCTGTCCCAGTGTTCCAGCACACAGCACCAGCAGAAGACAGGCCAAGGAGCCGCTGAGAATTCCTGAGGGCTCTGCCCAGAGCCAGGGCCCCCCAGCAGCCCTTTGCCCAGTGCTCCTGTCCCCATGTCTTTTCCTTCCATCCTTGCAGCTCTGGCACTGTGCTGTGGAATATGCCACCCCACTGCAGTCCCTCTACGCCATGTCCCAGGATGAGTGCGCTGCTTTCAGCCGGGAGGAGCGCCTGGAACAGGCCAAGCTTTTCTACAGGACCGTGGAGGAGATCCTGAAAGGCTCCAAGGAGTGTGCAGATGCCTACAGGCTCATTGCCTATGAGGGTGAGTGAGGGGGAAGGGGTTGGGGTTCCCAGGACAGCGGCTGTGCTCCTCTAGCCCTGAGTGACCTCGGATCGGGGTCTGTGCAGAGATCAGCTGATGTCCCCAGTCAGGCCGCCATGGTGGCCCTTGCTGCCACGGGAGGAAGGGAGGGGCTGCCTTCCCACAGGAAATAGGAGCATCACTGAACATGGCATCACTGGCTTGGTGAGGGAGGGGATTGTCCCACTCTGCTCTGGGCTGGGGCGGCCTCACCTCCAGTCCTGGGGCAGTTCTGGGCACCACAATGTGAGAAAGATCTAAAACTGTTAGGGAGTGTCCAAAGAAGGGACATGGGGATGGAGAAGGGCCCAGGGGGGCCCCATGAGGAGCAGCTGAGGGCACTTGGCCTGTCCAGCTGGAGCAGAGGAGACTGAAATCAAACCTCACCAGGGGCTGCAGCTCCTCCCGAGGGGCAGCTCCAATCTCTGCTTCCTGGGACCAGGGACAGGACCCAGGGAATGGCTGGAGCTGTGTCAGGGCAGGGTCAGGCTGGAGATCAGGAAAGGTTCTTCCTCCAGAGGGTGCTGGGCACTGCCCAGGCTCCCCAGGGAATGGGCACGGCCCCGAGGCTGCCAGAGCTCCAGGAGCATTTGGACAATCAGGCACAGGGTGTCTGTGCAGGGCCAGGAGTTGGACTGGAGGTTCCTTGTGGATCTCTTCCAACTCAGGATATCCATGATTCTTAGGACTTCTTGCTATGGATCAGAGGAGCAGGGAAGGTGCTGGCAGCACTGGTTGTCTCAGCTGAAGTCCCCAAGGGGATCTGAGACAAGCTGTCTACTGCAAGGATTATAGCAGCAGGCATCCAGGGGAAGCAGCAGCTGCCCTTGCTGTTGATGTTGCAGGCAGAAGTTGCTGGGGCTGTCAAGCTCTCCCCAGCAGTGGGACAAGTGTGTGCTGGCTCAGTGCCATTCCCGCTGACAGGGGTGGGAGGCAGTGAGGCTTTCCCTCATTCCCATCATCTTTTCATCTCTCATCTCCTCACCTCCACCAGATGAAATCACCATCTTGTAATGAATGTCTTTTTTTTCAGAGGAAACTCAGTACTCTCCCTGATGGGGAGAAGCATTTCCATCCAGCAAGGCAGTTCCCATCATAAGCACTACAGGGAATCCAGCACATAGTGCCTGTAATTTTACTCTCCTCTCTGCACTTTGTGTTTGAATTTTTTCCTTCTGCTGTGCTGAAAGTGGGAAGTAAAAGCTGCATTTTGACCGTGCAGAAAATTCTGCATATTTTGGGGCATCTCACAGAGATGCTGCTCCCTGCCCAGGGCTCTGCCCCAGGACAACCAGTGAAGGTAGGTTTTGTCTTTCTTCTGTTCCAGAACCAGAAGAAGCAGACACCCACTTCGTGTCCAGAGAGATCCTGTGGCACTTGCGGCAGGAGCATCACGAGGAGATTGCTGTGCTCGAGGGGAACCACCCGCACAGCCCATCCACAACCCTGGACTCAGCAGAGCTCAACCTCCAGATCAGTGTGTCAGACCTGCCACAGCCACTGCGCACTGACGGCTTCTAACCCTCAGCCGCTCACTGCCCCTCGGGGCTCCCGTCACCCTTCCCCAATCCCCTTCCTCTTGGGGCACGTGCTGTCCACAGCAGCGACCCCCAGCTCCCACCCAAACCTCCTGTGCATCACGGTTACTGAAGCAGCTGACTCAGCCCACAGCCCTGTGACATGCTTCCCATTTTCTTTGTTATGTACAGCTCATATATTCTTCTGTGGGTGTATTGTTTTTTTTATCTGCTTTGATTTGTATCATATAAAGCACTTTCCTCTGGGACAAGTTGCAGTATCCCAAATCTTGGGCACAATGTGCAGTCTGCCTCACATGGGAGAGGAAAAGATTCTGCCCTTAGAGGGTGGTTGGGCATTGAACAGGCTCCTCAGGGAATGGTCACAGCCCCAAGGCTGCCACAGCTCCAGGAGCGCTTGAAGAACACTCTCAGGAACAGGGTGGGATTACTGGGGTATCTCTGCAGGGCCAGGAGTTGGATTCAATAATCGTTGTGGGTCCCTCCCAACCCAGGATATTCCATGATTCTGTAATATGCTGTGGTGTTGGATGGGGCTTTGGAAATCCCAGCCAGGAGTGTGCCTATGTGTGCTGGGACAAACACACACAGCCCACATGGCCTGACTCATGGGATGGCTTCTGCAGGCACATGGAGCATGTGCAGGACTTCCAGGGGAGCCTCCAGCCCGAGGTGAAGTGTTGGTGGCAGAGCAAGCTCAGCCAGGATGGGGAGATGCTGATGGGGCAGGCTGGAGCTGAGACAATAGCCCTGCTCCTGCCCTTGGCTGCCCAGCTGCTTTTAGAATCATAGAACCACGGAATTACTGAGGCTGGAAGAGGCCTCTAAGGTCATCGAGTCCAACCATTAACCCAGCACTGCCGTGGCCATCACTAAGCCACGTCCCCAGGTGCTGCATCCATGCATTTTTTAAGACTTCCAGAGGACAGTGACTCCACAGTGACTGCCCTGCACAGCCCATTCCAATGCCTGATTATGCTTTCAGTGAATAAATTCTTCTTGATGTCCAAACTGAACCCCCCCTGGAGAAGTTTGAGGCCATTTTCTCTGGTGCTGTCCTTTGTACTCTGGGAGCAGAGCCCCACCTGGCTGTCAAGGAGTAGTAGAGAGGGATAAGGTGCCCCCCGAGCCTCCTCTTCTCCAGGTTGATCCCCCACTCCCTCAGCTGTTCCTCATGTGCTCCAGACCCTTTACCAGCTCCGTTCCTTTCTCTGGTCAAGCTCCAGCCCCTCAATGTCTTTCTTGTTGTGAGAGGCCCAGAACTGGACACAGAATTCCAGGTGCCCCACCTGTGCTATATTTGCAGAGCTCTCTACCTTTCATGCACGTGGGCAAACATTGTGGGAGATCCCCAGCTTCAGGAGAGATTTGGCTGCACATTGGTCCTGCTGGGACTCAGAACTGGAACCCATTTCAGGATGCAGTAAAACCTTAATCTGCACCTTAATCTCTGGGTACTGCATCTGTGCAAAACTGACAAAAACAGCAGATGAAAGGGCTGTGAAGGGAGGGTTGGGACAGCAAAGGCCACTGCAAAGAGCCAGCTAGTTTGTAG
Source organism: Dasyornis broadbenti (assembly GCA_013397935.1). NCBI lineage: Eukaryota > Metazoa > Chordata > Aves > Passeriformes > Dasyornithidae > Dasyornis > Dasyornis broadbenti. The sequence continues at coordinate 739,445 of VZRN01000285.1, forward strand.
AGGTATCAGGAATCTTTGCCAAGGCCTCTAGGCTGTGCCAAGTGCCTGTGCTCCACTGACGAGAGGGAAGACAGCAGGTGAGGGACCCCCTGCTCCTGGTAGGAGACACCCTGGGTGCAGGAAGCAGAGTGGGAGTCTGGTCCTGCAGTGTGGGCAGGATGTGGGTCCTGGTCACCTGAGCAGCGATCCCAAGGGCACAGAGCAAATGCTGTGGGCACCTGCTGAGATGCAAGGGAAAGGCACAGCATCGGGGCTGAGCTCAGCAACACAGGGACAGCCAGCAGCAGCTGTGTGAGCAGCACAGCCACTGCAGTCCCCGAGGGCTCACACCTTCAAACTCATCCTTGTGGGGCACAACTCTGTGTCCTCCTTGGTGCCCTGCTCCCGTCTCATGTGGAAGCTTCTTATCTCACCCATCACTGCAGCCAGGCTGGGCTGGAGATGCTGATAAGCTCAGGCCATATTAGCAGGGGACAGGTTGAAAGACAGGCACAAGCCCAGAGGAAATCTGACAGCACAACCTTGTTCCAGCAGCAGCCGTGTTGCCAGCCAAAGGCTCAGCTCTTGCCACTGCTCAAGGGCACAGCCGGGGCCAAGGTGAAAGCCTTTGCTGGCAGCGGGAACCGGAGGTAGGGCTGGATCAGAGGCAGGAAAATCAAACTTCAGAAGTGGCAGCTCACTGCTAAGCTGGCCAACACAGGATAACCAGTTTCCCCTTGAGCTCTCCAAGTGCACAAGTAGCTCCGTTTTAGTTTTAGCGCTACTCACAGCATCCCACAGCGGGTCTGACTCAGACTCAGGACTCTCCGGCTTGAAGGCAGACCCATCCCGATCCCTAGGGAGCAGCTATGCCACCACACCTCAGCAAGGTGAGCTGAGCAGGTCCAGGGGCCACCACAATCCAGCAGGTCCCAAGAGGAGCAGGGAGGGAGGGTCACAGCCAGGATCCTGCTCAGCAAGGCACAGACTGGCTGCATCCTCCCTCCAGGCAGGGCTGGGGCCAGGGCTCAGCTTAGATGCAAGGATAGGGCTTTTCCCAGTCCTTCCTCACATCCCAGCTGTTTTCTCACCAGGAATCTCAGGAACCACCTGCAGTGACCCATCCGTGCTGCTCCACACAGCACAGAGCCCTAGAGTGTAACCTCGGGAGGCTGAGGTGAGTTCCCTCACAGAGCCTCTGCAGGGCAGGTGCTTGGGCTCCTCCCATGAACCTAGAAAAACTGATCTTCATGGAATCCCAGAAGGGGTTATGTTGGAAGGCACCTTAAAGCTCATCTCATTCCCACCCCCTGCCATGGGCAGGGACACCTTCCACTATCCCAGGTTGCTCCAAGCCCCATCCAACCTCACCTTGGACACTTCCAGGGATCCAGGGGCAGGCACAGCTTCTCTGGGCACCCTGTGCCAGGGCCTCAGCACCCTCACAGGGAAGAATTTCTTCCCAATATCCAATATAAACCTACTGTCTGCCATGTTGTCCTGCAGAAATTGCTGGTGAGGCTGGCGATGGGTTCAGCTCTCTGGAGGTGAGAGCAGTGACTGATCACAGGGTTCTGCTGCCCTCACATGTTTTTTACGAATACCCAAATTTTCTAAGCCAGCTTTGCACTAAGTAGGACTTTTCAAGTGTTGTGATTGTGTTCCAAGAAAGGCCCTTGCACTCACATTGCTTTATTTTATTTTATTTTTACTTTTCATACAGTAAAAATCCTGCTTGAAAAGTGGCTGATTTGAGATGACTGAGGGAAATCTTAGTCAGGTTCACTAAGGCCACACCTGCCTCTGCATGAAGTTTGAAATCCTGCAAAGCAAGGAAACAGCAGCTCAGCACTCAGCCTTCAGCAATTGTTGGACTTAACCTGGCTATTAATATTAATAACAATATTAATGCTTCTTCTTCGGGCTGCACCAGGCACTGCCTCCTGAATCCCTTTCCTTTCCTCTTCCCCGTGCTCAGTGGGAGCAGTGTAATTTACACTGGGAATGTATCTAAATTAACTTGGAGAGCAGCAGCCTGACAGCCCAGAAGGCTTCATGAAGCTGCCTCTGTGCTGGAATAGCACTCACAAGAGTAACACATACATAACCCCCAGCATCCCCGGTTTTAATTAAATTGTGCCAAGCACCTGAAACCAACATTTCCCACAGTTCCTCAGTCTTGCCTGCAGTTCTGCAGTGCCTGTTTTCCAAGCTGGAAGTGCTGCAGTCTGGTTTTCACTGGCACCTTCAGTGGCTATGTCAGCTGGAGTGTGGCTCCAGCACAGCTCTGTGGGACTCTGGGCTCACACAGAGCTGGAACAGCCCCAGGCTGTGCCAGGAATTGGATATTAGGGAAAATATCTTCACTGAAATGGTGGTCAAGCACTGAAACGGGCTGCCCAGGGCAGTGTTGGAGACACCGTCCCTGGAAGTGTTCAAAAAACGTGTGGGTGTGGCTCTTCGGAGTTGGTAGTTTTTTAATGTTTTTTTGGCTGGGCAGGGCTGCTTCGATGGTTGGACTTGATGATCATAGGATCATCTTGGTTGGAAAAGAACCCAAGATCATTTTTATTCTTTGTTTAATTTTGTTCTGGTATTTCTGGGAGTGTATGTGGAAATTCCTCCCTGGAGAGGGGCTGCCCATCAGAGTGACTCCTCGAGGCTGAGTGAGAGATTTGCCCCTGGGTATTGAGATGGGTAAGGAGCATCAATCTCTGTTCAGTAATTACTTTGCTACCTTTAATAGCATTTAGTATCAATATTGCTTCAAAAGTAGTGCACTGTTCTAGTAGTTAGAGCTACCTACACATGAAATAATTCTCATTAAGATATTTTAGTCTAATCATTACCATAGTTAATTTAAGTATTTTATTTATATAAATATTTTTGGGTTACTATCCTTAATCCTGAAGGACAAAGTCATATAAAGGCTCAACTGCACCTCTACAACCCTTTAGACATAAACCACTGGCCAAGCCTGTGACTGGATCAGAGCTCTGGAGGAGGAGCCCTGGGAAGCTGCAGAGCTTGGGACCACCATACATCCACAGGCACCCCAGGAGCGGGATGGTGGTTTGGCCCCGTGGAGCCCTAACCGCGCTGAGCGGCGACGATGATTTCCATCAGTCTCGCCCGGGGCAGCCCTAAAGGTGCCGCTGCCCCGCGGAGCCACCGTGGAGCCAGTACCGCGCTCCGGCCGGGCCACACCTCAAAAAACGACAACTCCCCCACTCCTCCCCCCAAAATGGCGGCGGGCCGGCGTAATGAGGGAGCAGGTGGTGTCACGTGACTCAGCTCCACCCAATCAGCGTCGGGCTCCGCCTCTGTGGCGGGAAGGGGAGCGAGGGGAGGAATCACTGCCTCCATGACAACCAATCAGCGGCGGGTTGGCGGCGGGACCAACGGGGGGGCGTCATGTGACTCCTCGCCAGCCAATCGGCGGCGGGCGACGGCGGCGCCAAGATGGCGGACGATAAGGTGAGCGGGGAGGGTCGGGGTTAAGGGGCTGCCGGGACTGTCGGGACTGTGGGGTGGTTGCGCTGGTTCCTCCCGCCGGAGGGGCCAGGAATCAACTCCATGTCTCCGGCAGGACTCGCTGCCTAAGCTGAAGGACCTCGCCTTCCTGAAGGGGCAGCTGGAAAGCCTGCAGCGCAGGGTGGAGGACGAGGTGCAGGCCGGCGTGGGGCAGGTAACGTGCGGGCTCGGGGCCGGCAGGCCACCCCCTCTGAGAGGGATTGGGGTGGGGGGAGAACAAATCCCAGGGTAAAAACAACCCACAACCCACTCTCGGGGCATGTCCTGTGTCTCCCCCTCCCCGATCCCGCCCGGCTGTGCCTCACTGTGTTCTCCCCACAGGATGGGTCCCTGCTGGCATCGCCCTTCCTCAAAGGCTTCCTGGCAGGATACTTGGTAGCCAAGCTGCGCTTCTCGGCCGTCCTGGGCTTCGTGGCCGGCACCTGCACGGGGATTTACGCCGCCCAGAACTACGCCGTGCCCAGCGTTGAGAAGACGATTCGGGACTATTTGAATTCACTGAAAAAAGGTCGGGACTAGCGAGGAGGAGTCCGGAGGCAGCGGGGACTGCAGGAACGGTGCTCCTTAGGTAGCAAGCACAGAGCACTCTCAGGGCTCTGGGAGGCACATCACTTGCACCCTTCTTTTCCCTGGAAAAGGGCTTTGCACCACACCGCTGCAACACCTCAGGGAGCTGGTGATGGGTGTTTGTTGGGCATCATGGCAGCAGTGATCACTGCACTAACCCACAGCAGCTTGAGAACACTGAGGGGCTGCCAGCTGCCTTTTCTCCTCACCTTTCCCTCTGCCCCTGTGGACTGGAGGGGTTGCTGTGCCCTGTAACCCGTGTGCCCTGGAAACGTGAGGTTGCTGTGCCCTGTCACCTGTGTGCCCTGTAACCTGTGTGCCCTGCCACCCAGCCCATGCTGCGCCCTGGGAATGCGCTTTGTGTGGCTTCTCAGGAAGGCTTGTAGTTCTCCTTCTAATGAGAGACAACACCCTGCTCTTGTGCTGCACCACAAGTGTTGCAGGGAACATCCTGCTTGAATCAGGCTCATTAAATTTGTGGTATTTGGTCTCTTCAGTGTTGCAGGGTGAGAGTCTGTCTGGCCTCGCTGCACTGATAGCAGCTCACTCGTGCTGGCTCCTGCCCAGACATGGGGATGTTTGGGAATACTGCTGGCTCTGCCAACAGGCTGCTCCAGAGAGGCCTGTGGGCACTGATGCTGCTGCTGTCTGTGGCCATCTACGGCTCCCATGCCCCCCTCCTGACCCTCTGCAAGGTGGATGGGGCAATCCCCTTTAGCTCCACATCCGTGGTGGTCCTTGTGGAGCTGACCAAGCTGGTGCTGTCCCTCCTGTTCCTGCTGGCCAGGGCGCGGGAGCCGCTGGGAGCAGCGGTGTCCTGGCGTCACGCCGCACCCTTTGCTCTCTCAGCCCTGCTCTATGCTGCCAACAACAACCTGGTGGTGCACATGCAGCTCTTCATGGACCCCAGCACCTTCCAGGTGCTCAGTAACCTGAAGATTGTCAGCACGGCACTGCTCTACAGCCTCCTGCTGCGCCAGCGCCTGGGCACACGCCGCTGGCTGGCCCTGCTGCTGCTGCTGGCTGCCGGTGTCACCTACAGCTGTGGGGGGCTGCGGGGGCCCGGTGACTCCAGTGAGATGCGCTTGCACGTCACACCCGTGGGGCTGCTGCTGCTCTCCGTGTACTGCCTCATCTCCGGCCTGTCTGCTGTCTACACTGAAGCCATCCTGAAAACCCAGATGCTGCCCCTCAGCCTCCAGAACATCTTCCTGTACTTTTTTGGGGTCCTACTCAACCTGATTGGTTCCGTGTGGAGCGGCATGGAGGGCGGGTTCCTGGAGGGCTTCTCCCCATGGGTGCTGCTGGTTGTGCTCAGCCAGGCCCTGAACGGCCTCATCATGTCCGTGGTGATGAAGCACAGCAGCAACATCACCAGGCTTTTTGTCATCTCCTGCTCCATCCTGGTCAACGCCCTCCTCTCTGTTGCCCTCTTCAACCTGCAGCTCACCCTCCTCTTCTTCATGGCTGTGGCGTGCATCGGCCTGGCTGTGCACCTGTACTATGGAGTCACGTAGTCACTGCCTCCCTCCTGTGTCTCTGGGCAGCCCCAGCCCTTCTCCAGGGCTGGAACTATTCCTGATGGGCACCTGCACAGCTCCAAGGACCCCCCAAGCAGGAGTGCTAAGAGGGAGAGCACCCTGTCCCTGTTTCCATGGGGTAACTGGGCCCTACTCCAGTCCAGCCAGGCTCTCAGCCAGGCTCTCAGCCATGCCCAGCCTTAGCGGGATCCTGAACCCCTTGTATGTGTCTCATAGTCTCAAGATGCACCGGGGAAGGTTCAGGTTGGACATTAGGAGTAATTTCTTCGCAGAAAGGATGATTAAACATTGGAAGGGCTGCCCAGGAAGGTGGTGGAGCCACTATGCCTGGAGGTGTTTAAGGAAAGACCGGATGTGGCACTTAATGCCATGGTCTGGTTGACAAGGTGATGTTGGGTTACAGGTTGGACTTGATCTCAGAGGTCTTTTCCCACCTAAATGGTTCTGGGACTCTGTGTCCAATGTCCTCAAGCTGCTTCCCCACACCACAGTGGCCTGGGAATGCTCTGGCAGGAGTTGGCCCTGCTGCACCTCCTGCCAGCACAGCATGGGACTGGTGCCATTTCAGCTCCCATGGATGCTGCTTGATCCCCACCATTCCTGGTGCTGCTTCCCGGGGCCTGTCCCACCTCTGTGGTTTTGCAGGCTAGCCCCTGGCTGGTGCCCTCCTGTCCTCAGGCCCCATTTCCCCTTCCTGGGCACAGTGTCTCTGCTGAGCAGACAGGAACTGGGGGATGTGGGAACTGTTTCACCTGCTCCCCAAAAGGGAGATGCCCCCCAAATTTGTACCAAGTTCCTGGAAGGCGGGGGCCACCCAGGGTATTAAAGCTGCAGTTCAACAGCATCCATGTGTCTGTCCTTTGTCTGTGCCCCTTGGGACAGGGTTGGGGGCTGGGGGTGTGTCTGAGCCTGACAGCTCTCATGGGTGAGGGGCACCTTTATTCCATGTGGCCCCTGTTGGGGGTTGCCAGCCTTCCCACCAAGCCGAGCCTGTGCTCCCACAGGCAGGTTCCCAGCACAGTGCAGGGTTTTCCCTCCCCAGGCCAGGTTTCTACAGGGAGCAGCAGCTGAGCAGGCAGGAGGGGAGGCTGTGCCTGGGTTAATTTGTGTCTGAGGCTGGCTGGTCTCCTGGCATCACTGCTGGCTCAGTGCAGGGAGGGGTCCGCAGGGATGCTGTCCTGCCAGGCCAGCTGTCCCCACACCCTGGGGTGTGGCTCAGGGGGTCTGTGTGGTGGCATTGGCTGTGCCCGCTCCTCGGGCATCCCGCAGCTGCTGGTTCTGCTGGGCGAGCTCTACAGAGTCCCAGAGTACCTCCTGCAGCAGCAGCTGGTGCCGGCGCTCCAGGGCCTCCCGCTGCTCGTCTGCCAGGCGCTGCTGGTCCCGGAGCACCTGCAGGATACCTGGGGCAGTCTGGCACTGCCCTGGCAGAGCCGGAAGGGGTGTGGGTGTCCCCAGGCCTCCCTGCCCACCTGCAGCAGGTGCTGCCTGCAGGCCTGCATCTCCTGGTGGTGATTCCACAACATGGCCTCCAGGTCCCACTCAGCTGCCTCCCGCTCCCGCAGCTCTGCCTCCAGGCTCAGGCCCAGCGCAGTCACTTCCTGCTGCCAGCGCTCTGTGTCCCACTGCAGGGGACAGGGACAAGGTCAGAGCAGCTCCAGGCTGTCCCTGGGCTCTGCTAGGGAGAGCATTGCCAGGGGAGGAGAGGCTGGAGCTCGTAATGCTGGGTTCTGCCTGTGCCCACCTGCGCACTGTGCTCCTGGGCCGGCACAGCCCCAGCCCTGAACTCTCGCTGGAGTTGCCGGCAATGCTGAGCCCGCAGCCGCTGCCGCTGTGCCCTGGCCAGGGCGCGCTGGACCTCTGGGGATGGACTAGGATGGCACTGGCTCCCTGCCTGGTGGAGAGAAGGGCAGGCTCGGATGGTACCAGGGCCCAGCGCTGGCAGCACAGAGCTGGCCCTGCGCAGGGACCCCATGGGCTCCCACTCACGCTGTCACCCCTGGGCCATGGCTGTGACGCTTTGCTCTGGAATGGCTCCTCCAGCAGCCCCTGTCCTGCGCTGGCTGGAGCTCGGCTGTCCCCTCTCTGGCTGCTCCTGCTGTCACTCCATCCTGCTGTGTGGGGACAGGGGAAGATGATGAGTGTGACATGGGGGGCTGAAGAAGGATGTTCAGATGGAGGAGTGAGGCCCTTCCCACCATGTAAAGCTATGCTCTGTGCCCACATATCCTTCACCCAGGTGTGGGACGCGTGCCTGGCCTCATGCTCCGGCCCTGCTGGCTCCAGGCTGGCACTGGCTGGGGGTGTCTGGGTCCCAGGCTGCTGGGCTAGTGCTGTATCCCCTGCGGAGAACTGGTCCTGTGAGAGGAGGAGGAGATATTACAGGGACACAGCCAGGATTTGGGGCTTCTCCTGCACTGGCATTATCCCTGGATGAGGGGGCCTGGCCTGACCTCTGCCCACCTTGGCACTGATCTGGTGCATCTCACTTGTTCCGAGCACCTCCGCCACTGCCTGCTTTTTCTCCCACCTTTGACTCTTCAGCACCTGGGAAAGGAGAACTGGAGGTCCTTATTGGGGTCTTTCAGACCTCCAGGCCTGGCATGGCTCCAGGGACACATCCCACCCCTCCATCTCCCTCCTGGGACAGCTTCAGCCCCTGCCCTCAGTGCTGGACAAGGTCTTTACACCAGGATGAGTCAAGAGCCTGGATCTTACCAACCTAGGCAATGAGTGCCATCCTGGTCCCATGTGGATCCAGGGGCACTCCCCACCTGCAGCTCCCGCAGGGCTCTCTGCAGCTGGGCCACAGCTGTCTTCTGCTCAGGGAGGCCACCTCCAGCCAGCAGCTCCATCCGCAGCCCTCGGATCTCCCTCCGGCGTGCCGCGATCTCCTCCGCAGGGTCCCAGAGTGTGGTGGAGATGGTCTTTGCCAGCCCCTTCACCCTCTCAGCCAGTCCCAGGGCTCCCAGGATCTCGTCTCTGGAGGTGTCTGGGAGAACAGCGAGCCCTGGGCAGGGGCCATGGGGGGCCCCCAGCACAGGAGGTCCCAGTGCGATGGGGATGAGTGGAGCTGGTGTCCCTGGGCAGCAGCCAGGGACCGAGTGCCAGGTGTGGGGCGGGATGGGGACAATCCTTGGGGGGTGCATCTGAAGTGTGTCCCAGTCCCAGGGGCTACCTGCCAGTGACACACACAGCAGCAGGAAGGTCAGGCTGTTCCCCTCCAGCAGCCGCTCCATGATCCAGGGCAGACAGACAGCACCAGGTTCCCTGCACTCCCTGTACATGGGGAGAGACAGCCCAGGAGAGGGATGGCTCTGGCAATGCCAGACAGGCTAAGCCCCAACCCACAGGAGCCGAAGGATGAGTTGGCCACCCTGGGAACAAGACCATGTCCCCAAGGAGTGGTGGCATCCCCTTGGCTCCCACAGAGAGCCACAGGCTCTCACTGGGGAGTCCCTCCTGCTTCACCCGCAGGTATGGAATTCCCTGGCCCACAGCAAGCATGCGGCTGTGCTGGAGCTGGGACAGGCTCAGCCCTGGTACGTACGGCCTGGGGCAGGGCCCGCTGGTGCCTGGGGACACCAGGATCCTGAGGACTGAGCGCTGACGCCTGCCACCCTCCAGCTCCTGCTCCACGGTGAGAGTGAAGAGGCTGCCGGCCCTGGGGAGAGACCAGTGTGGGAGTGAGGCTGCAGCAGAGCCAGCCCCAGCACCCCACCAGCCAAACCTTCCCAGCTTGTGGGATCTGAGCCAAATCCCTCACCCCTGCACAGCTGAGTGCCTGTCTGGGAGGGGCTGCAGAGCACACCCCTGGAACAGTGCCGGAATGGCACCCAGACCCCTGGCATAGGCACTGATGGCAGCCTGGGCATCACGCACGGCCATTTCTGTTGCCTCCGCCACCATCCTGGAAGCAGAGGGAAACAAGGCCAAGTGAGGAGGGTCACATCCACACCCTGGACTCTCTGAGGGATACCCCTGGCCAAGCTGTGGCTGGGAACTGTGCTCCCTGACCGGCCCCACTCTGATGTTGGGGTGCCAGCCCCCAGGGGCACCTGCTCAGCCATGGGGCATCAGGTACCTACAGGCCCAGGGGTGCCACATCCATCACTTGCAGGGCTCGGCCATCAGGACGGAGCAGGTCCCAGGCTTTGTCATGGGTGCTGACCTAGAATGAGGGGGCTGCATTAGGCAGGGGGGCAGGAAAAGGGGGCTGCTGGCATCCCACACTCACCAGGGGCCCCGACTGCTTTTGGCCATGCACAGGTGAGGGCTGGGAAGGGTTGATTTTGGGGTAACTCCCAGGTTTTCCAGCCCTGGAGCCAGGGAAGGGCAGAGCCCTGGGAATGCCCAAGCCCTACGTGGAGCTTGTCAGGTCCCTGGCAGCATCCCAGAGCCAAAGGGCAGGACCCAGCCCAGTGGCTGGAGCTGCCATTTGGCATCTCTGCTGTGTCAAGGCCACACTGGAGGGACCTTCAGGCCACAGAGAGCAGTGACTGGCAGGGAAACCCAGCCATGATGTGTGCAGGAAGGGGTTAGGGGCTCCCCTGTTCCCACCACACTGCTGGAGCCTGGGAGATGCTCCATGGGCAGCTGAGGCTTCCCACATCTGGGAAGCCCTGGAAAGAGGTGAGAAAACCTGGGATCCAAAGGTCTCCAGTCCCTGATCACCCTCTGGGTGAGGGGACTGGGTGCAGTACAGGGCCATGTGTGCCCTTGGCCCAACAGGGTCCGGGCAGTGGCAGAGAGGGAACAGAACCCTCATTCCAGGACATCCTGCCCTGCTCCTGTCCTACCTGGACCAGGCTGACCGTCTGCAGGCTCTGTGTGTCATCCCCCAAGGCCTCCAGTTCTTGGAAGATGGTGTCGATCACCTGTGGACAAGCTGGGAGCTGTCAGTTCCAGGACCCATGGCCATGGCTGACCTGGGAGCTCAGCACTGCACAGCTGTGTTGTCACCTCTCTCTGCCACCTCTCCCCTGTGCCCTCACCTGCCAGATGACACTCTGGAAGGGCAGCTGTGTCCCAGGGCCATGGGGGTCCCACAGCAGCAGGGACACGCTGTAGCCAAGGGGAACCAGGGCCAGCTGGGGTCTTGCCAACTCCAGGACCTTCTCCTGGTAGGAGAGACATACCCAGCAGAGCAGGGTGAGCATGGCACAGCCCGCATGGCACAGCCAGCACAGCACAGCACAAACAGAACAGTGCAAGTGGCCCTGGCTCACGTGGTTGGGGACAGGGTACAGAGAAGGACTCGGGGCTCACAGTACCTGGCCTAAATCCAAGTGGAACACACCATCCACAGCCAGGGAGCTCTCCTGGTGCAAGGGGGGGATAATGTTCAGCTTTCCCCTATCCCAGCAAGACCAGTGCAGGGCAGAGGAGGGACTGGGCATGCTGGGATGGAGATGGTAGGGATGGCACAGAGGGCCTGGCACAGGCAGGGGTGAAGGGAGACGCCCTCCCTTCCCCTGCTCCCTGGGAACACCCAGGAGCTCCCCACAAGGGAGGGGCCCACAGGGGTGTCAGGCAGGATCAGCCCAAGACCTTTGCACCTCTCAGAGTCCCAAGCATGGCAGGTGGTGGGACAGAGCCCCTGCTCCCACCTGGCTCCCCAGGGACCCTCGTACCCTGATTTCCCTGTCCTGCAGGTCTCACCTGGGGCGCCTTCCCAGGGAAGAGGAGCTGTAGGGGGTCCTTGCTGCTGTCTGTCCAGCTTTCCCCTGGCCCTGAAAACACCGAGTGTGGGGAGGTGTGGGAGGTTCACACCCCTGTCCCAGCCCTGTACTGTCCCCCTCACAGCCTGGGGCACACACCAGGGCTTCACATCATTCCCGAGCCCACCCGCTATGACTCAGAGCCACCAGGATGGGGAGGACACCCTGTCCAGAGCAGGCCCGGGGTTCGTTTAGTGGTCCCAGTGCCACCACAGCTGTGGCTGCTGCCCTGTCTCCTGTTCCCTGGGGTGGGTGTTCAGGTGAAGGCTCTGGGATGTCCTGAGCTCTACCTGCTGCCTGGTGGAGTCCCACAGCTGCTCGCACGCTGACATCCTGCTTGGCCTGCCGGGATAGAGGGGGAAGGAACCACACACTCAGCACCCATCAGGAGCTGAGCAGCCCCTGACAGATCCCTCCAAGCCAGCCTGGGCTGTCCCCCAGCACAGCACTCACCTCATCCATGGGCAGTGCAGCAGCAGCCACCTGTGAGCTGCTGTTTGGCGAGAGCAGGGATGGGGTTACGCGGGGGATCTGGTTCTCCTGCATTATTGATGGATGTGGGCAGAGCCAGACCCAGCCTGGAGGCACCCTGCTCCAGGGGCTGAGCCCTGCTGTCCAAGGAATCAGCCACCATGGAGGGTGTGGAGTGCCTGGAGCCACTCACCCCGGTGGGGTGCTCCCTGCTCCAACAGGGAAAGGAGGGGCCTTGGACTGTCACAAAGGCACAAGAAGTGACCGCAAAGCACAGAATCACTGGAGATCAGTCACAGCAAGAGAGCACAGAAGGAAATGCCAAAGCTGGGGTTCTCTGTGGTCTGTGGAAATGCAGATGGTGGGAGGCAGAAAAGAGGACCCAGGACAGCCCCTGCCTTGCTTCTGGACAGGGGACAGACGATGGGGAGATGCACACGTGTCCCTCGGATCACCTGTTCCCTGTATAGAATGAGACCAAAGCCCCTGCCATTCCCAACCTGCCCTTACCTCAGGTGTGAGGCTGATGCCAGCTGGACACAGATGGAACAGGAAGGACAGGTGACATGGCAGGGACAGTGGGGACGTGTTGGGGCCTGGGGACCTGACCACAAGGAAAACCCCTCTGGGAGGGTGAAACCCTAGGACAGAGCATGGCACAGGGCTTTGAAGGGTTCCCCAGGACTTGGCTGGGCAAAGCCACAGGGGCATAATGCTGGGGAAAGCCCTGCTCCACAAGGGAGCCCAGACTGGGGAACTCCGAGAGCCCCTCACCAGCATTTAGGGTCCTGTGAGCCTCCCCACTGAGCCCCCGTGGGGAGGCACCGGTGGGAACAGTCACACATCCCCTCTGTGGCAGGGCCTGGCCCTGACCAGGCAGAGTCCCATGAGGGTGCTCCCAAGGGACAGCAAAGCCCGGGATTCCAGGAGACATTGATTTCTCCTTCCTCATCCATCAGCCAGCAGCTGCTGCTCCCTGTCTCATGTCCAGCCAGTCCAGGATGCCCAAGATGCAGGGGTGCCCTGTCAAACACCCTGGTTAACACCAGCAGAGCAGTGCCTTTGCCAGCACCCTGAACCACCACCCGCCCTCCCGCAGCCCAGGGCACAGCCCCACCCTCCCCTGCGGCTGCTCAGGGCTGGTGGCACAGCCCCAGAGCTCCTCCACTCCAGGCAGGGGCACACCCGGGTGCCCTGGACCCCGAGTCCATCACGATCCACGCCTGGACCCCGGGCCCTGTTCAGCTGCTCTGCAGCTCCAGCCTTGCTCCTTCCCGCACTCTGCTTTCCCCCCATGCCCCACCAGCCCAGGCTGTGTTTGCCTGCAGCTCTCTGTGCCCAAACAGAGACAGGGAGGGACACAGAAAACACCCAGACACAGAGTTTAATGTAGAGGCAGGACAGGCCCTGGGGATGAAGAGCAGGGCTTGGCCAGGTGAGTGCTGCCCACCTGCCACCAGGCCCTTCTTTTTACAAGGACACAGGCTGACAGGATAAGGGGAACAGCTTCCCACTGCCAGAGGGCAGGGTTAGATGGGATATTGGAGAGAAATTCTTCCCTGTGAGGGTGGGGAGGCCCTGGCACAGATTGCCCAGAGAAGCTGTGGCAGCTCCATCCCTGGCAGTGTCCAAAGACAGGTTGGACAGGGCTTGGAGCACCCTGGGATGGTGGAAGATGTCCCTGCCCATGGCAGGGGTGGAATGGGATGGGCTTTAAGGTCCCTTCCAACTGAAACCATCCTGTGATTCTATGATTCTCCCCCATCCCCATTTTCCCATGCCTGCTCCTTCCCCACGCATCCCCTCCCTCTGAATATTGCCCACTCCTGCATTCCCCTGCTCTCCCTCAGGATCCCATAATCCACTTTTTCCTTACTATGAGATATTCTCTGAATAACCCAGAACTCAGAATAAACACATTTTCTTCTATCATTGAAAAAGATTCTGGTTGAACCTTGCATTTGGACTCATCTGCCAGTGCCTCAGGTCTTGGCTGCTCCTGCTCATAAACATTTGTGTGCAGGGGTATTTAATTTAGCCATTTTCCTGTCATTTGTGTTTTTTCTCTTAGGCTGAAGAACAGCCAAGCAGCATCCTGCCAAACCTGACATCCTGGCCCAGCCAGGATCAGCAGAGGGGCTATGTGGGCTCCAAAGATGGCTGGACTGGGTGTTGGGGGGCTCTGGGCAGGGACCAGAGACCCCAGAGAGGCTTGGGGCATCTGAGGGCTGCCAGTGGGAACACGATGGAGCTGAACTCCTTTTGCCCAGGGCAGGTGAGGTGGCAAGGACAATGGGGGCATGTTGGGGCTCGGGGAGTTGGAATTGGCCACAAGGAAAATCCCTCTGAGAAAGTGCAGCCCTAGGACAGAGCACAGCACAGTGAGGGGTGCCCCAAAAACTGGCTGGGCACAGCCACTGTGGGATAATCCTGTGGACAGGGGAGCATGGACTGGGGACACCAAGAGCCCCTCACCAGCACTTGGGGGGCCTGTGAGCCTTCCCACGGAGCCCTGGGGGGAAGCACTGGCAGGAAGGGCCCAGGTGCCCCTCAGGCTCTGCGGCAGGGCCTGGCCCTGGCCACACAGACGGCCCCAACCAGGCCGAGCAGGGCAAGGGTAACGCAGATTGGGGCCACCACGGCGGCAGGGTCACAGCGCAGCACCGACACCGGCACCTGTGCCACCGGCCAGCCCTGGTACTGAGCTGGGGAGTGGCACCTGTATTCCCCGGGCCAGCCCTGCCTCAGGTGCCCCGCGGCCGCCAGCGCCTGCAGTCCCCCGGCTCCGGAGCACGAGCAGCTGAAGGGGTTGTCAGCCACAGCCACGTCCTGCAGGCGCCTCAGCAGCTTCACCTCATCCCTTGGCAGCTCTGTGATGGAGTTGTTGTCCAGGTGAAGGGTGTCCAGCATGGGGTAATTCCTGATGGAGGGCACTGCTTGCAGCAGGTTTTGGTTCAGGAAGAGCTTCCTCAGGGAATCCTGGGAGATGTCTACAGCATGGAGGTGGTTGTGGCTCATGTCCAACACCTCGAGGTTGGGAGGCAGAGGTTTCGGCACTTCATCCAAGCCAGTGTTGGACAGGTTAAAATGCAGGAGGGATGCCAGCCACTGGCAGGAGGAGGATGGGTCTGCCACGAGGTTGTTGTGGCTGAGATCGAGGTGCCGGAGCTCCGGCAGCAGCTGCACACCCTCGCACACGCTGTGGTAGGACCTCAGGTTGTTGTGCTGCAGCCTCAGCACCTGGAGCTGAGGGAAAGCTCCCTGGCAGAAGGAGAGGCTGAGGCTCCCATCCCCGAGGCTGTTCTGTGCCAGATCCAGGGAGCGCAGAGCTCTGAACACCATCCCGATGGCACAGGGCAGGCTGGCGACGCCGGAGCCAGTGACAGCCAGCTCCTCCAGGCTCTCCAGCCACCTGCTCAGGCTGGAGAAGGCCTGCTCCTGGCCCGTCAGAGGGGCGGATGTCACATTGTGGAAGCTCAGGGAGCGTATGGGCAAGTTCTGGCCGTCCATGTCACTCCAGTCCCCTGTCCCCTGGAAAATGCAGCTCTCAAAGGCCAGCTCCTGCACGTGGGTGTAGGAGAAAAACCTCAGCACACGGGCAAGGATTATCTCAGGCACCAGGACATTTCCAATAATTATTTTCTGGACAATAAGGGAGCCCAGAGTTTCAATGGCAGAGGCGTCCAGGTCCCTGACGGGGAAGTCTATGTATCTCTCCAGATCTCCGCCCTGAAACTCCACCACAGTTGCTGCGAGGCACTGGATGATGCTGCCTACGGTTTCCTCGGACAGTTTGTAGCACACACAGTATTCCTGAGTGCGGTTGAAGTAACATCTGTTTCTTCTGCCTTCTGCCTCCAGCAGCCCCAGCCCCAGGATGAGGAGCACAGCCACATTCATGGTGAACAACCTAAAAGCTGGAGGAGAAACGGAGAATGGCAGCTGAGGGTACCACTCTGACCCAGACTGGGGGGATGGCTTGGGCAGGTTCAGCCCTGCAGAGCCACCCCTCAGGGACAGGGCACTGCCCTCATCCCTCCTGCACCCGCTTGGCCGCTGAGCTGTGACTCGGGCAGTGCTCAGGTCAGCAGCCAAACACGCAGGAGCTGCACCTGTTCCACCCTTCCCTCAGCAGGGAATTTCCCGAAGCTCTGCACTGTCTGCCTGGGCTGCCCTGCTGCAGGCTCCCACTTTTAAACGACCAGGAAATGCCACGGAATCAGGAAAAACTACAAATTCAGAGTTACAGACAGTGATGCCAGATGTATCCATCCCGTCTGACCACGGAGAGAGCCCCAGTTCTGTTTGTTCCTCTGTAATCTGGGGCAGGAAATTGCAACAGACGGCTTCATGTTTTCTCCTTCCTCACCCAGTGATTTTATTCATCACCAGCCCCAAAGGGATGGTAGAAAATGACCCCTGAGGGTCTGAACACATCCCAGACGCTGGTCAGCTGACAGAGATCTCTGATCAACAGATTGCAAAAGAACCAGCAAACACAGATTAAAGGCTCATAAAAATGTGCTGACTCAGCTCTGCTGAGTGGCAGCGGGTCTTCGGGGGTTTCTAGTGCAGCCTCCTGCTTTGAGCAGGTCTGTTGCTGGCACCAGCCCCGATCAGCCCCAGCTTTCTTTGGCCACATCCCAAAGCTCACCCAGAACGGAGCTCTCCCTACCTGTCCATGCCGTCGCGGGGCTGCACCACCCTCCCGAGGAGAAACTCCGGCACCTGCAGCAAGCGCCCCTCGCTGCTGGGAGCAGGATCGGGGTTCGTTTGTCCAGTGACTCCACTGCCAGCTCACAGCGAAACGCTTCCTTCCTCCCGCTGCTGCCAAATCCCGGGCTGAGGTGCCAAAGGCTCCAAGTGCTCAGCTCCGTCCGGCACCCGATCGTGCCCAGCGTCCCGCCGGGCGAGCCCTCGGTGCTCCAGGTGTGTTCCAGCTGCCGCCGGCGCTCCCGCAGCTGCTCCTGCCCCGCTCGGCTCCCCACGCCCAGGGCTGGGCAGACACCTCGAGCCCGGCTCCCGGGCACAGCCCTCGTTCCCCACGGCGTGACTTCCTGAGCAGGACGGAGCCACCCAAGTCACTTCTGCTTCGCTTCCTTGTGGCTGCGGGCTGGGGAAGGCTGTGGTCTGACTGCCAGCTCTTCTCACTTTCCTAGGAAGGGTGGCAGAGCAGAGTGTGGGCAAGATTCCCCAAATGCACTCTTGGGATCAGCCCTTCCCTTCCAGATGCTCTGGCATTGCTGTGCCTCAGAGACCACTGGGAGCTGAGCACCCTGCAGGCACTGCAGAACATACAGGACTGCCACACCTGGCATCCAGACCATGCCCAGGTGCCTGTGTTCCGTGTAGGATGGGGATGGCACAATTCCCATCCATTGTCCAGGCAGCCCAAAGCTGCACAGGGCACTCCTTCACCCAAGCTGGCCCCTTGGCTTGCCTGAAGAATTCACATCACTTGCCCCGTGCTCCTTTGGCCACTGGCAGCTGTGCCTACACCAAGGCGTTAACGCTCTCCCACAGCAAGCAGAGACCAGTGGGGACTTGGAAAGATCCAGAAGCGTTCAAGAAACCACTGGATGTGGCACTGAAGTGGTCTGGTCTGGCTGACAAGGTGGTGCTCAATCAAAGGCTGGCCTCGATGATCTTGGAGATATTTTCCAACCAAATGATTCTGTAATTGATCTCTCAGGAGTTTTTTTATTGCCCGGGAAATTCTCTGCCTATGTTGGAATCAGAAAGGTAACAAAACTGCATGGCTGGACAATACAACTCCCAGTTTGTTGTTAATGTGGCACTGCGCATTGGTGCCACAACAGCTGGGGTGGGAGCTGCCTGTCCCTTGCTTTCTGAGACTCTTGTGCAGATGGGCTCAGCAATTCCATCATTCCTCTTCTACATCCTCGGGTTACATGAAATTCCGCAGCACAACAAGGACATAGAGGTGCTGGAGCAAGTCCAGAGGAGACCATGGAAATGCTTCAAGGACTGGAGCACCTCTGTTCTGGAGACAGGCTGGGAGCTGGGTGTGTTCAGCCTGGAGAAGCTCAGGGGAGACTGTAGAGCCCCTTCCAATGCCTAACGGGGCTCCAGGAGAGGGACTTTGGACAAGGGCCTGGAGTGACAGGACAAGGAGGAATGGCTTCCCACTGCCAGACAGCAGGGTTAGATGGGATACTGGGAAGAAATTCCTCCCTGTCAGGGAGGTGAGGCCCTGGCAGAGGTTGCCCAGAGAAGCTGTGGCTGCCCCATTCCTGGAAGCGTCCAAGGCCAGGTTGGACGGGGCTTGGAGCAACCTGGGATAGTGGAAGGTGTTCCTACCCATGGCAGAGGGGTGGAACGGGATGAGCTTTAAGAATAGGTCTGGGATTCTATGAAACTGCTGCTGAGTGCATGATGGAAATCACAGCTGCCTCCTGAACTCTCCTCCCGGCCCCTTTGGACAAGCTCGGCAGATCTGCACGGAGCTGGTACCTTTAATTTCTGCCCTCCAGCTGCAAATTCCCCAAACACCTCCCTGGGGAAGCACGAGTTCCTCTGCCCCTTGATCCCCATCACCACGGTGGAAGGCCCCGAGGTACGGAGCCTCCTTGGTTTATATTTCTGGCTAATCTTTGGGGGTTTTTACGGCCTCAGTGCACCCAGCACCCATCCCTAGGGGTGCACAGCCGACCGTGCACGCAGCGAGCTACATTCTCCTCCCGCGAATGGGGACCGTGACCGCGATTTCCCCGCCCCGGGACCGCCCCAGGACCGGCCTTTTCCTCCTCCTGCTCCTCCTGCTCCTCCTCCGCCGCCATGTGGGGCCGGCGGCGGGGCCGGCGCGGCGGGCGCAGCGCGGAGGAGCTGCGGGTGCGGCGGCGGGAGCGAGAGGCAGGTCCGCCCGGGGACACCTGAGAGGCTTGCGGGGCCCCCCGTGGGTGGGAGGGATCCCCCAGCCCAGACCTTGCCGTCCCCACCCACTCCCAGTCCGGTCGCGCATCGCGGAATGCGCGGGATGTTCGGCACCGCTGCCCGCTCGGGGAAGCGGTTTGCAGCTTCAAATGTTAACCCACGGGGTTTTGGCCATGAATTCCCCATTTTTTCAACAACCCCTCCTCTGTTTGGGTTTTTCGAGGTCTCGCCTGCATCTCAGCCGAGAGAAAAGGAGGCTCGGGGGATTTTCTGGCTCTGCACCGCTCCTTGACAGGAGGGGGGAGCTGGGTGGGCTCGGGCTCTGCTCCCAAGGAACAAGGGACAGGAGGAGAGGAAGCGGCCTCGAGCTGCTCCAGGGGCGGTTTAGGTTGGATATTAAGCAAAATTTCTTCACCAGAAGGGTGGTCAGGCACTGGAACAGGCTGCCACTGGGCAGTGGTAGAGTCACCATTCCTGGAGGTGTTTTCAAAAAACAAGATGAGGCACTTGGGACATGGCTTGGTGTCCATTGTGGTGTTCTGTTGAAGGCTGGACTTGATAATCTTGTAGGTCTTTTCCAGCCTTAATGATTTTGTGGTCCTGTGTGAAATCCAGTCTCGCGTCCCTCCTGCTGGTCCTTGTGCCTCTGTCCCGTGTTCCTGCCTCTTGTCCCAGCTGTGGCTTCGCGCTTTGTGCGCCCGACCCTCAGCCCCAACTCCTGGCTTACACAAGCAGTTTCTCCCTGGATGAAGGGAGGAATCAGGCTCTTCGGTGGGACGGAGAAGCACCCTGCCCTGGGCAGGTGGTGACAGGTCCTGATCCGATGCAGCTCTCAGGAAGGCCCGGCGGCAGGAGCAGCTGGTCAGCAAGAGGCTCCTGCGGGAGGACAGCGCAGCCAAGGACGGTGCACAGGATGGAGCAGACGTCGTGCCAGACCCACTCTCAGAGGATGAGGTGAAGATCCTGATGTTCTCCGTGGCAATGGGGCCCCCAGGGGTCTTCCCCAGCCTCAACATAAGAAGGAGGCAGGGCGGGGGCAGGTTTGGGAATGGCTCTGAATCACTGCCAGACACAGTGAGGTTCCTTGTGCCCCTCTTTCAGTCCTGGGTTCCTTTGCCTCCAGGATTAACAGGACGAAATCTTAATGCTGGCACTGCTGGAAGCTCATCCGCCTTTTAATTCCTTGGTCAGGTTCTGGAACTGCTCAGGGCTGTGCAGAGGGGTTCGGAGGACAGGAAGCGCTCCCTCGGCCGCCTTCGCTGGGCTCTGCAGAACGAGGAGACTCAGCAGAAGTTTGTCAGGTCAGCCCCGGCCTGGCGTGGCTGTTAGCAAGGGCATGTCCTAAGGGGCCCTGTGTCCCTGTGGCTGGGTGGGTGAGCTGGCATGTGGCCCAGGGTGGGAGGTGACAGCAGCCTTTGGATCCCCCAGGCTGGACGGCAGCATCCGGACACTCACCGGGCTCTTCACCAGCAGCCTGGCTGAGCTGCAGCTGGAGGCTGCCCGCTGCCTGCACGAGCTGTCCCACTCCAGTGTCCCCACGGTGGCTGAGGCGTGTCTGCCTGTCACCTCCTACCTGCTCACCTACCTGTCGGGACACAGCCTGGAGTTCACGGTGAGATCTGTGCGCACGCTTGCCGGGGCTCTGCTACCTGGGGATCCTTTGGGGTGGTGGGTATTGGCCTCTTTTGGCCAAATGTGGCTCCTGTGGGAGTGCTCGTGGGAAGGGGCCCTCTGGAAGCTGCTCCTCCAGCCTTGCCCTCGGAGCAGGCCTCTTCCCAGTGCCCAGGGGTTATGACCTGCCCCTGAAGGTGGGATAACTGAGGTTCTTGTTAATCATAGATCCCTTGGGTTGTGTTAGAGTGAAACCACACTGAATGCCCCATGTTTATGTACTTACATATATGGCAGGTTTGTTTTAGAACAATTTGGTTGCGATGGAAAGGAGGTACGAAGCCATTTGGGTTATTATCTATAGAACTGAAACAATATAAAAGTACAAAGATATCACTAAAGAAAATAAGAAAGAAAGGGTAAGAGTAAATAGTAGAGTGCCTGTGGCTTCATGCTGTGCTGTTTAAGCTGGGAAAGGAGCAAACAGTTGGAGTAGCTCTGGGATGCCCATGTGTTTTCCAGCTGCTCCATTGGGAAGCAGACAGGGTCAGAGCTAAGGAGCAAGGTGGGACATGACCCCCAGGTGCTGATCACATTTGAATGCAGCACATGGGCAGGCTTCAGGAGAACCACAGGGGGCTCAGGAAAATGTCATCCTGAAAATTAGAAGCTTGAAAAGCCTCCAAAGTCGAAATGATCAGATCCCAACTTCAGCCAGATAGAAAGCAATCAAACTGAGGCTGATAGAGCTGAGAATGGGGTGGCTGGAGAGTCCAGCAGTGTCCATCTGTTTCCCGCTCCAAAGGCAGCTCCTGCCCCGCTCAGGGCAGTGTGTGGGACCCGGAGCCTTGCCGACTGCCTGGGGTCAGCTGCCTGCTCTGCTGTGTTGTTGCAGGAGCTGTGTTTGTACACACTGGGAAACCTCGTAGTAGAAAGTGAAGCTGTGAGGAAGCAACTCCTGCCTCAGGGCATTATTCCAGTGCTGGCATCCTGCATCCAGGTGGGTGAAACGGCTCAGCCACACTTCTACTCTGCCCTAGGGAGACTTTTCTGGCTGACAGCCCTGAGTCACCAGCCCTCCTTCCAGCTGTGTTTGCAGGCACAGCCCCCTCTGCAGGGAGCTATTCCCTCGAGCATGAGGGTCACTCCTGCATTCCATTTTCAGGGCTCAGTTCACCACCTTGTGCTCTTTTCCAGCTGAATCTCCCCTGTGCAGTGGCTGCCTGATGCAGTCTGTAGCACAGGGAGCCCTGTCCCCTCTGTCTGGCCTGGGTGTGGCAGGGCTGTGGGTTGCAGGTCCAAATGCTCAAAGCAGTGCTGTTGCTGCATTTGGGCTGAGCCCAGTGAGTGTGGGGAGGGGAACAGCTCAGCTCTGGTGTGGCCACAGGTTCCTGTGTCCCTCTTGGTCCCCTCTGTGCCCCCTCCAGGCTCGGCAGGGCTGTGCCGCTCAGCTGGGTTTGGTTGGCAGCCCAGGGCCCTGGCTGTGTCAGGAGGGATCAGCTCTGCTCTCTTTGATTGTAGTCCCCGCACGAGGCGGTGCTGGAAGGTGTGGGCTATGTCCTCTCACAGCTCCTCCAAGCCAAGGAAGCGCCCACGGAGATCATCCCGTGAGTCTGAGCCTCTGAACCCTGCACCAGGATGGGCCCTGGGGTGTGCTGTGGTATTCGTGTACTGGGGACATGATGCCTTCCCCATCCCAGTGACGTTAATAGTTCAGGGCAGAATCCTACCAGAACTGTGGAGATTTTGATGCAGATCAGAGAGTGGGGCTTGGCTCCTTTCCCTCGGCCTCATCCAAGCAGACAGCTCTGGTATTTCAGTAAAGGCCAGCATGCAGCAGGGTAGGATTGCAGGGAATTTTGGCTGTGTTCCTCCTGTGAAGGAAAAGATCATCTTGACAGCCCCCAGTGCCAAAAATGTGACCCCAGCAAAGGTGTCCTGAGTGCCCCCAGGCCCTGCCATGGACAGGGAGAGCCCAAGGCTGCAGCCCTTGGCTCAGAGTCCCTTCCAGGTGTGTATTTGGACCCTCTTGCCCCCAATACAGGGTATAGCATCTCCCTGCTCATTGGCCAGGGTTCCTCTCTCCCTGTGGTTGTCTGTCCTGCCTGTGCTCCAGCTTGTGCCTGCAGTAACTCTGCTCTCTGACCCCAGCTTGGTCCTGGACTCAGTTCTCCCCCAGCACATGCTCCGACTGGTTTGCTCTGGCCTCAAGGCTGGGATGGGAGCAGCCGTGGAGTTTGCGTGGTGTCTCCACTACATCATTTGTAGGTAAATGCATTTCTTTTCCTCGTTTCGAGTTCGCTGGGGGCAGCCAAACAGGCACAAAGGCTCATGGTCCTGCGAGGGTACCTGGATTGCCTCTCCTTTCCCTTTTCCCTAGGGAGAGCAATTCCCCAGACATCCTGGGTATCCTTGCTCTCCTGTCTGAGCACATGTGCTGTTTGCAGGATCACTGAGCTCTTTTACAGGGTGGTGAATGGTGATGAATCTGAGGGGGCTGTTTCTGATGCTCTGAAATGCCCCCAGAATGCCTCCCCATGCCTGGAGTTGTCCCCAACACTTCCCAAGGCAAGCTCCCTGAATCCTCACACTTGTGGGGTTGGCCCAGTGCCACCCATCCGGGCTGTGCCAGCAATCCCTGCCTGCCACAGAGCCAAGGCATGTATGGATACTCAAGGGTCAGGGCTGTTGTTTCCAGACCCACACAGGTAATCCCAATGACTCTGTTTATCATGGACTTCTAAACTTTCTCATGAGCCCACAAAAAAGCTGCTATTCCAACGTGAGAGAAGCCACTGTTCCAACATGCAATAAGCCCTGTGGTGGTGCAGGAGAGCACTCTTGTAAGGACAGAGGTTGGACGGTCGGGACAAACTCAGATGAGATGTCTGGAGTCAAAGGTCATCTTGAAGCATGCGATTTATTGCTTTAGGGCGTGGGTGCAAGGGCCTTGCAGAGGGCTGCCAGTCACAGCCCTCAGCAGGCCCGAGAGAGAGTGAGAGAGCAAGAGAGGGGAAGGGGCAAGAGAGGGGCAAAGGAGCACAAGGCAGAAGAGGGGCAAAAGAGAGGGGCCAAAGAGAGCGAGCAGGAAGTTCCTGCTCCTGTTATCTATCCTTCTACTGAATATTCTAGTTTACACAACCAATCTAGTACAAGATACGAGATCCTATAGCATTTACGTACAGCCTATAGGAATCCTTACATTACCATACTGAATGACCCTTAGGCTATTGATAAGGAGAGGGGCACTTTTTACTCAAAAAGGGAATCACCATGCTGAGGCTTGGCACCTCAGACATCGAACTCAGCTCTTAATTCTATTTCACTTACAGGTTTCATATTCTCCAAGCCTAAGCAGTCATATTTGTAAGGCTTTCCTGTTTCATCCTCCCCAACACACTCTGACTTTCCAGGCCTTATTGTTTGGCAAGGGGCTGTGGCAGTTTGCCCTCTCCAAGCTCCAAGGTCACTGCAGTGTCCCCTCCCTTGCAGGCACAACACCAACACGGTGCTGCTGGCGCTGGGGGCGGTGCCTGCCCTCACCTCACTGCTGCTCGACCTGGCTTCTGAAATCCCCCAGGATGCTCCCGAGGGCGTGGAGCTGGTGAGAGGTGGGCAGGGTGCTGGCTGTTCTCAGGATTGCTGTGGGGCCATAGCTCAGCAAATGGGATTTTGTGTCTCTCTCACAGCTTGTCTGTCCCGTGCTGCGGTGTCTCAGTAACCTGCTGGCGGAGATGGGCTGCCAGGGGCAGGGCCAGGACGGGCGCCTGCTCATCGCCCTCTTCCTCATCCTGCAGTGCTTCCTCCAGCAGCACCCCTTCCTTGTCCAGGAGTGCCTATGGCTGCTCAACAACCTCACAGGTGAGTGTCCCATGGGGCTGGTGGCACAGCCCCACACTTCTGGCACCTGCCCTGCTTTTATTGACACATTCCCTGTCTGCCCACCCTAGCGGATGATCCCTTCTTTTGCTCTGCTCTGCTCTCCCTGGACCTGCTCCTGGCCTTGCTGCAGCTCCTGACGTTTTCCCAGATGGCCACTGTGCTGGTAAGACCTTGCCTCGTGCCTTGGGAATGGTGGGGAAGCGCTGGTTTCAGGAACATGAATCCCACGCTGACAGTGCTAGAGTTGGAGGGTGGATGGGGCAGCAGTGACAGCTTGGCAGAAGGTCTCGTGCTGTGGCAGTCACCAGCCACCTCCCCTGAGGCCACTCCAGCTGTACTTACCCTTGGTAGAGCCTTTTCGCAGTGTAAGTGGTCCCAAGGGAGATGTTAACTTGGGGCCAGCCCCTGGAGCAGGCCTGGGAAGACTCCTGCCACTTTCCTTTGAAAGACCCCAAAGCTTTAGGGGATTGGGGAGGGGGACGCTGCCAGGGGTGGGTGGTAAGGCTGGGTCTGCTTGGCACAGGGATGAGCAGTGCCTTGGGGGTGGGCATGGAGAAGGCATTCCACATCCAGTGATTTGGTGGGCTCATGGCTGTGGGAAAGCACCTGGCAGGATAAAATAGGTGGAGAGAGAATTTGGACAAGGGCATGGAGTGGCAAGACAACAGGGAATGGCTTCCCACTGCCAGAGGGCAGGGTTAGATGGGATATTGGAGAGAAATTCTTCCCTGTGAGTGGTGAGGCCCTGGCACAGGTTGCCCAGAGAAGCTGTGGCTGCCCCATCCCTGGAAGTGTCTCAGGCCAGGCTGGCCAGGGCTTGGAACAAGCTGGGATAGTGGAAAGTGTCCCTGCCCATGGCAGGGGGAACTGGATGTGCTTTAAGGTCCCTTCTAACCCAAACCATTCCACAATTCCATGACATGGGGATTTGTTGGAAGCCTCCCAAGCCTGTCAGGAATCTGTCCATGGAGCATTCACTGCTTGCTCCCTCTCCCTCCCACAGGTCCTGACAGTGCTGTGCAACATCGCGGAGAAGGGACCGTTCCAGTGCCAGCGGCTGCTCCGCCAGCCCCTCCTGCCCCGGCTCCTGCCCCTCCTCACACTGCCCAACCCCGAGGCCGTGGGGCAATGCCTGGAGCTGCTGCACCTCCTCTTCCTGCACTGCCCAGAGGTGAGAGGCGGGGGAGCAGGATTGTAATCCAGGCACAGGATGGTAAAGGGGATGGGGAATGATTATTGTGGGGCTTATTGTTATTATTGTGGAGGGGGGATGATTATTGTAATCTAAATAACAGTGCCCTCAGTGACTGCCACACTGCCCCCCACCCTGCAGCACCCAGACCCCTGCCCAAAGGGACACTGATGCAGAGGGTGGAAGCCCTTCTGTCTCCAGACAGTTCTTTGTGATTGGCATGGACTGGTTTTTGGGCAGGTTGTTTCTACCCTGAGTTTTCTTTTGATCCTGCTGAGGTTGCTTCCCTTGCTGCAAATCACAGGAAGAAATCCTTCCCTGTGAGGGTGGTGAGGCCCTGGCACAGGGTGCCCAGAGAAGCTGTGGCTGCCCCATCCCTGGATGTTCAAGGCCAGGCAGGACAGGGCTTGGAGCAGCCTGGGACAGTGTAAGGTGTCCCTGCCCGTGGCAGGGCGTGGGGATGAGACAGGCTTTAAAATCCTTCCCAGCCAACCATCACCATGGTGGGATTTACCTGGCATGGGAATGTAGTGTCTGGGAGAGCTCTGGGTAATTCCTTTGGCCCCAGTCCCTGTGATGTGGTGGCTGTGGGCAGAAATGATCAGCTGCAGCACCCAGCCAGCTCTCACCCTCTCCTCTTGCACAGGCTGCTGCTGATTTCACCAGGCACGGTGGGCACCAGGCCCTGGAGCAGCACCAGAGCACCCCAGAGCTGCAGGAGCGGGCACAGGCACTGCTGGACATGGTCAGACAGCCCCCAGGAGCCCTCAGTGCCTGCCAGGACACACTGCCTGCCTTCTCCTAGGCCTTGCCCTTTCCCTGCCCTCCCCTCCCCTGAACTCCCAGGGCAGGAATAAACTGTTTATCTCCTGCCCAGCTTCCCAAGGGCTGCTCAGGGCTCTGATGTGCCAGTGCTGGCTGCACAGGGGTGCTGGTCCTTGTCACCACCTCATAGCCACCAGCCCGGTGCCCCCCCAGAGCCTGGAGCAGGGGCAGAGCTGAGCTGCAGCCCAGGCAGACACACTCCTGGTGCCAGGGAGCAGTGACATGGCAGCATCAGCCATTGCTTGGGCTTTCAGCCACCACCAAGCTCAAGGTAAGCACATTGTGTTTATGAATTGATAAATTAAAGATACATGTTTGATATTAATCAGTCACGTCTCCAGCACGTGTGTCTTTCCTGTCAGTCCTTATGCATGGCTTTTCACAGCACTCTCCAGGGCCTTGGCCACTTCATCTGCAGTGAGGTTGTTCAGTGGGATGCTCTTCTCCTTCCCAAACTCTGTGGGAAAACGGAGAGGGTGAGAGGGGGCAGGGGTGTGGGTCCTTTTCTGGTGCAAGGGCAATGGTGTCACAGCCCAGGCTCCCATCACCGCCACTTCCCTGTGTCCCTCCATGTGCCCAAGTTACCATTTCCACCTTCTCATTCTCCTCTTTTCCCTTGGAAAGAACTCAGAGCAGCCCAACACCTTTCCCCGTCTCTTTTTGTTAGCTTTGGCTGGGTAGCAGCTAGGCAGAGACACATCCAAGAGCAACCATGTCGCTTTCATCTTCATCCCAGCAGGGTTCTCACCAAACATCTCAGGAAAGCACCCTGAAAACTCTCTGTTCTGACAGCTGCCCCGACCTGGGCAGACCCGGGACTCCCTTTCCCTGCCAGTCACACCCAGACGCATGTGAGACTCCCCTGGTCTGTGTGCTCACACTGGGAAACTTGTGCTTAAAAAGTCATTGTATCTCTTCAAACGTTTCTAAATTATTTTTTCCCAGCCCAGATGACCTTTGAGGAAAACAGATCCTTTCCAGAGAGGCCTTTCTGCTCCCTTCTAGGTATTTCACTGAGACTGCAGTGAAAATAAAGGAAAAACAGCTATGTTTTTGTGTAGTGAATGGGGTGGGGATAGGAGATCACAGCCCGAGGCTGGAAACTCCCTGCTGAGCACTGGGCCCTGTTCTGCTTCTCCCAGGTCACTTCCCTGAAGTGAACCCGTACCCTGTGTGGAGGGCAGCTGCTCTCTCTTTACCAACAACCATCAAGTAACCCCTGAAGAGCCACTGCTGCAGCCCACAGCTGAAATTCCTCCCTGGGAGGGTGGGGAGGCCCTGGCACAGGGTGCCCAGAGAAGCTGTGGCTGCCTCATCTCTGGAAGTGTCCAAGGCCAGGCTGGACAGTGGGGCTTGGAGCCTAAGGGTCTAGTGGAAGGTGTCCCAGTCCATGGCAGAGTGTGGCACTGGATGAGCTTCAAGATCCCTTCCAACCCAAACTAGTCTATGATTCTCCCTATCCCTATTCTCCCCACCCACCTGTCCTTTCCCCATCCGCCCCCTCCCTCTGCTTCTTCCCATGAACATTCATGGTCCCTAAGGTCCCTTCCAACCCAAACCATTCCATGACTCCATGACGCTTCCCGGCGGGCATCCCGCACTTACCGTACCGAGCCCAGAACTTGGGCTGGATACCAGAGCACTCGCGGATCAGGATGGGGAAGTTGGGATTTGCCTTCTTCAGGGTCACATAGTGCTGCTCGATGAATTCCCTGCGGAGGGAAGGAGGAGCGGCGGGTCGCTGTGGCTCAGCCCGGGGGTGTCCCGCTCCCCTCGAAGAGCACCCCCGTCCTAGCCCATCCCCGCGCTGACCTGACGCCGCGGCTGCCGGCGGAGCGCTGGCACAGGTGGATGCGAAGCTCCTTCAGCCTGCGGCCCAGCCCGCCCCCGATGCTCTTCACAACGGCCGCCGCCATCTTCCCTGCCCGGACAACAGCGCGGGGGCGGCACCGCGGCGCCTCCGCCAATGAGAATGCCCGCTGAGCCCAAGCCCGCCAATGGAAGCACTCCCTGTGCCCGCTCCCGCCAATGGACGCGCGCCCTGTGCCCGCTCCCGCCCCTTGGGGGCGCCCGCCGCGGGGTGCGCTGGGAGGGCAGCGCAGAGCGGAAGGGCCGCGCAGCGGAGCTGGGAGCGCAGCGATGCCGGACCGCGACAGTGAGTGCGGGGACATGGAACACCGGACACGGGACACTGGGACACGGGGCACCCCCGGACACCCTCAGGGCCAGGACACTCGGTCCTCGCGAGGGTGTTGCGGCGCTCGGGGCGGGGCGGCAGCGGCCCGGTGGTGGTGGTGGAGGGCGGGGGGTGGCGGTGTAGGCCCAACCTGCGCTGGAGGAGTGGGGGGACCCCCGGGGACCCCTGGCCCGGTGCGGGACACTGCTCTGCGGGGGGATGGGGTGCAGCCATAGGCTGTGGAGCCGGGCGAGGGGACCTCGCGGGCTGGGCCAGACCAGGGGTGAGGAGCTACGCAGAGGTGCGG
Organism: Dasyornis broadbenti; assembly: GCA_013397935.1. Lineage (NCBI taxonomy): Eukaryota > Metazoa > Chordata > Aves > Passeriformes > Dasyornithidae > Dasyornis > Dasyornis broadbenti. The sequence goes on from VZRN01000285.1 coordinate 768,141, forward strand.
TGGGGCTGATCTTCAGCGGGGTTTGACACTGGAGTGCGCCCCGGGAGTGGGGCCATCGGGTGTTTCGGGCCGTGGAGGGGATGCAGGAGCAGTTCCGGGGTGTGGGCGACGGGGACACCCTCGGGGAGACCCTGGGAGACCCCCGGGAGGGCACAGAGCCGTGGGGCTTGGGGTGCGACGGGTCTCGCAGTGGCACCGGGACTCCCTTGTCCCGTGCACCTTGGCGAGGCCAGCCCGGGTGGCAGCGAGCTGGGATCCACCTCGGAGCTACAAGTGGACGCTGCTCCTTTCATGATTTCTGAGCGAGGGTTCGGCTGAGAGGGGGGTGAGGCTATGCAGGCAGTGTCTGAGCTCTCTCTCTCCTGTTCCCCAGATGAACCGTTCTCCAACCCCCTGGCCCCCGATGGCCACGATGTGGACGACTCACACTCGTTCCACCAGTGAGTACAGCACTGGGGCACTGGGGTGGGACTGGACCAAAGCCATGGGACCCCAGGCCAATTCCCATTGAGAAGCTGGAAGTCACTGGTGTACTCCAGCCTTTGAGCTCCCTCCTGGTGCCCATCTCAGTCACACAGGACCTGCTCCTCCTCCAAAGCTGTCCGGTACCAGAGCTCTTTGGGAATTATGATTTCTGTTCCCTCCCTCCCTTGCAGGTCCAAGCTGACCAATGAAGACTTCAGGAAGCTTCTCATGACCCCGCGGGCTGCGCCAACATCTGCGCCACCCTCCAAATCTCGCCACCATGAGTGAGTAGGGTTCTTCTTCACAGGTCCAAGGAACAATCCATGCCCCCTTTCCCTCTGGGTCTCTATGCCCAGCTGATCTTCTCCCTGCACTTTGTAGAGGAGTATCTACAGGGGCTTTTGCCAATGAGTGTGGGAGGTGGAAAAGTGGGTGGGTCAGGGCTACTGTAAATAACAGAGTGAGGCTTAATGGCTTTTAAGACACTGTGCAGGAGTCAGATTTGGTGCAGTGAAAATCAGTCTTTTCCATTCCTTTCCCTGCTGACAGTGTGGAATTAGGGGGAGATTAGGTTGAGAGACTGTTCTGTTCCATCTCTGAGCACCTCAGTACTCTGCTGTGTCTGAGGGACTATTCTCTGCACCTGCCCCCTGTATGGCTCTGCAGACTATACATGTGTTTTCTCACCCTTTTCCAGGATGCCCCGGGAGTACAACGAGGATGAAGATCCAGCTGCTCGCAGGAGGAAGAAGAAAAGGTAAGTGGGGAAAGAGATGCAGCACAACTTGTCATTATACATCATGTCCTGCCCATGGAAGCAGTTCTGATCTCTTGGGCTCCAAAAGAGGACCTTCAGTGGATTATTTTGGCGCTTTGGAGAAGAGCTCAGCCTGAGGGACTGTCACTACTTCTGGGAACAGCTGTGGGAGGGCAGCAGTAGAATGGGGGTGAAACTTCACCTCCAGAAGAAGCAGGAGAGGCCCTGTGGGTGTCTGGCAGAGCAGGGCAGTGGTGGGACATTGCACTGATCCGTGTGTCCTTTGGGGCACATCTGCACAGCAGAACGTCCCTTTGGAAGGGAGGACGGAGCTCTTCCTTAGCTGGCTTTAGTACAGCAGTGGTATCCAAGACCTGTGGTATCCCATGGTGCTCTAGTGTGTTTATGGGGAAGGAGTTGGGAGCAGAACAGGCATATGTGGGGCCTTGGGGACTGTTACCTGACCTCAAAAACATGAAGGTGTCACTCTTAACCCTGAGCTGTTTTCCACCCCCAGCTACTACGCGAAGCTGCGGCAGCAGGAGATCGAACGTGAGAGGGAGCTGGCCGAGAAGTACCGGGATCGAGCCAAGGAGAGGAGAGATGGAGTGAACAAGGACTACGAGGAGACAGAGCTGATCAGCACCACTGCCAACTACAGGGCTGTGGGGCCCACGGCCGAGGCGTACGTGAGCTGTGGTGGGGCCTCGGCTCGCCAGGCTGATCCAGGGAGCTGGCCCTTAACTGGCTCCGTTCTCATTGCACAGGGATAAATCTGCTGCAGAGAAGAGGAGACAGTTGATCCAGGAGTCCAAGTTCTTGGGTGGTGACATGGAGCACACTCACTTGGTGAAGGGTCTGGACTTTGCGCTGTTGCAGAAGGTGAGTGCAGGTATCACCATGCTGCTCTTCTGCCCTGTCCTCTTCCACGGACACACAGGGTGGGTGGTACCACTTCAGTGTTGGATTTCCCCTGCTGGCTAGGGTTGCTGAAGGACTGGGGAGCTGGTGGAAGTGGGTTCATGGATGGGCAGCAATGGCATGGGTTGGGCTGTAATGTGTGGATTTACCCTGCATCCAGGTACGGGCTGAGATTGCCAGCAAGGAGAAGGAAGAGGAGGAAATGATGGAGAAGCCTCAGAAAGAAACTAAGTGAGTGATTGAGCATTTTACATTCCTGAGTGCAGGTGCCACCCAGAGAAGAGGGTGCAGAGGAGTTATTCGCTTGGCTCTAATACTTCTGGTTTTTGTTTTTGTTTAGGAAAGATGAAGATCCTGAGAACAAAATTGAATTTAAGACCCGACTGGGTAAGACTGTGTGGATGTGGCTGTTCCCCACCTTGTCTGTGCTGTAAATGTGGGAGAAATCCTGAAGGGTGAATGGCGGAATGAAAACCATTGGAGGGGGAGAGTCCTGAATTTGATGCCTGGAAGCAGTGCGTCCCTAGGATGCGATTCTCATGTCACTGATAAACTAAAAATGCTTCACTTTGGGCTTGTCCTCTGCTTTCTCACACTTTTCCTTCTGTCCAGGCCGCAACATTTACCGCATTCTGTTCAAGAATAAGACCTATGAGCGGAACGAGCTGTTCCTGCCAGGCAGGATGGCCTACGTGGTAGACCTGGATGATGAGTATGCCGACACCGATATCCCCACCACGCTGATCCGCAGCAAGGCTGACTGCCCCACCATGGAGGTACCCAGCTGGCCTTCAGCCTGCTTCATCTCACTGCTCTGAATTGGCCAGAGCAGGTTTTCCTGGGAAGGGTTCCTGTCAAGGGAGCAGGATGCTTCCTCGTGGATTTCTCTTTCAGGCACAGACCACGCTGACCACCAATGACATTGTCATCAGCAAGCTCACGCAGATCCTCTCCTATCTCAGGCAAGGCACCCGCAACAAGAAGCTCAAGAAGAAAGACAAAGGTAGGAGCTGAAGGGACCTGAGCAGTAGGACTTTAGTGCTTGGAGCATATCCCAAAGAAATGAGATTTGGTTTGTGGCATTCCCCTGTGCCATGAGGCAGTGGGCTTGGAGAACAATGATTTCCTGAGTGCTGTGTCCTGAAGGCAGGAGCACACAGGACAGGCTGCTGGGAAATAAGAGCTGTGAGGGTACCTCATGGTGCTCTGCTCTTCCTGGTGAAGGATTAATTCCTTGGGCAAATGCTTCCCCTTGGGGAGGGACACAATGGCTTTCTGGAGGGGCCGGGTATGATGTGACATCCTCCAGGCTTGCCACTCCTGCAGCTTAGAACCCGGACTGGGGCAGGGGAGCAGCACAGGTGGCAGAGTGGATGATGTACCTCTCACTGCTGTTGTGTCCTTGCAGGGAAGCTGGATGAGAAGAAACCTCCTGAAGCTGATATGAAGTAAGCGCCTCCCTGCCCTCAGGCTCTGTCCCTTAAGGAATGTCTTTATCGCCCATCACATTTAGAGAGGTCTAAGTTTGGAGCTGCTGCACCTGCGGTTTGTAGGACAAGGCTGGAGATAAGCCCTGGTTTGGATTGCAGGCTTGAGGCAGGTGAGGGCTTACTGTTGCCCTGGATCACAAGACTCAGGTCCTGCAGCAGAACAGAGCAGAAGTGCAGTGATACCTCTGACAGATGTGGAAGCTACTTCCATATCTGGTGTCCTTAGCACTAGGTGCTGGTCATGTGTGCTCTGTCACTGGGTTCCAGGTCACAGGGAGGTGCTTATGGCCTCTCCTGCAGCACACGTAACTCTAGGCTCTTTCCCACTTCTAGCATCTTTGAAGACATCGGGGATTATGTGCCCTCCACTGCCAAGATGCCACGGGACAAGGAACGGGAGAGGTACCGGGAGAGAGAGCGTGACAGGGACCGGGAGCGTGACCGGGACCGAGAACGTGACCGGGAGCGTGAGAGGGACAGGGAACGTGACCGTGAGCGGGAGGAGGAGAAGAAGAGGCACAGCTACTTTGAGAAGCCCAAGGCTGATGATGAGGTGAGTCTCTGCTTGTGAAGGACTATCCAACCTGAGCTCTGCCCTTTGTGGCACTGGGGGGGCTTTGGGTATCTCTGGTTGTGCCCCTCCACGTGCCAGTGTCAGCTCTTGCTGAGCTCTGCCTGTCCCCAGGGCTTGGTGGGTGCTTCTCCTCTGCCTCAGGAAGTGAGGCAGCACTAGCACAAGCCTGTAGGGCTTGTGGTTCAGCTCTGTGTGATTGACACTGTGTCTCTCCCTCTTCTTTCCAGCCGACAGACATCGACAAAGGTGAGTCAAGTGGTGTGGACACCTGTGAGAGGTAGGGATAGGACAAGGGGGAATGGTTTTAAACTAAAAGAGGAGAGATTTAGAATAGATATTAGGAAGAAATTCTTCCCTGTGAGGGTGCTGAGGCCCTGGCACGGGTTGCCCAGAGAAGCTGGGGCTGCCTCTTGTCTGAAAGTGTCCAAGGGCAGGTTGGACAGGGCTTGGAGCAACCTGGGATAGTGGAAGGTGTCCCTGCCCATGGCAGTGGGTGGGAACGGGATGGGCTTTCAAGATCCCTTCCAACACAAACTGTTCTAAGATTCCAGGTCTCCTGGGATCAGCTCACCCATCAGTGCCAAACTGATTTGCTCCTCCCATACCTCACGTGCAGCTTGTCCTGTTACTGTGTCCCAAAGGGACTCTCCAGTCCCACATGTTCTGCAGTGAGCTGCTCTTCCCCCACACTTTAACCTGCTCTCTCTCTGCCCCAGGACCTAGCTCAGCCAAGGAGCTCATCAAGTCCATCAATGAGAAGTTTGCTGGAGCTGCTGGCTGGGAGGGAACGGAGGCATATCCTTTACTGTCTCTGCCAGCTTGGCTGGCTATGGGGCTGGGCTGCTCTTGCAGGCAGGCCCTGCCCAAGCACATCTAGGGGCCTGTCCTGCCTCACCTGGGAGCAGAGAAATGCTGCCCAATCCTTGCTTCTCCTACACCAAACAAAAGCTCTGTACCCCCCAGTTCGGTTGTATTGGGGCAGGAGGTGGTTTTCCAGCTGGCTGTGCCCAGCCTGCAGCTGTAAGGCTCAGCTCGTGTGGTGCTTTCCTTAACTGTTGCCACTTTGAAGAAGCCAGAAGACAAGAAGCAGCTGGGAGATTTCTTTGGCATGTCCAACAGCTATGCTGAGTGCTACCCTGCCACGTAAGGAGCAGCAGAAGCTGTGGGGTGGGAGCAGGGTGTGCCGAGGGGCTGCTCTTCTTTGGCAGCAAGGACTTGAACATCAGCCCCACTACTTGTTGGGGAAGCAGACCTGGCCTTGTCTGTGGGATCAGCTGACTGGTAAAATGATCCTAAGCCCTTGGTTCAGGTTTTTCTTAGCTGCTCTTTGCTCTAAGTGGCTGCCTGGAGCCTGCTGCCCCTCAGAGCCAGGGGGAGGCTGAGGTGGCTGGGAATCTGATAGATTCCCTGTTAATCCATATGGTTGTTGAGCTCTGGCCTCCCTCAGTGGACGAGAAACAGCTTTCAGCCTGCAGAGTCATCCTGGAAGCATTTGTAGCTGTGGATGCCCTGTGGTACAGGTCACCTGCAGGGCTTGCAGCTGGAAGTACTTCCTCTGGTCCAGGAACTGAGTGTGTTTGGTCTGAAGCCATGAGACATGATTCCCAACTCGAAGGTCCTGATCCATGACTTCTGGACCCACTCTGAACCCTTTCCTTGCTTATATCTCCCCAGAATGGATGATATGGCTGTGGACAGTGATGAAGAGGTGGACTACAGCAAAATGGATCAGGTATGTTGGCACCAGCCTTTAGGAGCAGTCAGCAAAGTAGGCACCAGGCTGAAACAGTCCCATGGGAAAGAAGCAGCACTGGAATTGGGTGCTGAGTGAGCTTTGGGGTTTGCTGATCAGCTCCCTGTTGTGTCAGGGAGCAAATGTGTCACTGGCATTGACCCAAAGGTGTTGGCAGGTGTGCTGCTCCGTTCCAACTTCCTCTTCCACAGCATCTCTTGTGTGGAGCTTCTTGGGGAGGGGATCTGGAGCCAACACCATTGGTCTGGGACTGGTGGGAGGTTGAGCTCATGGCTGGCCATGTTGGACTGTGTGAGAAGCCCTCCCAGCAGCAACTGAGGAACTGCTCTGAGTTGTTCTCTCCCTGCAGGGTAACAAGAAGGGGCCTCTGGGCCGCTGGGACTTCGACACACAGGAGGAGTACAGCGAGTACATGAACAACAAGGAAGCTCTGCCCAAGTGAGTGCAGCCCTCAGGAAGGGCTGAGCAAGGCTTCTGGGTGGGATGGCCATGCTGGCCAAACTTGGGTGCTGGGGCAGCTTAAAGCAATCTGGGGGTTCCCTTGTGAGGAACTGAGGAGTAACTGTGGGCCCTGGGACTGGGGTGGTTTGTTTTTGCTCTTAGTGTCACTCTTGAGGTCTCCAGCCCAGGCTCTGCATTCAGGGGCCCGGGCCAGCTCTGGAGCATGTGCTCATGGCTGGGGAAATGTGTCCCTTCCTCTGGCAGGCTTTGGATCCCCTGTGGGTGCTCAACTATGTCTTGCTCCTTCTCCAGGGCGGCCTTCCAGTACGGCATCAAGATGTCTGAGGGACGCAAAACGCGCCGCTTCAAGGAGACGAACGACAAGGCCGAGCTGGACCGGCAATGGAAGAAAATCAGCGCAGTGAGTGCCTGAGAGGGGCTGGGGCTGCTGAGCCAGGAGGTGCCCAGCTTCCACCCAGTCCTGCCCTCGCTGTCCAGGCATGGATCTTCCCAGCCATGGCCAGTGTGTGTGTGGGCAGCAGGGCTGTCTCTCTTCTGGCTGGATTTGCTCCTTGCAAGAGCATCAGCCAGGTGTTTGGGGCTTCAGTATTGCAGAGGCATCTGGAGCTGTATTTGGAACTGTTGTTCTGGAAACAGCCCCAGTCAGGGGCTCTTTGCCTAAGGCTGTGCAGCAGATGAACATGCCCAAAATTATCAGTTTGGAGCCATCCAAGGGGATTGGAGGGGATAGAGCATGTTTAGTGGCTCCCTGTTTGCCAGCTGGCTGAGCTGAGGGTTGTCCTGGAAGGGTGAGCTGGCCATGGACACCCCAGTGGTGTGGGGTGGGATGGGCTGGGGAAGGTGAGAACAAATGGTCTGTGGTGGCCGGAAAGGGTGAACAGGCCAAGCTTCTCCAGCTGGAGCTCATCTCAGCTCGCTCTGGCCTGGCTGCAGCTCTCCCCAGGTGTGTCTGGCACCCTCCAGCCCCTCTGCTGGTTGTGAACAGCCAGATTCCCTGAGGGTAACAGGACTTTGTGCTTTCTCTGCAGATCATCGAGAAGAGGAAGAAGTTGGAGGCTGATGGGTTAGTAGAGTTGTCTCTGCTTGTGGCTCTGCTGCAGGGGCCCTGTTGGACCTCCCCCACCTTCTGTGGTGTGAGAGTGTCAACTTCAGTGCTGAGCTCTGGATGGGAGGGTGACAGAACTGCCTGCTCTGCATCCTCACCATGCTCCTGCCTCTCTCTCTCTTCCAGGGTTGAGGTGAAACGTCCCAAGTACTGATGCCTCCCATGTTTCTTCCTCCCTCTCCTGGAAGCCTGGCCGGCTGGAAGCTGTCTTCCTGGAGCATGCTGGTGTGCTTATCCTTGCCCCACACACCGTCCACTTTCTGCTCAGGGCTGGAGGGCTCTTCCCTCCCTCTGTTCTTTGCTGTAGAGCCTGTGCTGTGTTAATGTAATGTAAATTGTAGCCTTAATAAAACCACATGAAATTTGTGTGTGAGCATCTGTTTGTGGGTGCAGAGAGGAGGTGACTGGGCGCATTCTGGCCTTCTTCAGAGCAGCAGGGCTGCTAGGACCCTTTCTGCTTACCAGGCACTCTTGGGGCTGACAGGGCAAACCGTGGCTAAGTGTATTTATTGTGGGAGGCTTTTGGGCTGGGGGCAGCATCTCTGGATAAAATTAACAAGTCTGTTTGCAGGCAGTAGTTCTAGCTGAATATTCTGTGCCTCGGGGAAGAAACAGGAGCCTCACCTTGGGTACAGCCAAGTGAACGACCTCAAGTAGAGGCTGTGCAAGCTGCTCTAAGCGCTGGCAGAGGGGTGCTGTTGGGTGTGTGTGATGGGGCCAGCACCAGGCAAAGCTTGCAGGGCCAGCAGGGAGCTGGGATGGCCCCTCGGGGCAGGGGTGTTGCTGATGGTCCCTGGCTGGGCAGGGGTCTCTGAGGGCCTGCAGGCCCTAGACCGTGCAAGGGGCCGAAGAGCCACCTGGCCCCTGGCCGCCCCCTCCCCTGGGATCAGAGGGGAGGAGGTCACGGGGTGTGAATTAGTGAGGCCGTAGTGCGAATTATGGAGCCTGTAGAGATCCCTTTGGTGAAACGCTAAAACCAGGAAAACAGGCGGATGGGGAGCGACCTGGTGAAATGGAGCCACGGGCGCCCGGGGGCGGGAACCTGCCGGTGGGGCATGACACTCGGAGCTAGCGACACCCCGAGCCGGTGCCACCGGGAGCCGCCGACACACCGCAGTCCAGCCGGGCTGGGGCCGGTCCCCGCAGCGCCGCAGAGGCACGGGCGGGCGGTGCTTTGTAAACAAGGAGGTTTGGTTTATGCAAATATAGGGCGGGGCCATGCAAATCAGCAGGGCGTCATGGCGGCCGCCATGGAGGAGGTGAGCACGCGTGGGGCTGCGGGACCCCAGAGCCCCCGGCCCAGGTCCCACGGTCCCGCTGTCCCCAGGACCCCCCGGAGCCGGAGCCGGAGCCGGAGCCGGCGGTGCGGGAGCCGCGTGTGCGGGACACCCCCGAGGACATTTGCCTCGAGGCCACGGCCAACGCCATCGCGCTGCATCCGGCGCGGCCGCTGCTGGCCGCGGGGGACGTGGACGGCGACGTGTACCTGTGAGTGGGGCCGGGGGCTGGGGAGAGGGTCCCAGCTCTGGAACCCGCTGGGGACCGGCGGCGGGCCTCCCTGGCCACCCGCGGCTCCGGGCGAGCACTCCCGTGCCCGCAGGTACTCGTACTCCTGCACCGAGGGGGAGAACCGGCAGCTCTGGTCCTCGGGGCATCACCTGAAGTCGTGTCGGGACGTGGCGTTCTCCCAGGACGGGCAGAGTGAGTGCGGGGGACATGAGGTGGCACCGGGGGACGCCGGGTGGGGGCACTAACGCGGCTCTCCAGAGCTTTTCACTGTATCCAAGGACAAGTCCATCCACATCCTGACAGCGGAGGAGGGACGTCTGGAAACGCGCTTCCCTAAGGCCCACGAGTAAGTCCACACAGGCGGCTCGTTCCGGGCAGAATGACTGGGGCATTGTCCCCTTCCCCGCAGCAGGGCCACACCGCCCTGGGCGCCAGGGAGAACCCGGAGCGTTGCTCTGGGAGCTGTGACCGTGGGGATGTGGGGCCGGGGTCTCTGCAGCTCGGCCCTCAACTGCGTGCTGCCCATCGACCACCACATCTTTGCCACGGGCGATGACGGCGGGGCGGTGAAGGTGTGGGATCTGCGCAAAGGTGATGCCATCCTGGAGGCACGACAGCAGGAGGAATACATCAGTGCCATGACTGTGGATGGCAACGGGAAGATCCTACTGACAGCCAGGTACCGCAGGGGCTTCATAGTCTCGGGGTCAAGGCTGCCCGTGTTCGCTTATGGCTGGAGGAAGCACCCTGTGCCACGTCCTGTGCTCACAGTGTGTCCCTTCTGCCTCCCACAGTGGTGATGGCACGCTGGGTGTCTATAACGTGAAGAGACGGCGCTTTGAGCTGCTCTCGGAGCCGCAGAATGGGGACCTGACATCTGTCGTGCTGATGAAGGTTGGCACTGTTCCTTGACATGGAGCAGAATTCTATGACCCCTGTCTTTGCTCCGAGCTTCTTGTTCTGCCTTCTCTTGTGCCTAGCGAGGGAGGAAGGTGGCGTGTGGCTCCAGCGAAGGCACCATCTACCTCTTCAACTGGGACGGCTTTGGGGCTGCCAGTGATCGCTTTGCTCTGAGGGCAGAGACCATTGACTGCATGGTCCCCATCACGGACAGCATCGTGTGTGTGGGGTCCCTGGATGGAGTCATCAGGTCAGGAGTGTGCAGTAGGGAAGAAAGGGGAGATGTGGGATGGGGTGAGGTGGAATGGAGAGGGATGGAAAGGCATGGGATTGGGAGGGATTATGGGGGGTGGGATGGCATAGGGATGGGAGAAAGGTGGGATAGGGAGGGGGTGGGATAGGGATTATGGGAAGTGGGATGGGATGGAGAGGAGTGGGGAGGTGTGGTATGGGTGGATTGAGGAGGGTGTGGGACGGGATCAGCCTTCCTCAGGACATCAAACGGGAGGGCAGACGGTGTCCCCGGGTGCTTCCGGCCCTCAGTGCCCCCGTGCCGTGCCCAGGGCGGTGAACGTGCTGCCGAACCGCGTGCTGGGCTGCGTGGGACAGCACCTGGGCGAGCCCATCGAGCAGCTGGCCGTGGCCCCGGACGGGAAGCTCCTGGCCAGCAGCGCCCATGATCAGAAGGTGAAGTTCTGGGACGTGTCGGCGCTCGGGTCCATGGTGGTCGATGATTACCGCCGGAAGAAGAAGAAGGGCGGGCCGTTGCGCGCCCTCAGCAGCAAGGCCTTGGGCAGCGGGGAGGATTTCTTCGCCGGCCTGCGGGACGAGGCTGAGCCGGAGGCGGTGGCCGAGGGGGAGGGCGGTGACAGCGACAGCGACAGCGACAGCGACTGAGCGGCAGTGCGGGCCCGGGGTACGGCTCCTCAGCGCTGCTCCCCCGCCCCGCGCGGGGCGGGGCCAATCAGAGCCGCAGCCCCTGGGCGTGTCCGCGTACGGGGCGTGGCTACGCTGTAGCAGTCCCTGCCGGTGGGCTGTACACTGGCGTTCTGATTGGCTCCTATGGCTGCCACTCAAGCTGGGCTGCAGGCGTGGTCTTAAAGGAGCAGCGGCTGTGGGGGGTCGGAGGCCCCGTGGGAGGAGCCCGGAGGTGGCCCCGGGATGGGGGACAGGCTGGGTGTGGTGAGGCTGAGGGGGTATCCCTGACATGGGAGGGACCTGGAACGGGGGTTAGCGGCGGAGGTTCTTAGGGGGGGGGCGACGTGGCTGGGGGGAGAGGGGCTGGGAAGAGGTGGGGGG
>VZRN01000285.1:779426-820361 GCA_013397935.1 Dasyornis broadbenti
GATACGGGGGGACATGGCTGGGGGTTTCTGGTGGGGATGCAGTCCTGGGAAGGGAGGGGGTAGTGCTGGAGTTCGCTGGTGTTTTGGGGGGTCCTGGGATGGGGGTGGGGTGAGGCAGGGCATTTCTCAGGAAGAGTGAGGGGATGATGTGGGGTCCTGGGGTACACGGCCAGGGTAAAAAGTTTCATTGCTTTCCTGCCCTGCTGTCCCAGCAGGTCAATTACGCTTTGTTAATTAAGACTTCAGCTCTGTTAGAAATAAACCCAGTGCCTTTCACTTTCCAGCGCCTTGTGCTAATGGTTTGGCTTATCCTCGTAAGGCAAGGACTCCTCATATGCCCCAGGAGGGACAGACAGACTTCCAGGGAGTTCAAGAAAGAACTTACAGGGTGCACCAAAAGGCTCTTGGAGGATCCTGGGGATCTTGAAATGGAAGAAGGATGGGATTTGGCTGCTGCCAAAGGGACTTGGTGGGTCCAGATGTGCATCACAATGTGCCATCAGCCGGGAGTGGGGAGAGGGACTGGGATTCCCTTGGGATGGGTCCCTCCTGGGAATGAGCAGAGTGGGCAGCAGGTCTAGGGCCTGGAACAGTGTCAGATACAGCCAGACACTGCAGCCAAGGCCCCTATGGGACCCGCTGCATCTGCTGGGAAACGTGGAGGATCTGGTGCAGTTCTGCTGGGATTTCTGCTCCTGGCTGTGGCTCACATCCCCCAGTGGATTCCCAGCACTCTCTAGGACCCCTTGGACTACCAAGGGGAGCTCCCAGGTGCTGCTGGCCCAGGGGCTCATGCAGCACCTGCTGGACATGGCCAGAGACTGGTTGGAAAGAGCCCAGGGTATGCTGCTTCCCACATAATGGGCCCACCAGGCTGTGAAGGCTCAAAATCTCACCCTGTCCCTTCCCCTGCCTTTTCTGGTGTGGGGGGAGAGCACCGAGATGCACTGGACAGGCAGGGAGCTGAGGATGTGGGAGGAGAAGATGACTTGACACAGCTGGTGCTTTCCAGAACTCTTTAATCCCAAAAGAACAACATGTGGCCACACCTCCCGCTCCACTGAGGAATCATTCAAGGACAGCTGGGAACCCCACAGCTGTTTCCTCACTATGCAATAGCAAACAAGCTACAAGCCCTCCTCTCCTCAGACAGCAGCACCACCAGCCGAGGGAACATCGGTGACCACTGGGACACTTCCCATGTGTGGCCCTGTCCTCACCTGAGGCTGTTCCTCAGGAACCAGGAATACCAGCGGAGGAGTTCCCATCATCACCCTGGCATCCCATGCTGGCAGCCCCTCCAAGAGCTGCCTCTCTAGGACCTGCTTCTCTAATGCCACACGAACCAACTTTAGCCAAATTGGGCAGGAAAACCAACAACCCAAAACCAGAACTAACTCAAGGGCTGTCTGGGGACAGAGCAGCTGCTGCGGAACAGGGCAGCAGCTCTTATCCTCCAGAGTAAGCTCTCAAAACCAGCGCAAACAATGCAAACAGAAGCTGGAACAGGGCCGGGACCCCAGCAGGGCTCCTGTGCTGCTGGCAGCACCAGGACTGGTGGCTCAGGCTCAATCGTGGCTCCAGCAGAGTGGCTGCCTATATCAGATGGCACCCTGCAGTGGAGAAGGAAGCGTCAGGCTCTGCCCTCACCCTCAAACCCCCTCCTCTTGCGTCCTGTGCTTCCAACCGTGAATCCCACCCGCAGCTTAGAGGTAACAGTGTTTTAGCCCTGCCTGCCAGGCTGGCTCCGTCCCTGCCCCGCCCTGCCCCAGAGTTGCCACAGCTCCACACTCCCAGGAGACATTTCAAGACTTAGGGAAAGGCAGGGAGTTGGCACAGATGCCATACTAGGACTCACCTAACACCTGGAGAATGTGCAGGGCCTCCGCCACCTTGGCCTTCTCCTGCTCGCTCTGGCCCTGCCTGTCCTGCGAGACCCACGTGAACCCATTGATGGGCACAGGGTGTCCCGGGATCATCACCTGGTACCAGAGCAGCCGCCATCCATCAGGGTTCACCTGGACACACTCGGTGACGAACAGGAGTTTCTTCAGGCAATGCCTACAGCACAGGTTGTTCTGGTGCTCCATAGTGTTCTGCAGCGATGGAGGCGGGGCCCTGTCTTCATGCACCCAGCTGGATGATGGCTCCTCCTGGAGCCGCAGCTTCTGCCTCAGTTGCGGGTACAGCCAGTCCACCCTCATCCCTGCTCCCCTGGGCATCAGGTTCCCTGGGAGACAGACGATGCTTACCTGCCCTCCAGCACCGTCCCATCCCATCCACTCCCATCCCATCCCATCCCATCCGTTGCAGTGATCTCCAGGATTTTAGAGGCAGCCTGACTTTAGGGACAAGGAGTGAACAGATATCAAAGATAAATGCTTCTCAGGAGCAGAAATAGGTACAAACCAGGATTTTGGAGGTCCTGGTTGGATGTCTGGGAAGTGTGTCCCATCAGGGCACTGCAGTCATGGGACACGGCTCAGAAAGGTTGAACAGCTCCATCAGGAGAGTTTAAGGGACAGAAGGGTTAGGTAGCTCCATTGGGAGGGTTTAAGGGACATTGAGGAGTTGAGCAGCTCCACTGGGAAGGTTTAACAGCTTGATCAATATTCTGAATGCCCTGAACTGGTACTGGTGATGCTCCTGCTCTGAGCAGGCAGCTTCCTGGAGACTTCCAGCAGCCCCTTCATCCCACCACCCACCAGGACTGCCAGAGATCAACTACACCATGGGCAGCTGGCATCCCACAGGACACAGGGAGAGAGCAAGGGGTATCTCAAGGCTGAAGTCACCTTGCAGCCAAGCCTGGAGGTGGGAGACACTAGGAAGACCACCCCAAGCAGCACCCCTCAGCACCACTCACCTTCCACCAGGGCTTTCTTGGCCAGGGCAGCAGCCTCATGTGACCTGTACTTCAGCACAGCGAGCTTGGCCCGTCTCTGGCAGGGGCTGGCGTGCAGGGTGACACTGAGGATCCCCTCAGTGACTATCTGCAGCATGGCCTCCAGCTCCTGCTGGCTCATCGAGGCAGTCAGGCCGTCCACGACGAGCTCGCGCTTCTGTGTGCTCCGGCATACCACGATGGTGCAGCCCTTGCGCACCTGGAAGTGGTGGAAGGTGGCGATGGCCTTCTTGGCCTCCTGCTGGGAGCTGTACCTGGCGTAGGCGAAGCCCCGATTGAGGCCGCTGAAGGTCATCATGAGGCGGAACTCGTAGAGCTTCCCCACGCTCTCGAACAGCGGGATCAGGGTGTTCTCGTACACATCCTGCGGCAGCTTCCCGATGTACACCTCGGTGCCGGCCGGCGGCGGGCCGCCCACCCAGCCTGCAGGGACACAGTGCCCATGGTGAGCCCTGCCACGCTCCCATGGCCCCATGCCCCCCCAGCCTGAGGGGACATGGTGAGCCCCACCACACTCCCAGGACCCTATGCCCACCCAGCCTGCAGGGACACAGTGCCCACAGTGAGCCCCACCACGTTCCTGGGGCACCACAGCCAAGCTGCTCTCCTGACGTACCTGGAGGGGGCCCTCCATAGCGCCTCTGCCCATTGATCTGCACCAGTTTGATGCCAGTCTTCTCCTCCCAGGCAAGCAGGGCAATCTTACTGGCCTTATTGATGCTGTTGGTCCACGTCTGAGGAAGGAGATGATGGTGGTGATTGTCTCAGCAAAGAGCTTCCAGCCTCCCAACTGGGAGCATCCCAATCCCATGAGGGAACTCCAAGACCCTCTGCCAGCCAGCATGTGGTGGAGCAAATGAACCCCACTGCTCTCAGGTAACCTGAGTAGCCTCCCAACACTCCCATGCCAAGGACTGTCCGAGCCTGCTCCACATGACTAAGTCCAGCAATTTTGTTAGAGCCCAAAGTCACCAACAGTTCCCTACAGCCCTGCAAGGGCTTGGAGAGCCAAAATACAGGCAGCAGCTGCCTGGTGCTGCAAGAAGGGGCTGGAGCACAGGGTCAAGGTGATCCATTGCATCGTGACAGCTTTAAAGTGAAAGACAGTGGGTTATATTGGATATTGGGGAGAAAAATCATCCCTGTGAAGGTGGTGAGGCACTGGCACAGGCTGCCCAGAGAAACTGTGGCTGCCCCACCCTTGGAAGTGTTCAAGGCCAGGTTGGATGGAGCTTGGAGCAACCTGGTCTAGTGGAAGGTTACCTGCCAGTACAGAAACGATAATATTAAAGAGAAATGAGCATTGACAACTGAACTGGAAAGCAGGAAAGAGGCTGAGTTACAACTATCCTTAAAAATAGAACAGCTGCAGAGACCGCTACAGGAGGAATGGAAAGGAAAACAAAAGTTGGAGGAAAAAGTTGAGCTAATGCTTATGCAGGCTCCAGATCCTCCTGACATTGTGCAGATTAGAAAACTAATTGCATATCCTGAATATTGGCCGAATTCTACCTTGTTACTAGACAAGATGAAATTAGAAAAGCCACAGTTTTTAATGCACAATTGTCCAGGAGTGCTGCTGCAATTTTAGAACACAGGGAAATCCCGATCTGTGCAATACTAACGCATGATTTCATAAATATGGGTGAGATGTGGGATGGAGTGATTTTCGTGGTGATACCAAGAATACTATATGTAATGTCAGACTAATTGACCATTCCCAGGAACTAGGGTTTACAGGTCGTCCACCCAGAAAGCAGAAGTGGAAAGAATTATATAATCAAGCATTAGTTTTAGGAACTATAGAAATTGCAATTCCCCTCTACCTGGGCAAAGGTAAAGTTCGTAAAAAAAATTTAAAAGTTGTATAATTTCCAACAGGACCAGTACACCCCACGATCCTGTTATAGCTGGATGGGTTTTTTGCGGAGCATGGTACCTCTTGTAACCTGCTGCACACTGGCCCTGACCAAAGAGACCATCACTGTTTAGTTCGATTGCATTTCAAAAGACAGAACAGAGACATTCTGAATGGGAAAAGGAACTTTTATCTCTAGGCTGAGCAGTGAAACAAGCTCATATTTTCCATGTAAGTAGGTACAATGGGCCAAATAGGTAGAATTCAATGGGTTTTCCACACCCCATATTACCCCCCAGTCAAATGAAAGCACCGAAAGGGCTAATGGCCTATTGAAAAAGAGCCCGAAGCCACACTGAGTGGGATACTCAGAGTACCAACTAAACAATCACTATGGCCTGACGAGCATTCTTTGCAAACCCTTTTATTAGGTGCTCCGCTTTCCATTAAAGAGGAACATCTGACAGCCCTGCAAACAGGGCAATCCATTATGGTAAAATGACCGTAACGATCTTCCTCATCAGCACTGGGAACGAGCCAATGGCCCTTATGAGACACCTCAATGGGAAAGGACTGAGGTAAAAGATCACCAGCTAACAGTGATTGCCACCAGATGGTGGCACCTCTCCATCTCCAAGATGTTTCATCTTTCCTGAAGACCAAAAAACACCTTTGGATGAAGATGGGGACCCCCACTGAGGAAATCCATGCTGAAAGCGGGATAAAAGACGCGCCCCACTCCCTCCTCAAAGCCTCGTGGTCCGGCCCTGTGGCTCCCGGGAGAGGCAGGACCCCGCTCTCCTCTCACAGTCCCCAGTGCTAATGGGGGTCCCGAGCATTCCCGGCCCCGGCTCAGCCGGGAGAACAGCGCGGGATGAGGAGGGACAGGTGCGGGATACGGGGAGAGCGACGCGGGATGCGGGGGAACCGGCGCGGGATGTGGAGGGACCGGCGCCGCCCAGCCCTGCCTGCGCTCCCAGCCGGGGCTCGGGGGCTCTGTTCCCCGCGGGAAGGGCCTCCCCGAGGTGAACCGTGCCCGCACCGGGGCTCAGGTGCTCTGGTCCCCGGAAAACGGCGCCCGAGGTGAACCGTGCCCGTATCGGGGCTCGGGTGCTCATGTCCCCGGGAAAGGGCGCCCGAGGTGAGCCATGCCCGCATCGGGGTTTCCCCGCCGCCCGCAGGGCCGGGCTGCCCCGAGAGCGCCCACCTTCTCGTCCATCGCGGCTTCTCCTGCTGCTCGTCCCTCTCGTGCTGTTCCCGCTCTTCCTCTCCTCACCGTCTGGGCCGGGGGCGGAAAATATAAAGAACCGCCTCCTAGCCCGCTCCCCACCCCGGACTGACCCTCCGGCAGCACCCCTCCCCCTCCCCGTCGAGGGCCTGGCCTTGCTCTGTCTCACCGTGCCCTGTTTGGCCATGCCTTACCTGCCTCTCTTTCTTGTACTTGTCCACTTGTATGCAAGGCAAAGCAAGGTAGGGGTAGGGAAGGCAAGGAGTTGCTGCAAGAGGTACATCAGCACCACCAAACTCACATAATGGAATTATTCAACAAGGCTGGAAGAGACCTTCAAAACCATCTAGTCCAATCATCAGTGCAATAAGACCTTAGATAACAACATCCTGAAAAGATATACTGGGTTTCAACCTATTCATTCTTGCACAGCTGGAAGCTTCTTGCTGCTTTTTCCTTTTTTAGCAAAGATGAATTTTGTGGGGTCAGAAACATCAACTATGAAGAAATCCTTCAAACAATGTCTGGTGCGCAGGAGAGTACATTGGCATTACGAAGTGCACTGTGAAAGACTGAGATGTTAATGGTTAATGATTCAGCTTTGCTGGTGCTGGGTCCAAGGTGAGGACCAGAGTTTTTGGGGGTGTGTTGGCGAAACTTGATCTGCCTAAGATATTGGGGGGTGAACACCCAGCACCAGAAGCTCTAGGGTTTGAGCCAGATAAGGAAGAAGGCCAGACAGACCATGGTGCTTTTTATCCTGCTAATGTCCTCTCCCTGTCCCCACTGAAGGGTGACGTTCATACAGGACATTCACCCACTTGGGGCTGAAGGTTTTCATCCCTTCTGATGGGCCATAACTGGCTCAACATTACTCATGTGAGAGGCAGGGTCATGACTTAGAAGACCCTTCAGACAGTGTAAAATTCCCCTCCCTAGGGGAGGTACCTGTGTGTTCCATCTAAACCTAAATATGCATTAACCCACTGAACCTTGTGTTTCTTGGGCTGTCTCCCACCTCTGGTGGATCAAGACTGTGACCATGACTTGAACCAACAGACATCGAAATCGCAACAATCAAGTCTCTTCAATGAAGCCTTGTTACTGGAACCACGTGTGGTGAGCTCTTTCTACTCATACCCTTCCTTCCACTTTCTTTCTTATACATTCTCTTAACTGTTATTCCTATGCTTTAATATTGTTGCGTTATGATAGATAATAACCACAGCATCTACATATCTGCTTTCCATTGCAACTAAATGGTTCTAGAATAGACCCTACATATATTTACTTACAAGAACCACTCATTCAGTGTCAGTTCACCTCTAATGCTCCCCAAGGGAGCTATTAACCAGAACCCTGGTTACTCCCACTGTCTGTGGCAGCTCGTAGCAGCGGTTATCACTTCTAGCACAGGAATGCAGCCCCACAGTTCCAGACCTCAAAAACGGTTCCAAATCCTCCACAACATCATCACTTGCCAGGCTATACTCACTCCATACAGCCCCAAAGCAGCACCATAGGATCTTGCAGGTCCAGATAATGACCAGTATTTCACAGAACTGTGGGAAGAGGAAAAAAAATTAATACTATAAATCTTGCAGTACAGACACACACACACACACACACACAAAAATCATAAAAAAGAAATGTAAGTTGAATACAAAATTATAATAATTAAAAAAAAAAAGTTCAAAAGTTTTGTCTTTTCTCCTTAGAAAGAAAAAATTGGCTTGTCCAGCTAGTCTGCCTTGAGTTGCCCTTTATATTTCTAAAGATAAACTGCTTGGCTATACCACCATCTTGGTAAAAATCCAGGGTCAAATAGAAAGGAAAATTAATGATTCACATCCACAGGGTAAACAATCACCAGTGATCCAGACTGATAAAGATACGAAGAAACACACTGGACTACTGAAACAGGCTCTGCTCACCCAAGTACCTTCAAATGGAAATTCATTTTAGCAATGTGCCTATTTGTGCACTGATGCTATAAAATATAATTAGGCTTTTTAATATCTTTAATAGAAAAATAACTGATTATTCCAAGGAGTTATTAACTCATACCCAGCTCTATCTAATGTGTTGCCACTAGATGGCAAAATGAGACTGAATCTTCTCACCTACACAGTCTCAAATTTTATTGGATGGAGATAAAAGAGAAATACATTAATATATTTTTATTCATTTTAATTGTCTGACGTTTATTTGGATAGCAGTAGTGGTTGCAGCTGTTCTATTACATGAATGGCAAGGTAAGACCAAGGTGAGGTCCTACCCTGCTCTTACTTTAATCCACATCTTGGAGGAGAGACCTGACAGATCATGACTGCTCCAATGGACAGTTACTTTTGACCTGTGCTGACCCTCCTTCATAATGAGCCAGGGGATAAAAAGGCTGGCCTGAAGTCCACTCCTAGTACAATACATGGGTGCAATTTAAAATACATGCAAAATGCTTGTTTATAAGAAAAAAATGCCTCTTATGAATATATTGTATTTTGAACATAACAGTGAAGAGTTGAAAAGCATGGGATATTCAAAAATTCAGCTCTTTGGAAACTCTAAGCCAGTCATAGAGAGCAACATAAATACTGAAAACAAAACTAACATTAAATCCAAAACTATACCGAAGATGATGTTGGTTAGCAGCAGCTTTTTCTCCGAGACGCCTGTGTATTGTCTGGTCTGTGAAATTCACTCTTGAAAACTTTCAGGATTGACAAAATCTTTTCCTGAGGAGGTCTGAAATGAGTATGTGTAAAAACTGTAGAAACTTTTTTCTTTTTCACAGCACTGCAAAATCGCAAGTGCCTTTTTTACTGGTCAGTGAGCTGTTGAAATATTTAGAGAATTGGAAATCTATTACGATCAGAATCCAGTTCTGAGTTTGTGTATGGACAACAATGTTGCAACTGCAAAAATGACCAAAATCCCAAGTTGTCAACCAGTTTACAGTGTAAACTCTGCAAGTTCTATGGAGTTAGCTTTGATTAGGTTAGAAAACAGCTGCCTGTCTGAATAAAAGGCGATCGCTTAAAAACTGAATGTCAGAGCCAATAAGCTGCTTGTGGGAGCCAATAGTTCATTTGATTAAAAGAGCAAAATGGGTTGAATTAAAATAACCATCATATCTTTAGCTATCAGATAGTTGGATAGACTTGAAATATTGCTGTTTAAAAAACTTAAATGAAACAAAAATTGTAATTTTGTTCTGTTATCTTTGCTGAAAGAGAACAGTTTTAGGTGTTTGGGTTTTTTTAGTAAACCTGTACAAAAAAAAACCAAGACAGAGCCAAGGTCTTGGCAGCTCCCCCTTGGCAGCAGTCTGGCTTGGGGCTGGGGGAGGAAATCTGTGCATTTTGGCTGCACAGGTGGAAAGGGTTTGAGCAGTTAGGCCAGACTAAAGAGTGTATTTTTAACTTTTCTTCATCGTTACCTTAAGCTTCAATGTCTCCATCAAACTGGCAAACTCAGTTACAAAACTGGTATGTTCACTGGTAGAGTTCTGTACCTGAAAGCCACAATTAGTACAGAAGGGTCATATCCAAACCCAAACATCCTTTCCAGTTGTGCTTTTGGCCCCTTGTGTGTCACAGCACAGCTGACCCTGCTTGGCACTTTCTGAACTGAGCTGCCGAACTGAGCAGCCCAAACACTGGAGGAGAGTTCTTCAGTCCCCAACTCCTTCTCAAACTTGCAGCAGCTTTTCGTGTTAGCAGAGCCCTTCACAGGTCTTGAGAACATCTGACTGCTGTCACCCAAAGTCACAAAGTTTATCTCCTTTTTCCCTTCCCTTGCCTCCAACTTCCCTTTCTCAGACTTAGCAAACGGTTTTTTTCAGTCTTTCCTCAGCAGACAGCTTTGCTGAGGTCTCCTAAGTGTTCTCCTCTGCATTTGTTTGCAGCATCTCTGGACAAACCGGACACACAATGCCACTTACAACCCAAACAGAGTGGAATAAAACGTGTACCTGAGCAAACTGCTCTTGCTAGAATATCTCTAAGTACTTGCCTTATTTTTTACAGCACTTTAGTAGATATTTGATTCTCTTTGGTTTCTGAATAGAGTCCAACTGCACTCTACAGTGGCTGTATTTTAAGATTTCAGGCCTTTTGGAATTGCCTAAACTCCATCTTGGCACCTGCTCAGACTAACACAATTCACTAGCAATGGAAAGCATGCTTCTTCAAGTACTCATATTTTGTTTTCCATCCAGGAGAAATTTTGCAGAGGTTTGAGTTCAGATAAAGTACACCTTTTTTTTTTTTTTTTTTTGTTTGTTTGTTTGTTTTTTGGTGTGAAACTGGATTTGAAGCCAGTATCTCAGACAGGTTTATCCAAGCCATACATTCCAGAGGCAGGTAGGTTGGTTAGCATCTGCCTTGGCTGCTATTCCCATTGAAGTGTCATATTGAGTGTCCATCCATCCCTGCTCTTGCAGCAGCCGTCACCGGTGTGGGGCTGTGATTCTGCCGCTGTGTGGGAAGGAAGCCTCCAAGTTCCGTTCCTACAAATTGCTTTTTCAAATTGGCCTAGGTGTGAATGTGAATATCCTGATACTTTCCCCAGGGGGGAGTTTTACACCTGAACCAGGTGTGTAAGGGAGGACACTGATGTGGTAAAAAGCATTATCCCACCTTGCAGGGTCTGCTTCCCTCATCTGGCTCTAAACCCAGCTTGTTGCTAAGCAAAGATCGGTTTGTTGTGCTCATCCTGCCCTGGTGGGTGTGAACCCCCTCGGCACTGGGGCTATTCTTAGGATCAGAGGTTTTGCCACCACACACCCAAAACCCTTCCTCCTCCCACTGGGTTTGGGGGCCTCAGCAAAGCACCAAATGTCTCATCCTTTGAGTTATTGATGCTGACATTTCAGTCTCTCACAGTTACAGGTAGGTAATACAGCCTGGAAATTAAGCCATGTTAAAAGGGGAACCATAGGCTGTCTAGGGGAAATATTTCCAGGGTAAAAGGAAGAATCTACCCTGGTCTTTTAAAAACAAAATTGGCCAGGACAAAGGAAAACCATGTCATAAAGATCTGCTTTGCTTTGGGACTGAGATGAACATGAAGACTAAATTCTTACGAGGTTTGAACTTCTGTTTCGTTTGGCTCTAGGAATATGGACGCGTAACCTGAGTTATTATAGAAAAATAAACCCTTCTGAAAGTGGTTCAAAGTACGCCCTCAACTCCACTTAAAATGGGGACAGAAGACCACCAGAGGGAGGTGAGAGAAAATGGAAAACGTTGCTGCTCTTTGAAGGCAGCAGAATGTGGGCAGTGTGAATTTCCCCCCTGTGTTGCCTAAAATGGTTTCAGTCTCACATTTTCAAACATCAGTCACCAGACCATCACTGCATCAGAAAGAACTTACCATCGGCAGCTGTTATTGAAGAGACACTTTTTTGTGTGTGAAGGTTGTGTCACTGCAGCCTATAAAATACCTATGAAACACCTAGTTCTTTAAAAAGAGAAGAAAAGTTACAATGGAAAGGTATGCACCTGATAATAGCAGTAAAGGCAATGTTTTTCAGCATTTGAAAATCTAAGATCTCAAAATCCATCTCATGAGCTTGCTAACTGATCTAGGAGTGTGTGTGAAAATTCAAATGTAAAAAATTCAAAGTGGTGTTTCCTCAGCAAGCCTCACTGGGGCACCACATCCGATGCATTTACCACGTTACAGAAGCAGTTGTAGAGAAAGAGCTCAAGTTCGTGTGCAGTTGGGTTTTTGCAAGAAATGCACGAAATCTGCACGTAGCTATGATGCACTCACAGTACCACAGACAGGATGCAAGCAAATAATAGTTACTAGGTACACGTGTTAGAATTTCTGTGTTAGCTGCTCTCGAGCCTGGGAGACCGACTTGGAGGGTAATTGCTTTCCTCCTTTCTTCACATCACAATGATACTGTAATTCTCCTAAAACATCACCAGCATAAATTGACCAGACTAATTAGTTGAATATCAGTACAAATACGGAGTAACACAATTGCAATTAGATCTGCCACACTGGGTTTGGGATAGAAGTCAGATGAGGTAGGTAGTGAAACACATATTAGAATGAGCACTTAGAACTTTTAGCTCAGGCTTCCTCCTGTCTCTCTGCTTGTTTGCCTGTGGAATGCAGGGGCTGGGATGGGGTGTCTGAGGTGTACTTAGGTAACCTCCCCTTTACCACTGCTGACAATGCACCAGCAAAACAACTTTGCCTTTGTGGATTCTTTGTCACCGGTTCGTTTAGCCCTATTTCATCCCCAATGAGGATAGATATATAGAGGTGATGATATTTCTGTGATATTGTCAGGACATGCCTCAGATGTTTCACACAGGTAATTTCAAGTAAGAACCCAGAAAACACAGCTACAGCATGTATTTGATAAATGCTACACTGCTTAGAACAGCTGTGGCAGCAGTTTAATTTCAGAGTGTTTTAAACACCATGCTGCCATCATTTACCAGAATTTCTTCAGAAAAAAAAGTAATCTACTGTAAATCAGACTCTGATTTTCAAAAGGAAAGCTCTTATATCCAATACTATGAAGACTTGTAGGTCTGATCTCAGATACAAGAACCCCTATGCAACACCCCTGCAGAATGCAGACACAAGGTTAGAAGCTCCACAACAAGAAAAGGGAGAATGGACATGCTGGCTGTTTTTAAAGAACAGACACACTTGGAATTACTCAATGTAATCTCACCAAAGGGACCTACTGATAGGAAGGTTCCTGAATTGGTTGTGCAGGACAGATGAAAGTCTATCATGTCCCTGTGGTAACATTACGGTTTTGTGGATTCTTTTTCAGATACAAAAATCCTCATAAGAAGCTGAAAAATGAAGCATTGATACAATGGCAATGTAATAATTTTTCATCTAAACTTGTACATTTTTTAGTTTCACCGAGTGATTCTTTATTTGAAGGAACGCTGACTGTAATTCCATTGCTAATTCCTTTGTTCTTCCTTATGTGCAACTCTAACAATAGCCTTTTTATTGTACAAAGAAAGATGTTTCAGGTACTGAGGTAAATGGAAGAAGTTTCTCTTAATGTTTTCTTCTTTGGGGGGGCTAAACTGGGCTAGACTTGCACAGAAGAGTAACCCATGCCAATGCAGATAATATGAAAATGTTTTTATGCTGTACAATGTGAGTAAATACATAAATATTTATGTGTGCAATTACAAGCAAATAGGGTCCATAGGAGCTTACTTGTATGTTGCAGGCAGAGCATTTTCAACACCCTGCTGTGCTTCCTTGTTTACTTATTTATATTCAGAGAAAGGAAGTGGTAAGGCTGACTAGCTGAAACTTTTCTGAGAAGAGACCATTTTGTACCAGAGGTAGCAGTGTCTCTGGAACTTCCTCCCAATGTAGTTCTGAATTGAAAAGATCAGTTCTTTGACAGAAGCAGCTGGGTGTTGGGCCAGGAATTCCTTGGAGGTGGCCACACAGAGGGAATACATGGCTGTATCGTCGACAGCACTGCTATGAACACTCCCTGACCGCCTCGAGGAGAAAACCAACCATGGACCTGCGGAACATTCCCTACCGCTCCGACGTGCTCACCTGGAACCCAGATGACTTAGCAGAATATTTCAGGACGGTGAGTTTGGCTGTGTTTTGTCTTTGTCTGATGGAGGGGCAAACTGCTGGAACATTGGTTGTGCTAAATGTAGGTACTTTATAATGGGCAAAGCTCGCTGCAGAACTAAAAGCAAAACCTCTGTCAAATGAGAAGCTGAGCTACACTGGTCAGTGAAAATGAATCTTGAATGGGATTTTAAAATTGGGTATAAGAGAAACTCATGGCTTTTTAGAGAAAACGGACACGTTACTACAACTCTTGTTGATGTAACACACATTAACAGCTGCGGAAGGCACTAAGGTGTGACGATTACAATTTTTCTGTTTCATCTTCAATGATTTTCAGAAGTGATATTTCTTTCCAAATTGCTCAGTGTCACAAATGAGCATCTAAATGTCTTTGTTAATCACATCCATGGCTAGGCTTGTAAAACCTGGAATACCTTGGGCTTCACTGTGAAATAATGTGAAGATTATTTTTTTCAATGGCTCCTATAATTCTACAAGAGTTTTATGTGGGGAATTGAGGCAAGTTTGAGAGTAGAATGCAAAACTAGCTAATATAGGTGAGCAGATCAAACACAGAGGCTCTGCCTACCAAATCTCTGGAGAAGTGAAACTGCCAACTACTTACAAGTCCATAATTGTAGGGTACAGGGGTTAGTGGCACAGGAAAGTGAAACCAAAAACTGGAGATGGAACAGATGAGATCATTATCAACAAGCGACTTCAGACAAGTACGAAAAACATTACAACGGTGCAGGGGGAAGTTGGACCACCATTTCCAAGAAATTAAGAAGGGAAAAACGGCTTTCTGAAAGATCTGATAGTGATATTCTGAAGAGTGCTAAAAGGATTAACTGTAAGTTCTACCATAACTGAATACACATTCAGTTAGCGCCTCCCTTCTACTGGTCAAGATACCTTCCAGAATAGAGATAATGGCATTCCACTCTTGGGGAGCTGAATCAGGGCAAAAGCTGTTTAAGTCATCTAAAAAATCTCTGTAACACCATAATGTCAGCCCAAGTCAGCCAGTTCTGTGCACCTATCACAAGCGACCAGATCTTGTCCCCAGATAAACTCAGAGAATGAATGAACCAATGAGGGATCAAATTTTCAAATGATTTCCAAAGTTTTTACTACTTTTTTTAAATTTAGAAATAGCAAAGATGTTCATATTTGGGATATTTCAAGGGTTATTTTTAATAGCTAAACAGTATTTTTCATCAATTATTTTAAGAACGAGATTAGGTCTCAGTCACAGTGACTTGTTGCTTCCCTCTGCATACAAACTTGTGCTGGAAACATCATGATAGCACTCACTGTATGAAAGAAATTATTTCATGGTTTAAGTCCTCAGTCTGCACAAAGGTTTTAATCTGTATCCTAAAATATTTACCAGAGTTAGGTCTGCATATGAATAACTGAAGTTAGCTCCTAAAAATATCCTCCCTGCTGTTCAGTTGCTTTCAGGATCTGTTCTCACATACACCAAGTTACAAGATTACTCCTTAAAATGAAAATATGGGACAGAACTATGAAAGGACATAATGCTCCCTGTAAGGCATTCTCTGCTTTAGGGGAACTGTCCCAGCAGCACAGGGTCATCTGTCTTCATAACTTTCACTAACTGAAGTTTCAGGCATAACAAGAGTTGTTCTTTTGTCTCAAAGCCCTCAAAAATCACTTTAGCTGCCTGCTCTTTGGGTTCCTTCTGATATGGACCTGACCAACTTGAAACAGAAAAATACATTCTAGCCAGATCAAAAATATAAATTGTGTTCTTATGTTATGCTATTACTGTCCAAATTAAAAAAAAAAAAAAAAATTGAAAAAAAAATCCAAAACACCTGCTGGAAATGTTTAGAAGCCACGTCTTGCTTCATGAGAAACTTCTAAAGAGCACGTCCTTGTCCTAAATGCTACTGGAAAACATAATACTGTGGAAAAGCTTTACAAGTATAGATAATTTCCGGGATCCAGGATTAACAAATGAGATTTCCATCTAGAAGAGAAAGCCTTTTGATCACAACAATGAATTCTGTGACTGGGATCAGTCAGCTTTAGTATTCCTGGTTAATGAGGTTTTTGCTCTACTTCTGCAGCTACTCATCCCAGTCAGTACCACAACAATCCATGTTTCAAATATTTGTTTGGGCCAGGCAACTGTGAGGTGGTTTGTAAATGTGAGGAATTACATCTTTCTAAATGGATGAAAACCCTCAAGTCCACTGAAGAATCTCTGTCATAACAATCCATGTGTATGGAACAAAAGGAGCGGTTTAGACAGGCCATGGCGTACAAAAGGGTATCTTGAAAGCATCTACTCAAAGCCAGCCACATGTTTAAGTGTCTTAATTGATTCTTATAATTAAGGGTGCAATAATCTTCTTCTTATTATTGGCAGCTAAAGTATAAGGACTGTGAGAAAGTCGTGAGGAAGCACAGCATAAATGGACAAAGGTTTTTGGTAAGTGGAGCGGTAAAATTACTTCCTGTAAAATTCCAGTCAAGTGATGGTTTTGACTCCTCCTTATTTTGCACTGGCACATGAGGAGCCACCTCCCAGGTGGTTACTGAGCTATAAATATGGGAGGTAAATGCTTTTGCCAAAGTCAGCCAGACAACTTGCTTTAAATATGGAATGCTGGGAGCCCAAGCATGTTGTTCAATGTGAATATTTTTTAGCATTTTTTACGCTGACAGGGAAGTTGTAAAACCGTAACCTTGTCTTGAATTCATCTCTTCCTTTATAGGTTTTGTTTTCAAATATTAACTACAGAAAACCCCCATTTATTAATTATCCTCTGATATGAAAGAAGACACAGCCCTGGTCAGAATGACGGGCCTTTCATTGTAATAACTCCTTCATTCCTCTACAGATAAAATTAGATTTCTTCTGCAGCAATACACAAAATCAATAAAATTTAAGAGCATCAAAACTAGCAAGCAAAGTCCCAGTGGCTTTAAACCAACATTGTTCCAGGCTTGGCTTAATTTTAGAAAAGCTGATAACTTCCATTGACACAGCTGCTGTTTGCGGGTCTTAAAGACATATCCATGAAGATGTGTAAGAGCTTTTATTATTACTGCTTTTCACTTTTATTTTCAAATATTAACCATTCTATTTTCCCCAAAAGTAGTAATTTTGCTCTTCTGTACAGTCATAGTGAGAAAATCTCTGCATACCTCTTCTCAAGTTTCTTATTTTTCATTTACTTGCCCTGATATCCAGCTTTTTGACATTTTATTGAAACGCGACATAAAAATTTTCAAGCCCCTTTTGTAGGAACAGGATATGACCCTTCCTTCCTACTGGAGGGTGGAGTCAGCATTATTCAGATGTGTGTCATGGGATTTATCCCAGCAACCCCCAAGAGATCATCCTTAGCTCAGGCACTAAGGATCTATGGCTGGACTGGCAGTTCTGGCTCTGGAAGCACAATGAAATTCTGGGAGTATGTGAGGTGCAAATAAAAAGTGCAATAACTGTGTGGTTTCTAAATTATTTTTGTGATTTTCTACTATTTCCAGAGTGTTTCTGTAATTACATAGTGCAGCAGCTTTTCAGAGGCATCCCAGCAGATTCAAAGGATGTTTTCCACTGAGCAAGCCAAGCAGCTTGTGTCACCTCTGCTCACTTTCTTTTTAATTTTCTGTCAATTGTATAATGCAAAAGAGGAAAAAAAAGGGTTCACTTGTTACACAGAACCACAGAAGCAGAATTTCAGTAGAATATTCTAGAGCACAAAGCAATCTGGAATAAAAGTGCTTCTCTCTATGAATGGTTTTCCTAAGAAACATCTTTTTACATTTGTGAGGGACTGGAAACTGCCAAATTACATTTGCACAGAAGCAGCTGCTCAGGCTGAATGTTTGCTGGGTTTGTAGCTACTGTCACACCTACATGATAAACCTGGCTGTAAAAACGTTGCTGTAATTCATCAGAATAACATCCTAGTTTCAAAACACCTTTCTGTGTCTATTGGCTGCCACAAGGAAAGCCCAGTTGAGACGTGGTAGGAATAAAACCAAGCGGTTTCATGTAACGTGTTCTAGTAAAATTCTCTATTATTTAAAACAGAAATGTAGCCCTTGTAAAAGAGTTTATACCTCTAATATTTGTCAGGTTTATCACCAGAACAGAACTTCAGAGAGAAGCATAAAAAGCCATTAGAAAAAATATGATTCTTCAGGAAGTACTGCAGCACATTTCCATAAAAGCAGTACTTTTTGTCCTGTGATTCACTCCTCCCAGAGGCAAAATAGTTTGGAAAAACACAGATAGGGTTTATTCTGTCCTGAACATTGATATTGACAGCTTTGTCAACCAATGTGTAATTAGAAACCTATTAGTGTTGCCAGTAAAAAACCCCAAAATAACCAGACTATCATCCATGTTCCAAAGAGAGTTCATGAAGCTTGTGATGAACTAAACAAAACACTAAATCAACTAAATCCAAAGTTTTCATAATGCCTAAATCTGTTCCAACTGTGGATTTGCACATGGCTGGAAGAAGAAAAAGGATGACTCTGCAGGAGCATCAGGAAAGCTCTCCAGACACATCTCAGTCAGGAGTAATCTCAGCCCAGTTGCTCTATTTTGGTGGACGGGGGAACAAACAATCTCCCCCCATCCCTGTTTCTAGAAAGATTTTTTTTTTTTTTGGGTGCCAAGGCTGCTTTTAAGCCCAAGGAGTTTTCCAGCTACGTGCCCACTAGAACATGGGATTTTATATGTACTGTGATGCTACAGATAAGGTTCTTAGAACAAAACTCCAGCCAAAGGTTCTCTATTTTAAAATCTGCAATTTTACCCTGAAATTTTGTAATCATGCACGATCTTGCCTAATTTCACTAGGCAGACATGAAGGAATTCAATATACCTGGCTTCTGAAGTCACTTAAATACCACATGAATTCCTGCTACATTTTTGAGTATGTATGCGTGACTTACTCGGGTAAGTCACAGGGTGTTCCATGGACAATTTTGTGATATATCCCGTGTGTTTCTTTTCCAGAACATGTCTGAAAATGATATTCAGAAATTTCCAAAACTCAGAGTGCCGTAAGTAAAGTCAACCTACTTTAATATTTAAAATTATTTTAGCTGTTTTGCAGTGAAATCTCATAGGAAATATCAGGCAAATGATTTGCAAGTGATGGTTTAGAGACCTGTTTATTGGAGCGTACTGAGAGGAAAAGAAGAATATTCCAAAATAAAATGGGTGTTGTCATGACTGCTCAAGCAAAATGATACAATACAAGAAGATTGGCTGGGGGATGTTCAAAAGAACGCTTTTGAACATAAATTCTTTGACTGACAGCAGCTACGCAAAGGTTACACTTTGTTGCAAGTACTACCTTTGAAGTATGACTTAACTGTTCACTGCTTAACTGTTGACTTTAACTCAAAGGGGAAAAAAAAAAGTCAGTTATGTCCACAACAGCTGAGGATTTGAAATTATTTTCATTGTACTTTTGCTTTAGGTGGGCGTTCAAGATAAATCAGCCTGGAACTTGTGATTCAATGTTCAATAGCTCCTCAGCTCCTGTGGATTAGGTCTCAAAAACGTTTCCAATTCATCTGAAAAGCTTCTATAATATCATAGAGGGTACTAAATGAAGGACATGAATCTCATTAAGTCAGTACTGAGTAAGAGAAATCGGCTTCTTCTAATATTTCATGGTGAAAAATGAATGATTTAATTTTGCTATGAGTTCTCTGCTACATGTTTAAGCTGGAGCTTAGAAGGTTCGTAACCATGAGACACATGGAGCTCTTCACGGTCTTCCAAACAAAGGAGAGGGGGAAAAGGAATTCAAGCTGTTCCAGCAGGGCTTTCTCTTTTTTGCTCATTTCCCAGTTCCAGACTCACTCCCTCCATGCATGTCTTGATTTTGCTACAGAAGATACAGTTTGCTTTGCCTCTTCTGATGCATCAGAGCTGGTGTAAGGTGTTTTGGGGAAGCCAAGAATGTTGAAAAGTTTTGTGCTCATGGGTGAGCTGGTGGGAAGAGCTGAGCCCAGCAGGACACCCTTGTTCAGATCAGATACGAAGGACTTGAACTGGAAAGCCATGACGTGTTTCCTAAAATCGCATCTATATTTTCACACAATAATTATCCCAATAATAGGGGCTGGTGGTGTACAGTATGTTAGTAAGGAGGTCCAGATATTATTTTAAAAAGGTGCTCTGGTGTCTCAGAATTTCTGAACTCACTGTCAATCAAAAGAAATATTTAACAATGTTACTGATACTGAGACCAGATTGCCTGTGATAGACTCAGTTTATCATACTGTACAACTTGTAATTCTCTGATAATTTGTCCCACCTTAACAGTCCTTTGGCAAAACCCTTTTGTTCTCATTGTCTGAGCATATAATTTTGAGAACTTTTGGTGATTTCCTTTCAAATTTGTGAGACAAAAGTAGTCAGTTTGGATGGTCTAATAAACACAGACATACAAGAGATATTAATGCCATAGGTGAACAGTTAAAATGAAATCTAAGCCTGTGGAGTTGCTCCTATCTCCTCCCCTAACCTATTGATACCTCAAAATTTGATTTTCACAGTCCACTTAACTTGTGACACCCTAGAAAAAAAATGAACAGCCTTTTTTAGCCAGGGCTTTTGGGTTTCTCACTTGTTACACCCCAGCTGAAACAGAACAATCTTTTCCACTCAGATCTTTTGGGTTTCTCAACCAGAAGAGAATTTGTCATCAAGAGCTTTAAAAGCAGAGTGAAGCTTGGTGCACAACTTGAGGAACTGAATAAATAAGTAGATATTTAAATGTGAACAAAAGCTCTGGAACTAAGGCCTCTGTCCTCAGACTTTTCCACACTTAAAAAAAAGCAAAATATTCACTGGATTATGGAAATTATACATGCAGAAGGTTCTCCATGTAGTGCTACTCTTTAAAACAAGAGTTTAGAGCTTTAATAGGGAAGAGAACTGGTTCTCACTGAAAGCAACCAACCAACCAAAAAAACATCCCCACAAACAACAACAATAAACCAAAAATTCACCAAACCCCAAAAAACCCCTCCTGGTTAGAATTAATGGGTAGAGGAATCTGCTGTTTTTTTAAACATTAATTTCATGACTTCAGAATTTCCAACTCTCATCGAAACACAAAGTGCTGGCTGTTGGCTTCTCCTAGAGAGCATTCACACTTTTTTTTTGTATCATAGTGCAAACCTCAGCTGGTAGGAAGAGTTTGCCTACAAGCTGAAAGACACATTAGCATATTGTAGCTACATTACCTGATATTCACTAGCAGTGAGCATGTTCTGCAAAAAAGTTAAATATAAATAGAAGGTGCTACACTTACAGCGTTGGCTGGTGACGAAATGAATTAAAGATACATATGCAAGGGAGATTGTTTCCCAGTAACTTTAGCAGGAATATTCTGACCTACACGGACCCAGCACATGGAATCATGCAAGGTTTGCAAAGCACAGCCTGCAGCTGTACAGGCCTCCTGAGCCGGGTGTGTGGGTTTGCTAAACATGCTCCTCTGAGCAAACCTGCTGCTCAGGGTTTGGATATAACTGTGTCATTATTTGGGCATGATTCTGTGACTTTTCAAGAGTCAAAGTAGGTCACAGTTGTCATTACATGGTATCACAAGTCATTTCCTGAATCTAATTATAAAACTCTACAACCTTCTGTTATTACTAACAGAATTATTATTTTGAAAATTAATCACCACCAGCCCTATTACTGGTGCGCATCTTCATAGAAATTTGGTGCCTTTTTATAAACAAAAAAAAAATTGTAAGCACTATTTTGAAAATTAAAATATTTCTTAAAATCTTTAGCACTCTGCACTGAAAGGGCTGAACTCTTTCTGGAAAACTTTGCTAAAAAGGTTAATATTAATATCACTGTGTTTAGGTACACACCTGAATCCTCACAAACTGTGTCCTGAAAGAGATGCACTGGTGAAACTGGGAAGGGAGATGGCATATTTTACACAGAGCAGACATTGACCATCTGACCTAAGTGCTAAATGAAACTCAGACCTAATCATGAGGTGTTACTAACATTTTGATAATAAATCTAATGGAACAAGTGGCCAATATACAGCTTAAGAGACAGTTTTCCTATTGCTCATTAGCACTACTGGCAGTCAAAGAAGGTCATGAAGTATTATAATTGTGGAGAACAAATTTAAGTCTTGCAAAATATTCTACAGAATGTGCCTTACTGTGGTCAGAATTCATAAACAAGAAAAAGCAAAGATTTCATTAAAAATATCGCTGGTGGTTGGTTGATACCTGAACCATGGTATAAACAGTGAAATTAGTCTTTGTCACTCCTGTTGTTTACTATCTTGAGAGAAAAGGTTTCCAGGTTTTCGGTGGGCTGTTGATCCTTCTGGCTATTCTCAGTGGCAGGTTCCTGGCAAACCTGAGATTTGAAATTTCCAGCCTTGTTCAGAAAGCTTAGGGCACATCCCACAGCACTGCAGTGTATCCCATAGCACTGGTGGAAATTTCCAGTCACAGAAAGCTGATCATTGCACTCACTGCCTCTGCCAGCTCAGTAAGCAGCACAGCCAGAGCCTGCAGACATTGCACAGCCTGAAAGTTGTTCTACTTTCAGAAGAGTAAAAGTGCAAGCATCAAATTTGAGAACTCTGTACTTTCTCTGCTAAAAAGGTAAGCCTTGGGCAGATGTCAGTGTGTGCACACATGCTCTCAGCTGGGATCTAAAGGTTGTTGCAAGGTTTGGAACGTAACTGATATTCAGTCAGTTTTGGATTCAGTATAGCAACATTGCATCTGCCCAGCAGAGTCTTCTCAAAGGCCAAACCAAGGACTTTATCACCAGCTATGCTTTTGACAGTGCTCAGTATGCAGCCTCCTGGCCCTAGAGGAATTTGTATTCCATCTCTCTTACCCATCTTTATCCCAATACCTGTAGAGTGGATTCTACTCTTGTCAACAATATCTGCAGTTAAGTGAACAAAAGCCAATATTGGAGTCCTGCTTTGGGGGCTGGCTGTGTGGGTTTTTTAAAACTTCAACTTCCTGCCAGTTTTAAGTTTAGCTACTGGTGGAGGAGGTAGAAAGAGAAAGAGAAGTCTGAGTAACATTTTCTGCAAGTGCTGTTGCCTTATCCTCTCCTATCATCCACTCCCACAGCTCAGAGAGCAGTGTGGTTTTGGTACTTCCTTCCTCACTCGGTGACAGGCTCAGCTGCTCAGTGCACCGACCTTCCCAAAGAATGTTGCTTGTAAAGCGTGACCCTCCTAAAATTTGATTTCGTCTAATAAAGCCTCTGAGCCATTGGTTTGAAGTATTTCAAATAAACTAGAAGTAAAGATTAGATACTGTACTTTAAGCATCAAATGATTAATTTTTTCGTAGCAAGATAAGATGATCAACGTTTTCCTGCCACTCTTTCCTGAAAAACCAGTTGGTGTAAATCCTCATAGCAGCCAGTCCAGGTTTAATCCAGAAAGCTGCCAAACACTCAGGTCTCATTCATACTCAGATAAGCCTGAACTAAAAGACTTATTAACTCCAAACCCAGTGAACTTCATTTTACTTCTTTAGCTGAAAAATCCCAAGACATTCTGAAAGATCGTCTACCTCTGCTACAAAAGGGAATAAGCCACAGACAAATTCCATAATCCACTTCTCCTCCAAAGCACTGATGTGTGCAGGGCACTGCTCACCCCAGGACGTTTCCTGGTGTCTCACATGGAACTGATTATTCACACAGCAGCTTCCTTATCCCTGGCAGCAAAAGGAAAGTTCTTGTGCAGAACAGTGTTGGTTCCATGGGAAAGATGAGCAAGAGGGCTCCTATGCCTGTAACTTGGCATTTCTCTTGCTTTATCCAACTTGCTTGAGTGACAATGTCAGGTTTAGACAGCTGCAATCCTTCTGAAATTGTTAACACTTGTGTGTGTGCTTATTTCAAAAAGGGGCAAGCGTGACAATATTGGCTTCAAACCAGAAAACTGCAAAATTTTCTTGTTCTTAAACAAGAAAACCTAAACAATGTTCTTTCTCTTTTCATACTTGGATCCTTGAGTGCATATCCTTAACTCACACCATTCATCTTCATCCTTTTCAGACAGCACTACCATCCCGATCTGAAATAACTTCATTTTGTTGGCTTGTTGTTAATATTAGATTGCTTGAAAACCTGTCTTCCTCCAGTCCCAGCCCAGAAGAGCAGTTAGACATGAAAGATGCACTAATTGGGTCATTTGGAAAAAAATAGGGGATTATTATTGCTGAGTAGCAGAAAAAGACATGAAAGGAGAAGAAAAACAAAATAGAGGGGTGACTGCAAGGCCATAAACAAATATTTTACAATATTGATACCAAGTTTGATTGACCCAATCTGTGTGGGGAAGAATTCTACATTAACGAACAATAAAGTTAAAATTTTACAGAATTTAGAATCTGAGACAAACAGATACATTAAATTCCTGATTTTATTTCTATAATGCTTATATTTCCACAATTACTGTCTCTGATAGACCTAAATAATATAAGCTGGAAGTAAAATGGGACATTTTTAACTGGATGTATGCAAACAATTCACTCTGCCACAGGACTTTCTCAGTTCCTCAGTAAGAAATAATGAAAATTCAGAACCAGACCATGGCTCACCATAAGCGTTCTTTGAAGCAAAATAATCATAGAGGCAAACTTAATTAGTAGCAGAGCAGAGTTCTGGTCTCTCAGTAGAATTAACCCTGTGAATCTCAGTACTGACTGCCATCCACTTGGAAAAATCTCTCCAGCCATAAAATCATAGCCTTTGTATATTCCCTGAATATTCCTGCCATGCCCTGCAAGTGATTTAAAACATGGAATGAGATCAACTTTTCCCCCTTCTCTTCTGGAGGCATTCAGGTTGAGGCATGGCTTGGTTGCAGAGGAAGGAACACAAAAAGAACAGACAGGAGACTCAGGGAACCTTTAATCCCTGCTTTTGCAAACATAAATTCTGATTCCTGAAGTATTATTTGCTTTTTCCATGCAAAATCATACAAATGCCATGGCCATTATTTGGAGCAGTGTGATGTCTACAACACCCAAAGATTGTAAGGCTTGCTGGGTTTAATGTTTATTTTGAACCATGATCCAACAACATGGGGTTTTACTTAGATAAAAATAGTCTAGTTTGGAATTGGATGTGCTGAAGTGCAACTTAGCAATAAGACGGTAAATTCAGTGTTCTTATCACGTAGTAAATAATAATCATGAGTTACCAGATTAAATTTAGCAAATACTGAGGGATAACAGCAAACAAAATGACTTGGCTGCTTTGACAAGCAACAAGTTCCAAGGACTTTTTAAAAAACTATTTCTGTTTTTCTTTCCAATAGAATTGTAAGTAAATTAAGCCAAGAAATAAACAAGAATGAAGGGAGGCTCTCTTTCCTTCCAAAATGGTGAGTAAAACAATTCAGCTTTCCTTTTCAAAGCTTTCAGGCAGATCTTTTCTGGCTGCTTTTCATTTGATCAATAATGCCTGGATCAGAAGTACAGCCTGGAAATTCTATCAAATAAAGTTCTGTTTCATTAATGGCATCTGATAAGAATAGCAAAGCCTGAGCCCATGAACACCCCAGATACTTCTGCCATGTCCAGAAGCAAGGAACATTTGCACATTTCATGCAATTTTCCACCTGAGTACATCAGTCTTTGGGAAAGCTGTGAAGCCTATATTATATACAGGCATATAATATTAATAAGTCATCATTAATGCATTCCGCAGATCTATACATCTTTACACTTTTTAATTCTTAATGATTTGTCGTTGAATAGAATATTTGCAATAGAAAAAGAGCAAAAATTGCAAGACCATTATATGAGAAAAGAACAATTTATGTTCCTACACAATGAAAACCAAGTCCAATCTACCTAACATGGTTTTGTATCATCTGATAAAATGATTGTACACCTTTCCATTAACCAGGATCCAAAACTAGAATTGAAATCCATAAAAATATTTTTAACCTTACAAATATTTGTGAACTTGACTTTGAACAGCTTGATCTGAATTAGTAAAAGAAGTTTCTGTTTTCAGGACTGGTAAATATATTTACTGAGTCCCCTTGTTTTGAAGCATTTGACTTCTCTCACTTCAATTGTTTTTGAAACAGTTTAGATTATATTAGGATTCTCTATGTGAAATATCAATGAATGTGTTTTTGGCATTTTGGGCAGAGTTAAACTCCTCTGTGTAAACTTCATTCTACTGTAACAGATAAATCTTGCCTTTATATGCAATAGAAGCATCAAATGTTTAATAGAAGGAATTTTTCTTTTGTGTCTTTGTTGCAGGGCCCAATCACAAAAATCTCCTGAAAACCCAGGTAAGTGTATACTGGTAGATGGACTCTAACAACAAAAAGTATTTAAAAATATTAAAATGTTAATACTTGCTGGGCAGAGTCAATTGAGGGGAGCGGGATTAGGAACCAAAAATCCTAAACAATAAATGAAAATGTGAGAATATAAAGAAGTTCCAAAAAAGAAAAGAGTAGATGCAGAACAAAAGAGAAAAAGTGTTTTTAAAGTGAAAAGATGGTGGAAGGAAGGCAAGAACAGAGACTTTTACATGAGAATTCCCAAAATGTCTTTCTTTAAGCCACTACATTCTATCAGTGCTTGTGTATTTCTGTTCCAGCATCTCTCCCCCCTGCCCTTGCTCCTAGCAGCGCCGTATTAGAGAGGGAAGCTGAAATTAAAAAAAAAAAAAAAAACAAAAAAAACACCTTCTATTGTGAAAGCTAAAATAGCCTTAAACAAAGAGATAAGAAGCCTGGGCTGATTCTGAAAACATTTTGTTTCAAATTACATTTAGAACTGGAGGTAGGACAATCTTGAAGTGCCAGCACCCAGATCATGTCATACCAGGGTAGCTTTATCTTGGTTTTGCATCAGGATGTTACTCACAGTGCCCTCCATGACTGCCAGCCCGCCTTTGAACGAACAGCTTGTTCCTGTGGCTCAGGATCGAGGGGCAGAACTCACCTGGGATTCGTAGGGCTCTTTTTGTCAAGTTATTACGTCTTTGACTGTGCATGCTCAGAAATGTGTGGTTGTGCTTCCTCACACAGGGTACGCTCAGGACGACGGTGGCTGGTCTTCGTTTGTGAGTATCTGGGTTAAGAAAAGCCCCTGGCTCAGGGCATTGTCTGCTCTGGGGTGGGCTGTCCCTGCACTGGCTGGGGGAGCAGTGGAGGGGGTGCTGGGGAAGGAAAAGCAGAGCAGGAATGATTGGAGAGGCTGCATACAAATTTCCTCACTGAGAGCAGGCTCTCCCCCAAAAATGCAAGGCAGAGCTTCAGATGCCCTTCCTATGCCTCTGGCTCAAGTAGAAGCTCCCAGCCTATGACCAGGTTCCCACAGAACCACAGCTGAATTTTGCATGCCAATTTCAAGCTCTCAAAAGAGGTGACTTGTAGATGAAAGGCTGCTGTGTCATTCAATGGCAAATTCTTGCCATTTTATTCTCTAGAGCCGATTTATGGAACAGTATTTTTTTTTAAAGCTGTTCAGACTACAGAAGTTCCTTTTGCCTTTTGGCATGGGAAATGCCTTGACAAAGGTCATTAGATGAAGCACTCACATCTCAGCTGCTGTTGCACAGCCTGGGTTTAGGAGGATCTCTCAGGCTGACCACTGCTAATGGTTTTTCTCCAAAATAGAAGGGAGAGGCATTTTTAGAAGACACTTGTTACCAAGTTCACAGGAGGTTTGCTGCTATTCTGGGAGCACAAGAGATAAAAGTAACCACCTACAGAGCACGTGGGCTCTGTGCCAGTACAGAGGACTCTGGAAATTCCAGCTGTGATACCAGTGACAAATGGAGTGTTCTTCTCTCAAGCCTTGGCACGTTGCACCGATGTGTGCAATGCCCATATTGACACTGTGACCTTATGAGGTCCTGCAAGTTCCGTGAGGCTGGTTTGCGTCAGGAGGACACCAAGACCCAAATCAAAGACCTCAGTTTTTAGGAATAATTTTCAAAAGTTGGGTTGCAGGCTATAGAGGACAGGTTAGAAAGCAAGAATGAGTACCAGCAGCATCAACTGCTGCTCCAGTGTGTTCCTAGGAACACTGCATTGTTTGCTGGTGCCTTGTCTGCTCCCTAAAATGCTTCATCCATTTCAGTCAACTTTCACCTTACCTTGACCTCCCACTGCGCTTACGGTTATAAAATGATACTTGTTTCCTTTCTTAAGCTGTTGAGTGCTCCATGCGTTAGTGAAGTGTTGCCTCCTTTCCCCATATTATTTCATCAGATTTTTTTCACTCAAAACGGTTGTAAAAACTTGGTATCTTCCAGAGTGAAAAATACCACAGTGAAAGGCCACAAGGAAATTGCTTTGAAGGGTTTAGTGTTCTGTTACAGCACCCACTTTTTATGCTCATTTACCAGGATGATGATGATGACTACGAAAGCCCTGATGAAGACCAGGAAAAGGAAGATGACGCTGACTATGAATCACCAACAGAGGACCCTGAGGAAGCAGAACATGACAGTGATGGTTATGAGCCACCTCCATCCAATAATGAGGAAGCACATCACAATGTCATATTTCCTGCCAAGTCACTTCCCAGCAGCACAGATTATATAGGTATTTACTAAAAATTAAGTGCTGTTAGTAATTTGTAAATGATATTTTCACATGTTATCAGCCACATTTTAGGTGGCTGGTAATGGAGTATAGACGGTTTTTCCTTGAAGCTAACAGTGTAGTTCACGAACAAGATTTAGTGATACAGATGTGGTTGGTTTGTAACTTTTAAAGTTACATTTTCTACTTTGGACAAGCTCTGTTGGAATAAACGTTAGTTTTGTGTGATTATTTGTGAGCGTTATTTGGCCTTTGATTTGAATTTGAATGAAGCTACACACATGTACATGCTGTAGTAGCTTTAGCAGTGCAGCCTTGGACAGAGCAAGTTGTCATAACAGTGGCAAAAAAAAAAAACGTAGTGAAAATTGGGGAAAGAATGATCAGCTTTTTCTGCCTGTCATTTTTGTTTTACCTCTGATTCCTCAGCAGCCTGGAGCTGTGGAGTCCAGTACAGGAGCACAAACCTGCCATTCAGAATGGTTGGTGTTTCACACACTGTGCTGCAGGGAATGAAAATAAATACTGTGGGCCAACAGGCTGGCAGGGGAGTCACCCCCATAGGGACAGATGAGCCTGGAACCTCCAACACTACACTGATCATAAAGCAACTACCAATCATATGCTACAGCAATGTCTTTATGATATATTAACTTCAGTATCCAGGTTCTTGCAAGGGCTCTTTGTCATAAAGAACTAATGAGTATTAAATAACCAAACTCTGTATAGTTGTTTAGTTTGGGATTTTTGTTTCCTTTAGACAGACCGTCAACAGCCCGATCACCACATCAGCCTCCAGTACCACCCCAGCGACCTGGCCCATCCCCGGGACCACCCTCATTTGGGGGAAGAAGTGCTACTGTATGTTCCTTTCTTAATATCTCACCTATTTCCTATACCAGTACCTTCCTAGAAGTCCAAGTGTAACAACATTTTTATTCACCTAGTGTATATAGAGGAATTTTGGCTATCTAAGCAGATTTGAACTCTGTTACAGGGTGGCCATTGTTCAAGGAACAATCACATTTCATGGGAGAAATATATTAAATTATTTCGTATTACTTCATTGTTTGTTATACTGGAAATATACACTTACTTGTGAATGCCTCTCCCACCTAAATTATATATTTGTAAGAGATGCATCTCTGCTTCTTTAGTGATTTTTGTAAAATGAAAAAAAAAGTCTTTCCAAGCTATACTTCTAGCAGTTGTCCAGTTGAATTAGGACCGCATTAAAGTGCAAGAGACTGCATAATGAGAACTTTGACAACCCTTTTTTTGCCTGCTGTGAATACTTCAAAACTGAAAGCTCCTGTGCTGTTGACAGCTGGCACTATAGACTCAGCGTTTGCCAGAACAGATGTACACTAAAGCTACCCATGGATACACAAGTAAAGGCTTAGGCTGTGATAGAGGCACTTCTGGTCTGATGCAGTGTCATAGAGATACAACAGCGCTGTAAAAGCTCCTGCTTCTTTGCTTTGACAACAAACACCCCCTCCTGAGGAGACATCCCCCCTGGAGTGTTCCTTGTGAGGCAAAACAGGTGGAGGCAATTCTGCATCCCACAAAACCTATGCATGGAGGTCATGCTTCAGGAGAGTCCATGGCTCCTGTCCTTCCTGCAGTGAGCAGAGACTTGTTGCTTGTGCTGTACCAGACACAAAGATTGGCAGATGTGCATGGTGGGGTCAATGCACTCAAACTAAAACAGAAAGCTGAAGACACTTTTTAACCACTTGTCAAATATTTGTTCTAGCTGCCAGCTTTCCCTCCTCCACCAAGCAATGACTTGAGCAGAGACAGAAACATGAAGCCTTTGAAACGTGAGTACATCTGGTGCTCTTTTTGTAAAGCGTTTCCCACAGGCTTCACTTCTGCCTCTGTCTCCTGAGTTCCACTCTCTTCTACTACTCTACAGAAGTCTCACTTGTTATTTAAAGATGTAACACCAGTTTTAATCTATGCAAAATAAAGATAGATTGACCTATACCAGCAAGTTATCTTACACAGTTGTTGTGTTCAGCCCCAGCTCCTTCTATAGACAGAAGCACAAAGCCCTCCCTGGATCGCCTTGCTCCCCCATATG
Source organism: Dasyornis broadbenti (assembly GCA_013397935.1). NCBI lineage: Eukaryota > Metazoa > Chordata > Aves > Passeriformes > Dasyornithidae > Dasyornis > Dasyornis broadbenti. Next base: position 809,724 of record VZRN01000285.1, read on the forward strand.
AAAGAGAAAGCCCAGGATCAGGTTAGTATTTGCTGATATTGATATAATTGGGGTTGTTTTAATTACTGAAAATCATCAGTTTGTGTATAATTAATGCAAAAGAACAAGGGTCAACCAAATGTAATCAAGGTAATCTGTTTATGAATAAATAGTGTGAGCAGTACTTATAAAGTGGGAGAGAAATTTTATCTAGAAAACTGCAACCCTGGGTCAGACAGATGAACAGAGAGACATTATGAGATCCCCGTGCAAGAAAGGTTTGATGTAGCACTTAAGTAATTGAATAAGGAAATATTTAGTAGGCTAAAGGAGGAAATCACCTTTGCATGCAAAGATAACGAAACTCTGCATACACTGCTCTATGTAATGTGGGCACCAGACTTAAAAGAAGGCTGAGAACTAATAAGACAGAAAAAACCTGGCATTTCTTTCAGACCTGAAAACCACATTATACAAAGCATCTACAGATATGACTCTACAATTTTATTTATTATCTAAACTCTTATCTGTTATATAATGACAGAGGAGTCTCCAGTAGGTCAAAGCTGAACCATAGAAAATATGATTGTGACACATGCCATGTTGAAAATTTTTTAGTTTGTCTTTAATAAGAGATATTGCAATTTTGCCATCACTTACAAAGCCAAAATATTTTTCTGGCTTATATCTCAGAAGGCTGAGTGCTTCAATCTGCAAGGTTAACTTTCATTTATATTCAAAACTCATATATTTCATAGAAAGCTTAATTAATTAACTTCCATTTTTTCTAAATGTAAGCTTTTGCTATTTTCAGGGAAGAAGCCAAGCATTCCTGAAAAGGTAATTTTTTTTTTTTGTGATTATTGATAGTTTTTGCCTATTTTCATACAATTACACATTCTCTTAACTATTCCTTGTCGTTTGACAGCCTCTGGTTTCACAGCTAAGGTAAGAGTTTGTTCTCTGCAAATGATCCTCTCATTGCCACTATTACCCAGTTATTTCTTAATAAGCAGCTTTTTGCCTTTATTCCATCATCTTGCTCCTGCTTTAGATCCCTGGGGGAACAGTTGGCAATGATGCCAAAACCTCCTGTCCCACCAAGTGACAGATATGAAAGAGGCAATCCACCTCCTCTAAGGAAGCAAAGCCCTGGAAAGTAAGTGCTCATTTCACTGGAATTCAGTAAAGGAGAAATTGAATTTAATAAAAATACGGACAAGCCACACATGATGGTCCAATTGACTGGTACTGCAGGGTCTGTGGATATCAAAGTTTTGGTTTATCAATGTGCACAGGATGTACTCTAAGCTGCAGAAAGGTGTGAATGCAGAAAAACCTCTCTCCATATCTGAAAGAGCCATTAGTGGCGGCATGACTCACTTCCAAGCAGTCCAAAGACATATATGATCTATGTTTTTTCCACCAGGACAAGTTCTTCCTCTAGGGAACATTCTTTCATGAGTTCTCTTGCTATTGTTGTGGGATGTAAGAAAAGGAAAACTTCACTTTTCTTCCCATTGATTTTATTAGCCTGCGAAACTCCTTAATAGCCATTTTCTAGCAGAACTAGACCATTCTCCAGCATTTTCTAGACAACCTGGGGGCTGAACACTGACTGAGCTTAAAACAAGACAAGAAATAATTGAGATCTGCTAATCAGCCAGGATAATTTATCAGGGAAACAAAGCCTGATATTCTTATGATGTGCTCCAGCAGTGTTGCCATATAAACGAGTTCAGGACTTGAAGACTAATGTTTCATCATTGTACAAACTTGTTTTAAGGTCTAATCTTACAATCAATTTATCAGACATTTTCCTTGTTGAGAAAATCAAGATGGGCTAAGGACTAGAATAACGGCTTAGATTATGGCTGAAAATTACAATCTTAGATATTTTAAGAGGAAAAAAATATTTCAGCATCCACTAGTCTTTAAAACTTACTGCAAATTCATGTTCTAGTTGAAAATACGGCCTAATGCACACAAAGTGAGTGAGTAGTATTCCACCTGTGATTAGTGTTTTGTTTTCATTTCAGGCAGAGTTGGCCATCACACAAGAAAAATGAAGTAAGTACAGTCTCAAAGCACATATTTAAAAGTATAGGGACTACAATAAAATTAAGCACCTGTATAAACTAAGAATTCTGGAAAAGGTAAACTTGTTCTCATATTAATTATAATAAATACTTATGGATCTTTCATAGCACATGGGGTGTTTTTAAACAGTTCTTCTATGTCAGTTTATTTCCCAAGAACTTTATCTTAGATAACAGGAAGCGTAAGGCCAGAATTTCTTCTGTGACATGGAGAAGTGATTTTGCTTAAAGGTTTGGGGTTCTGGGGATTTTTTCAGCTTAAGCTGACCTAAAAGTTTCACTTTCAGGTAGCTGTGAGAGCCTACACTTGCTTGAAGGAGTAAGGAAAGTTTATATCTCCTGAGAGTTTCTGACTGCTTTAGGTCAAGATCCATTGTGGGACATCCACCACACATCTTGCTTGTAAATAATAGCTGCGCTTTAATGTGAAAACTTCAAAAATTGTTTGGTGTTGCATGAAGACAAAACCCCCAACATTTTAGAGGGAAGTGACAGTGTAGATATTAGAGTCCTTGTATACTCAAAATTCACCAATGTCCAAATTCTGTTTTGTAAAATAGTCCTAAGACCTGTACTATACTATGTTGCTAATTTTTTTCCTTTTTTTTTTGGCTCCCCAGGAAGAAGAAGAAGACAGTAAGTATTTCTACAGTGATTTTTCAAACTTAAAATCTCTCTTTGCCTTAGTTAAAAAAGAAAAAAAAAGTAAAAAAGAAATTATCTTAGAGTTGTTTCCTTAGAGCCATTTCAAAAGTCAGGCGGCACCTTGATAGGCTGTAGAATTCTCACCAAGTGCCTCATGCAGATTTATATATCAAAGCCACAAACCCCAGGAAATCAATAGCTAATAGGTTACTTCAGTCAGCAGAATTTCTTATTTTGAAACACATTCCATTAGAGAGATTTGTGTTCTGCACACAGCATCAAACAGCTGGAAACACAACCTGGTGTCTCCCAGTTGTCAGCAAACCCTTCAGTCCAACTCTGCTGGCTCTAGGCTCTGTGCAATGTTATTCACTTTTATGAACAGAAACAGAACTTCTTTCATGTACCAACATTATTTATAAATTATTGCAGAAGGCTGATTTCTGAAATTAAGTTGGTAAAGTGACTCCACAACAGAAGCAGGACATTTGGCCGAGTCTCTGTGAATTATCGCTGCCCTTAAGCCTCCATAAAGGATAAGGGTATTTAAGCTGTGCAGAGCACAGCTAACCTGTTCCACTCTTACTGCTAGTTCAGCTCTGAGGACACTGCAGAAAGAAAATGGTTTATTTCATGCTGGGAGAAATCTCAGAATGATGTTCAACAAGGTAATCTCAAATCTGCTGTTTAGAAGCAACATGACAGAAAACATCTACCACTTCAGCTCTGCTGCAGTTAAGGTACCTGAATTGTGGCTTATCCAAAGCAGAAGTTAAAAAATGTAAATGTTTCTCAAGCCCGTTCCAGTTTATTTTTAATTTTAATGTCTATTTTTAAGTTCTCAGCTAACCATATGAGTTTCCAATCTGTAAATAACACATCGAGGACTGTTTATAGGCTGTTCACTGCATTATGTTTATCTAATTCAAACAGCGGTACGGTGACAGAATTTCTTCATTCTACTTCCTTTAAGAATGTCTCACATAAGATTTAAATTTTCTTCTCTTCCTCTCCACAGATGCACCCCAAAGACCAGTGCCACAGCTGTCTTTGCCCCCATACAGCTCCAATGCATTCCCACCCAAATCTGTCAAGCCTCCACCAAAGCCAGGATCCAACAGCATTCCTGGTGCAGAAAGGTTTGTTTCACCACGATCGTGCCATTCCTTTTGAATCTCAATCTCTTGGCAATTTAGCAAATATCAGCATGAGTGTGGCTGCAGGGTCCTCAGGCACACAAGGTGACCATGTGGAGTGGTTCATTACTCAGACTGTGCCCTTTCCTCTACAAAATGCTAATTAGTGCTGTTCCTACTGTCCAGGAGAATCCTTCAAATAACCGGAGCTCTGTATCAGAGCAGAGAGTGTACATCAGGCAACCAGAAAAAAAGCATTAATCCCTCTGTTTTATGGCAAGGAAGTCTTTTAGAGCCTACATGGTACAACACTTCCATTTTTGAGACATCTCTCCCATTGCCTGCAGGATCCATAAGAATGAGAAACCCTTTTGGGAAGGGATCATTTTCTCCTACAAAACTAGGAAGGATGTAGGACAAAGGGGTCCTGCCCAGGCAGGAGCTTAAGTGTTAGAGCTGCAACTACGCACAGTCGAAACTAAAAAGCCCCACAACCTTGGTTGTCTGGAGTTGAATCTGAAAGAATTTCACCTCCCTTTTACTACAGTTTACTCTAATAGTTGATAATTGGTATTTAAAATTGTGAACCTTCCTGCAATTCTTTTTCCAGTTTCAACCTACAAATATTTGTTATGCCTTCATTTGCTAGACAGATGAACCCCTAATTACATTTTGATTTCTGATGTACAATGCAACAGACCTGGACTTTGATGAGTTAGAATGGGCTCCTTGAGTCCACATGTGATACCCATTTTCTAATCTCTGTATTTTTTTAATGGCTCTTTGATGAATTCCTCTCATTTACCATCATCTTCTGGAACTGCTGACACCCCAGCAAAACAAATATTGCAGCAGCAATAGCAAGGGCATATGCAAATTGAGCTATTTCTATGATGAACACTTCTGCTTATATTCAAAGAGCATTGCCAACTTTTGCTGAAGCAGAGGCCCCCAGTTTGACTGATTCTCTGCCATGAATCAAGTCATGATAGGGTGTTTTTGTTCTGCAAACAAAATTAGCATATTCATCTCGGAAAGTTTTCAACAGCTCATTTAAGCAGAAGAGAAATATGAACAGTAAAGGAAAGGAGTGCAGGCCATTTGTTCCCAATTAGGTGATGAAACAAAAAATAATAACAAAAGTTAAAGAGTGGGACTCCATTTTTAGCAGTTTTGGATGTGAGTTGAGGCTGGCAGGAACCTCTGGATGTCTTCTGGTCCAATCCCCTACCCAAGCAAGGTCACCTTGAAAAGGCTGCCTGGTACCATGTCCAGATGGCGTTTGAATATCTCCAAGAAAAAAGAGAGACTCCACAACATTCTTGGCAACCTGCTGCAGTGTTTGGTTGCCCTCACAGTAAAAAAAGTGTTTCCTGATGGTCAGAGGGAACCTCTGAGTTTCAGTTTGTTCCCACTGCCTCTGGTCTTGTCACTGGGCACCAGTGAGAAGAGCCTGACTCTCCCTTCACGTATTTTATGTGCATTAATAAGATCCCTCATGAACCTGCTCTTTTCCAGGCTTAACAGTCCCAGCTCCCTCAGCCTTGGCTCACGTGTGAGATGCCCCAGTCCCTCATGTTGCTGGCCCTTCCCAACTTGCAACATTAATGCGAAGCTGCATTGTTATCAACAATGTTACAGGAGCTGCAACCCCACGGCGAGCAAGGTCTAGCGAGCTGCTGCCTGTGCTTCCCGCGCTGGAGGAATGACGGAGTCATTCCCTGGCAAAACTCAACAAGCTGCAGTATTTTCTGCACTGATCCTGGTACAGAAGTCTTGGTGGCCTTTACTGATTACCTTATTCCCAGATACTGAGCTCCAGGGGAACTTAAAGGTGGATCCACTTAGACAGAAAGAGGGAAAGAAAAACAAAAAGAGAAGGCTTTCCTTACCCTGCACAGGTCTCAAAAGTCTCTCACATTCTGTAAAACAGGCACAATGTCCAGATCCAATGATCAGAGCACAGAAGTGTTGTATTTATAGTGACTATTTTTTTTTCCAAACAGTGCTAGGAACCTGTCTTCAACTGGCTCGCTACCAGCACGCTTACATCCAGGTTTGTATCCTGCGTTCTTACTTTTTTTCTTTTATTTTAAGTGAATGGAAGTTGAAACATGGTTTCAGTGCAGTCCGTATAACAGTTTTTCTTCTCCGTAGATGTTTCTGATTGGACAGTTAGCAGAAAACTATCAAGTTCCTGAAAGGCATCTTGTGTACCTTACTTAGTCTGAATCACAGATTTTGGGCTTTTCCCCCCCCCCTCCATGAAGTCTAGGGTTCCTGCCTGGTTAAACCAGTGTCAAAACTTCATATAATCATCTTTTTCTGTACAGTACTGAGGGCTGAGGTATGCAAATCACTGTGGTATGCTAATACTCCCAAAAAAGCTTAGCAAATGCTTTTCATGTGAAATACGCTTCATATTTATCTTGTAAGAAAAAAAAATAAAGAAAACTTAGACATCAATTGCTTTACAAGTAATTTTTCACATATTGTAACAGCTGTCAATGTCCCACAGTGACATTTTTTACTTTCTAATTGCTGAGAAGGCAAGGATTGCAAAGAGACAATATTACTTCTGTCTCTAAAGAAAATAAGATGCTCTCAAGTGAGTAACTGTGGTACAGAAACTGATAAAATGTCACCTCTATTTCAAGTTCATTTGTTCTTATGGAAATCTGAACTGCAAGAGCTCAGTTAAAGTCCCTGTTGCACCAAGGATGGAATTATGTAAAGAACCTGGTTCTCACAGAGAAGCCTAAATCTGATTTCAAATCAATTCCAAATATCTCAGTACCAGGGTGATACAAATACTTCATGCCTCATAAAATCAAGATCCTACACCCTGGATGTGCAGATGAAATGATTTTCCTTCTTTTAACATTGTTTTTCTACATCTGTATCTTTGAAGGCAGCAACAGCAGATCTCCTTCAAGAGGCCCAGCTGACATGAGACCTCCCTTGCCGATTCCTAGCAGACAGACTGCTCACCAGACCAACACGGATGAAGATGAGGTACAAAACATGAACCATAACTGTTACAAAACAACAGATATTCTAGTTTCAAGAGAGAGCATCTTTCAAAGTTGTTTTTCTAGTCAGTAGTCACTCTCAGGATGCTACTGAGTGCTTTCAGTTTCCTTTTCTGTGTTAAACTAAAAGGCTTTATTTCATCCTCAGCAAGAAAAACAACAATAGCTAAACCCCAGCAGAACAAAATAAGAAAAATACTTGTTTGCTGGATTACTTGTTTTGCACAACTGCCCAAGTAGCATTAGATTTTCAGTTCTTCCACAAAACTTTGATGAGTAATGGACTCATCCTTTTAAGTGCATTTTTGCTTCAGATTTCCTTAAATAAAACAAGTTCAGAGAAAACCACTTGTGGTGATAACACTGCTGGACAACCATACATAGTATATTCTCGGGAAGTCTGCATTATTGTTTCAGATGATGGTTAAAAACCAAACAGACAAAAAAAGGCAAAGGATGCCTTTGTACCTAGTGTCCAGGTAGACAGAAGAGAATGTGCCACCTAAAATCTTTTACTGAAAATATTTGGAAATACCTGTTTTCTTAGCTTACTTGCAGATGCATTATAGCTAGATCTGTAATATTTTCAAATATATCAGAGTCAGCAGATAATTTAAAACAACTTAGCACCACTTTTCATAACATAATACATTCCAGTATGATCCCTGACGCTCCTATCTTCCGAGATCCTGCACATAGACCCAAAAGCCCCTCAAAATGAGATTTTTCTCTACTTATTTATATGTTGCCATTCCCTGACAGCTGACTTTGTTTTTCTCCTCTCCCCCAGCCCCAGGGCTCACTGAAGGATGAGTGGTACGTGGCTTACATCAGCCGGCCCGAGGCAGAGGCAGCTCTCCGAAGGATAAACAAGGTACTCTGCAAAGGGCTTGGGCACCTCCCATCCCCTCACCAGTGAGGGCAAACAGCACGGTGAGGCTGTAGCTCCAATGGAGATACCTGGAGTGGGGGACTCACCTTGAAATGAACCCACAGAAAAGTTACACATCCGCTCTAAACCAGCCATGAAGGATGTTGTTTTCCAGAGTTCAAGAAAGGCAGTTTCACCCTGCCTGTACTAGGAGGAGTGACTTGTTCTCTGGAATGGCTTTCTGGCACCAGTGAGGAATTGTTGCAAACTGCAATTTTTAGATAGCTTGAATTAGGAAGGTGAATCCCACCCTCTTGTAGGCCATCTAGACCAGCAAAATGAAGTACAGGTTCAAACAAGGGTTATCTGTGCAAGTGGAAATAAATTAAAATCATAAAGATTAATAGAATTATATTCTATTGCTGTGGGAGATGTGGTTACTCTGTGCTGTCTCACAGCACATGCTGTGAGCTGAAGATGGCATGGGCACCATTCCAGCGATTTGCACTAAAGCCCAGTTCATGGTGTCACATTCAGTGCTTTAGAAAAAGGGATTTCAATGGAACACTTGTCAAAACAGAGCTGAAATGAAGAAAAGCAGAGAGAGTGATACAGCATCACTGCCTTTACCCAGCACACACAGACAATGTCATTATTTTAAGCCGTCTGTAAATACATCACATAGGAGCTTTGATTGGCACTTAGCAGAAATGAACTTGTCTTCTGGTTAAAGTGATGTGAGGTTTAGTCTTTGATATTTTACTTCCTCCTTTAATGGAATCTCTCCCTCATATGCCACCATTCCTACCTTCCCTAAAAATCTGCTTTTGTAACAGAGAAGGAAGTTTTAAGTAGCAAACTGAAAGACAACACATTTGACAAAAGATTTAAATGCTTTCATAGTGCAGTTTCTCTTACCAGATGGAAAAAGATTTCAGAAAGAAAAAACACTTAAAAGCATGAGCGCTCTAGTTAAGGTTGTTACACTGATCAAACCCAGAAATATCCTCTATTTGTCATCTTTCATTTTTTCGTCTTTCAGGATGGAACATTCCTGGTGAGAGACAGCTCAAGAAAAACTGTTACTCACCCATATGTACTGATGGTGCTGTACAGAGACAAAGTCTACAATATCCAGATTCGGTACCAGGAGCAGGATCACTTATATTTGTTAGGAACTGGTTTAAAAGGAAAAGAGGTACTATGTGTTTTTCACGCTACTTCTCTTCATTGTAAGGAATCTCCTGCCTTATTCCTAAATGTCAGGTGACTGTTCTGGAGTGGAATTCTGCTATTTGTCCTAGAGTTATTAATGGGAGAATATTGTTACTGCTGGAAGTAAAACCAGGTTATGCTGTTTGCACTCAGGGAATGAAGGGGTGGCCGTAGAACACAGCTATTAGAAATCCACGTGCTGCTTAGGGAATGTTTGTTTGCCACTGGGATACTAGATAAGGGAAACACAGAGCTGAGAGCAAATCCATATCTGCCAAGTCACAGCTTTGCTCTCAGACTGGTGGCTCAGCCTCAGCAGGGCTGTGTGGATTTGCTGGCACCAGGTCAGCACACTCCTGGCAGTTCTGACCGAGACAGACCCCCCGAATGGATCAGCCAACTCTGAACTCTCAAGTACAGTCACCAAGTCAAGCGGAGTGCCAACACCATGTATTAAACAGACCAAGACTGCAGAAATTCATTATACAGCATTGCAGTAGCTTGAACACAGAGTTACTGAGCTACAGATCATGGTAGGAATGAGAGCAGTTGATCTGATGGTATTTACTGGACCTTATATGTATTTTTATAACACTGCAAAATATTTAGAATTTTAACAAAACTTTTTGGTCTTACTGATTACTGATAATTCTGACATTTTGGCCTTAGCCTTCTCATTTTTTCCATCCTGCAGGATTTTTCTTCAGTAGCAGATATCATTGACCACTTCCAAAGAACACCCCTTCTTCTGATTGATGGAAAAGACAGAGGTTCAAGAAACCAGTGCATGTTAAAATACGCTGCAGGACAAATTTAAATGAGACTTAGAGAAGATAACATATAGTATTGAAGGCTACTGAAGTTTGTAAACTTCCAGATATTTCCCTTTTCATCAAACTAAAACCATGAAGTCATTAAAATTCATAATTTCAAAGAAAAAGGACTATGTTCTTTTTAAATTATGCCTTGAATGCAGTACTCTATAAATACAATTTCCCTATAAAGTGTTTCTTACTGTCCATTAATCATACAGCCCGTGAGGATTTTTTTTCTCCCAAGATATGTATGATCTCCTGAAATTATTTCCACACCAAATTTGATGAACCATAAATAAATATCAGTACAAGTCTCTGCCTTCATAGGAGCTCTTTTTCAGGATCGGAGTTGTGGCAGCAATTACGTTATTTGAAGTGATACAGAGTAGACCCAAACATTGTCAAAGCTGAGGAGTAGACAAAAGACAATAAAAGCCAATTTTTTTCCCCAGTTAATCTAACCATGCCCACTTCTGTGAAAAGCCTGGGACTCCAAGCCAGATCTGAAAGACAGACAGGTTTCAGCACCAAAAATCCTCCAACCCTGGCAATGCAGGTGCCTGTCAGGATCTGTGTCCGGGTTATTCAGCGATGAAACTGTGTTTGTTCACACTTTTCCAGGAAAACACCACAGCTACAGGCAGCACGTCCTCTCTGCCATCCCTTAGCCCACAACTGGAATTTTGTATCTCCTAGAATTCTCTAACCTCGCTCAGAAAGAAGCTTTTCCCCACACAGACCTCTCTTCAGCTGTGTCTTTCTGACTAAATTAAGCAACTACATTTTTACAGGAAGCACATCAATCAAATTATCATCATGTGATCCTTAACTGGCAGGACACCCCCC
>VZRN01000285.1:820406-875573 GCA_013397935.1 Dasyornis broadbenti
TTAGAAAGCACAGTCAGGCCAAACTTAGTTCCTCTTGCCCAGCTGCTTTCTGTTTTACTGTACTTTTTAAAGAAAAACAGGAACAGTCACAGTTCTAAAATACAAGTTGCAACTGAGGACCATTGAAGCATCCTGTATCAAGAGTTTTTCCCTCACCTTTGTTAAGTGGATTTATCCAACTCTTTGCCTCGGGTTTCAATTACCTTTGTTTTCTGACAAGACCTTGGTTTGATAATTACGGCAGACTTTGTCACACTTTTCTCCTTTAAAGCCATTTGTGTCTTTATCAGTTAAAACTCTGGAACCAAAATTCAAGGTAGAAAATACCTTTCATACAATCTTGTAAAGCTTCTCGGATAACATAATCAGATTTCATAAACAGTTTTGCTTAAAGAGAAATGTTTGGAATATGTTACCTTCCTTTCCAAGATGTTTAGCTAAGAGCTGGAACTCAAAGTTAGTGAATTTCGCTTCCATGCAACTGTGAATCCAAAAATAAACATGAAAAAAAAAATTAAAAATTCTTCAGCTGAAAAAAAGCTGCCAATATATTTTTAAAATTCAGCACTGATCTGGTGAAGGAAAAGTCAGCTCTAATCTATGTTCTTCAAAAAATGCTAAAATTAAGAACAATATCCCCCATATCACCACTGACTCTGTGAGCTGCAATTCTATTCCATTGAACTACCCTGAAAAATCTGACAACTCAGAAATACCTCCTGTGGAATTGTATTTTATTAATTTTAAATCATCTTACCAGTGAAAAAGAAATAAAATATAAACCAACACAACAAATTCTAACACTGTGTATTTTTTCAGTAGAATAAATCTCTATTTGATTATTCAGATAAATATATTTGGTATAAGAATAAAAATACATCTCATCATTCAAACAAGTTCGTAAGTAAAATATGATTGAATATTAGTTGTAATGAACTACATGAAAATAGTGGCTGTGCAAATTTTGGGCCAAGAAGATTTGAAGATTTTTATGCCACAATCTCCTCCCTATTTTTGTAACTAGTTGCATTAGAAAGTAATTACAGAAACTGGAATGAAAAGTACCTTTGGTTTTCCAGAAGTAATCTGCTCTTTGACCCCTTCCTCAGCACAATTTTTAAGACGAGGAAGGCAGCTCAAAACACAAGTTGCAGCTCCTCCTTCACTGCCAGTTTCTTACCCCATTTCCCCAAGCACAACTGAGAGCGGAGAGCAAAGTCTTGACTTAATCTAAATTTCAAATCTTCTGTTACTGTTCCAACAAGTCTTTGTTTAAAAGGAGACAACCACATGTGAAAAACTTTGTGCCCAGTTTCCTGACCTTCTTAATTAATTACATCAGTCTTTTCAGCCTTAATGGGTGTAATTTGGGAAATGTGGGTTAAAAAACCCCTCTCAGAACCAATAACCTACTTTTTTCCCCCATTCCATGTGTGTAGCTTAAAATAAAAATATCTAACTGCAGGAAACCATGCTATCATAGTACAGTTCAAACTTAATTAAAAGAAAGAAGATGAAGAAGAAAGAAAAAGGAGACGAAGCAACAGCTTCAGGAATATTAATAGAAGACAATACATGAAAATGGATGTTACTCAATCTGTCAAACTCCAAGTCTTTTCTTCAGCTTCTCTTAAATCTTTGGCCTTCGCAGGATGGTTGAAATTCAAAATAAGATCACAAAGCAGTAGCTGGCTTTCCACTGAAAGACAAAGGGCAGTGTATCAGCATGGTATTTATTCAATGACAGGTGCTAAGTGAATGGTAATCTATATACAACATTTTTTTTAGTGTTCATCTATCAACTCATTCAAAAAGTTGAAGGGTTGCCTTGATTAAACTATTTCAAGATAGTTAAGTTACGTTTGGTATTAGCATATTAGTAATATTTGTATTAGAACACTCCGAGTGTTTCTACAAAGGAACACCTCTGATCACAGAAGAGGTGTTTCTCATGGTGAGCTAACACCATTCCCTTGCTCTGCAACTGCTCTTCCATTAACTTTTCAAAACACAAGAGCAAATCTATTGCTTCATTACACTAAAACACATTTGCCTGACATAGAAAACCAAGCCATTCACAACTGCACGCTCCTAGAACAATGTCTTAAGCAGTTCCTTGTTTAACTGGATGGTGAAGCCAGAATTACCATTTATTTTCTTCAGCTCATTGGACATTGTGTCAACGTTTTTAATTGCAGCCTCAAGGTTAAACTGCCCATCAGAATTTTTGATCACCTGTATGAAATAGGAACAAAACATGACTGGCAGGGTATATATGATTCATAAATGCATTGATCCAGATAATCACACCACACATGAATTTTTTTCTTTGATTTTCTTAAATAATATTTTAACTAAAACTCCCCCCAGTCTCTAATTATCCACTTAGACTTGGCAAATTACAGCTATGGAAGGCAAGTACTAAACACTCAGGGTTTGGGTTTTTTTTCCTGTCACTTTTTTCTTATCCAACCAATGGCAATGAAATTAATCATGTCTAGAATTTCCTCTCCTCATCATTTCATGTTTGTTTTTGACCAATATTTTCCTATAGAATCGAAAATTAATCGAGAATAGTCATTGAGCCACAAGATGGAGCTACAGTGACATTAACGTGAAGAACGCACCTGGTCACTGTGAGTACTGAGTGTTAATGAAACTGCCAAAACCTGCCCAGAAACATTTGTAATTAGTTTATAATCAACATCTTCCTGCTTGCTTTGGAGATCACATTTCCTGCCCTTAACATTTAATTAGAAAACAATAAAAATCTAGAGACAATTAAGACTAGAAACCATTTGAAATGAAGTATAATTTGAATTTTCAAATATGTAATACACTCCTTTTTAGGAATTTCTTTTCCTTATGGAAAATTTTAAAGAGAAGTGCACACTTTCTGCCCTAGCTATAAGCTCTCTACTTATCATCCAGAAATTCTAAAAATAAAATCTCGAAAAACTCTGGGTGATTCATAAATAATGTTCCCTATGTAGAAAACCTCAGCACATTAAGAAGCATGACCAAAAAAAATTAACATACATTTGACACAGATTCGTTGTTTGAGTTTCTCTTCCCTTCAGACAGTGCCTTTATGTTGGGTTCATCAGTCAGGGCCAAGGCTCCTAAAAAGACAACCCCCACATAATTAAGGATTAGTATGTATAAAATATATATCTCACATAAAATGTATAGCAGCATCAAAAATATAATAACTAGACCTTATTTTCATTAGTGTTATTTGAAAGTAGAGTCTAAGAGGTCAAACAGTTGTAATTCTTCTTGAGGAAGAATGAAAACGTTGGATTGTATTTGTTTTACTTTCTTTTAGGGACAGTGTTTCAGAATGTTTTTAGGAGTTCAGTGTGGAATTACTAACAGTGAACAAATGTATGTGTAATGGTGAGGAGAAATTCCTCAAACATATTCCTGTGTTTTTTTAATAGAAAATTTTCTGAGTGATGTAAAAAGACATTACAATTGGTTTCCAACACCAATTTACGGAAGGAAAATCTAAAGCACACACAAAAAAGTCAAGTGTTGATTGTCTGGCATGATGCATCTCCCCATCTGAGGTTCCTTAAGGGATCTTAAAACGCTCTTTTGACACCGTCTGCTGGTCAGTAACAGAGCTGAGATTAAATACCAGATCCCTGGGCTTGTTCTTCCCCCATTCTTCCTGCTTGTCTCTCCTTACACGCCAGGACACCTTCAGGCAAGTTGAAATGTGTGACAGTCACTGGAAAGCTGTTTCAACACTAAAAAAGGGGAAGAAAAAAGGGGAGGGGGTAGTCATGACTTTAGGAGTGGGTGGTAAAAAGTTACTGCAAATGCTGCAAGAGCTGAAGAAGAAATGGAGAAGAGAGGACTCAGGTGTCAACAGAGGGTGGTGAATGGTGAATGAATTTCCTGTTGTCCTTTGAGGCCAACGCTGTAGAGAGCTTATTTCATATTGCACAACTATTTTATAAACAGTCAGTTCCTTTTTGCCATCAGTTTAAACTCATATGGAATAAGTTATGACGAGCAAAGCAAAAAATGATGAACCTAAACTTAAGGAAGCCAAGAGAGGCACTTTGCTGGACAGATTTATCCATTTAGGCTGTGCTCAGTGATAATTCAGCAATGAGCTCTGCCCTCGGATGCACACACCTGACTGGAGCTGGAATCAACAAAACCTGCTAACTAATGACCTGCACTTGGGAACTGCTCATTTCTTCCCCAGTATGTGCCCTGTAGTACTTAAAGCCAGGGACACCAAGCAAGGCAATGGCTGTCAGCACTTTTCTTTAATTTACTGGAACAACTTTTCCTGCTGCTCAGCATTCATCTGTATTTTGAACTTGCTGTTTGGCACCAGTGGAGAAGGAATTACCAGCACCTTACAGGAGAGTGGAATTATTTGGATGTGCAGTAGAGAACAGATGGCCAGGGTGTGCCTGGGATGTGCTTTCTTGATATTTCTTCTTTAAAGTAAAGCATTCTAAATGTATTGGTCTGTGACTGCGGGGGAAGCTGAATTGCAACTCAGAACAGCATTTTCTGGTGTGGCACAATTAAACTGTGATTCAAAGAGAAAACGTGATATGCTGCTTAGACTGTGGGGCTTTCTGGAGATGAGAAATGCGGAGCAGGAAACACTTCACACATGCACTAATTCCTGTACTACAGCCTTTCAGTTTACAGCCTCTTGCCAATACCTCAGTGCAAACAAGTTCCCTGTGCTCTTTTTGTGGGCCTCTGAGGAAAAAAGTTCCAGCTGAAGCTGCTGATTTTGCTGGTAGAATACAAAATACAGCTGTACACAACAGAGCACACCAAGGTTGTTTTGTATATCTTCTATACACAAAAGCACCTACAGAAGTTTATATAAATATATATATATATTTATAAAAGCAAAATGGTATCCTAGCAAGTTGCTGAAAACGTTTGTGTCAGTAGAAGGAGCAGTTATTTGCTTCAGGAACCTGTAAAACAGAATGTTTCAACTGATAAACCCATGTTTCTTTCAGTTTACGTTCTACATTTGGATGTTCTTTCCACATCCTATAAAGAATAATTCACATTGTACTTAAATTCTTCTGTAAACTAACAGCAGAAGGAAAAATAGGATATTGTAATGACCTGAAAAATTAGACTCAAAATATGTACAACAAACTGAATTGCCAGAATTAATTGGACAAACCAAACAGAGTGGTTCTTAAAGGCAAGGCCCTTCTAAAAATAATTTCCAGTAATATGAGATATTAACCAGCAAGATGACCAACAGTACAGGAGATTGAGTGTATGTGGCTTTTTTTTAAAGACAGAGAAAAGAGAGTAAGAGATTTAATTTCTAGACTCAAATTTACTTGGAACTGAAATGCTTTCTGGATTTTCTCTATAAGGTAATATTTCAAATTGAAACACTGAAATTACTAATTGAAATTATGAAATTATACCTCTGTGAGGAGTGTTCTTGTAGGTGTTGCTAACAATGTCACATCTACATGTCAGTTTATGAGCTGCAGTTTGCTCTTTGCCTGAAGTAAAGCCACAGGTTTATGTGCAGAGTTACCCAGAGCTGAAGCTGCTTGTACCTCTCTTTAATCACAGGCTGCTCTGGCTGTGTGTGGGACTTTAACACACAAAACCCCTCTGTCCCTGAAGGCTTTCAGAGAACACGTTCCGTTGTGGAAGGTGAAGCTCTTCAGACACTTTTATGAATCCCTGATAAAGACAGAATTACTACCAGACCAGTTCTCTAAGGAGAGGAAAAGATCAGGAAGACTAGAAACAAATTTCAGGACGCAGAATTAGGGTTATGATGTGAATCAGTAAGCACTGCAGGCAACTAAAACAGGCAGATCGCTTTTTAGAACAGCCTTTCTCACCTCTGCAATAAAATTGTCTTGAGTATAACTTCAGGCAAAATAAAACAGTTAAACACATAACCACTGAACAGGAGAGTTTGAAAACAAAGGATATACAAAATTATTTTCCTGTGTAGTCAGAGATGAAATAGAAAGAGAGGAACCACGATCCGGTATCGTATATTATGGTTATACAGACGTTTTAATGAAATTGTTTGAGTGGGAAGTAGGAAAAAAAAAAAATCTACTGACTTCAAATTCAAACAATATTTTAGTGAGCAGCTTAATAAACATTAAGAGAGTCTGCCTTTTAAGGAAGTCATATTTATGCCACTGCAGGAATAGATGAGACAGAAGGAAATCACAGAACCACCAAGGTTGAAAGAGACCTTCAAGACCATCTAATCCTACCATCTACCACCATAATCACCCTTAAATACTATCCCCAAGTGCCTTATAAACTTTTACTGAAAATATTACCATTTGATATTACTTTGAAGGCTTTAGATGTCATTAAAAAATCCTATTTGGTCTAACAGAAGAGTTTAAAGTTTCAATGCACGTTATTAAACTTTCACGTGGAAAGCTCTGACAAAAGAGAAACTGATTTTTTACCATTGCCTGAGTATAAAAAATTTTAATCCAGATTGCAAGGAAAGTCAAATAGAAATCAAACCAACGCACACAAAATATCACATAACCTTGACAAATGACAGTAATTTCTGATAAAATAATGTATTTTATAAGCTCTAGAGCACATATCCAATTTTGAGCAATGAGAACTGGTAAATGGCCAAAAAAAGCCTGACCAGATCATGGTACAAAGATAGTAAAGCAAAAGCCAGACTTTGTCTTCAAAAGTTACAGTCCAGGTAGTTGAGGTAAAGAGTGACAGGTGGAGAAGAGTGCGAAGCAAATGGCCTTGTCTTAATATCTGCTCATGAAATAGGAAGAGTAAACACTGAGTTAAAATATGTATTTGTGGTATAGCACAATGGGTGAAACTGCTTGTGTTTTCAGCCAGAAAACTTCAAGAAATTATGTAGAACATAATGTTATATTATGTAATGCAATTTTCTGAGAATGTTTTAATAATGCCTGATTAAGAAAATATTAAAACCACCAGTGTTGCACCTACAGAATGAAAACCATTGCAGCCTTTCAGAGCAGAAATGTAATTATTTTTAAACAATAAATAGCATAAACTTATGCTTTTTAGATAGTCTGGAAGGTCTTCACTTGGTGATCAGGAAAGGTTTTTTATGTGTAGTAATATACATATAAAATATGTGTGAGAGGTTCTGAACAATAGCTTTTAAGTGGTTCTTAAATGTAGTATTTAAGGTAATTATATGGCATGTTAAATATTGGAATATTCAATAACTGAAGACAAGTGCACATGTAATGCTAATGCACATGGAATTGTGTGTTAAAACTTCTTACTTGGTATACATATCTTTTATGCAAAATTAAAGGCATATTTCCTGCTGTTCATTCATATATAACATTTGTGCTGCTCAATGTTTTAGTGAAGTCAGGTAATTAGGAGCTGAGTTTTTTAACAGATAAACAGTAAATATCAATTATGCTCTGGTGGGATAATTTGGGCAATTAATCATAAATGTTGTTTTTAGTGGAACTTTGGGAGATTCACAAATATTTTTGGTTCCTTCATAGTCCATAATAATGGAAAGGGATAGCAACTGGTAAAACCTGGCATGCAAAGTCTGAACCACTGGAATTTGGAAGCACAACTGGTCTTGCAGTGGTTTTTAAAGTGAAATTCAGATACACTGACGAGTTGAGTGGAAGATTTTCAAGAAGCTTTTAGAAGTTCCTCATGCTTTTTGGATTTCACAATAGAAGTGATTTCTGAAGCTATCAAATATTTTTCCCAGTCGCAGTAAAACCATTGAAATGACACAGGGCTTGACAGCAATTGTGAACCTTTACTCATCCACAAGCAGCTGTCTAGAGCCATAGAACCATGTCTGCTTCTAGTTCTCATGGACACTCACGTCTGCTTCTCTGCATCCTCTCACACCAAATGCCATTCAATAGGTTTTGTTCATCCACCCAGGGAAAGTAAATTTTTAAAGCAAGGAATTGTGAAATTGTCTCCAAATCCTAAGAAATCAATGACTCCAGTTTGCCTTTTGGAAAATGCTGAGCCCTTTTGACTGAGATGACATCGCTTACAGATATTTCACCACAGCTGTTTTATCCTCCTAGATTTTCACAGCAGTAACAACACAGTGCTTGAAATACTGCATGGAAAAAATAAGGGAGTGTGCTAATACTAATAAGTCAAATTTATCATTTGCTACACTGCAAATTATCCCTTCTTCACTGAAATGAATTTAATACCATAAACTGTAATGGTTAGCAACACGATGTAGATATTGCAGCTTCTATTAGCTGCTTCTGTTGTAATTATCCACATTATTTTTCATTTGCTATCTTGCATATATTACTACATGAAATGTCCTACAAACATTAGAGGTACAGAAATGAGAACTGAACAAAAGAATAGCATTCTACTCAGGGAAATGGCATTATCATTTTGAAATTACAGGCTTGATTACTTTCGTTACTTTACCAGAAGATTTCTTTTTGATTAACCCATGAAACGGCCAGGAGGAGGCACCACAAAACATCCTAAACACTTTCCTGTCTCGGCTGTTTGAATGGGTGTTTCCCTGTAACTATGGCTTTTTACAAATTCTTTATTTATTTCATAAATAAAGACTTCACTCTTGCAACTGTTTATAAATACAACTGTGTCACGAGTTCCACCTAACACACTCTCAGTATTACAGTCTCTGAAAGATGGACTGGTGGAACCGGAGAGCAACAAGAGAGAAGCCACTAGATGCCCTCCTTCCCGCAATCAAAGAGTGCTAGGCAAAGGAAGGGGGAAGCAGCAACATGCTAGCCTGGAAAGGCTGGTGGTTTAGCCCAGATGTGAAAATGACAAGTATCTAATAGATGTCAGATAATTAATGGCACTGCCTTAATAATGTATTGTGTGAGCTTCCTACTCAGGGATGCTGTGATCTCAGGGGGAAGGCTGTAGCAGGGGAGGGGAGTACAAACACACAGAGGAGTTGCTCACACTCTGCACTGTCGGAGTGATTATCCCTCACAGTGCCATCCACAGGAGGGAATTCGGGTATATTCAAACAACCAAGACTTTTCCTTTCTGCTGACTACATTGACAGCTGAGAGAGCTGGACCTCCTCTTACTGAAGTTCATCAGTCTTCAACTCCGGCTGGGGTGTCTCTCTTGTGGAAAACCTCCTGTCTGCATGTCCTGGCTGTGCCTGTACAAAACACAGCAGGTGTGTACCTGGGTGTGCTGCCATGTTGGACATGTAGACATGGAAAAGTTGCTTTATGTTCTGAAATAAATAAGCAAACTGAAATACTGGAGTCTCTTCAGATTCTTTTAGCAGAAAGGAGAATGTGTGAAATCAGTTATTTCAACTGGAATTTAACTGTTTTTCAACTATGAGCAAGAGTGCTCTGAAATAACTATGACAGACATTAATCAGTTATTAGCTGTGATCATTTTGTGGCAGTCACTTTGCCTCAAAGACTAAGACTTGTCACTGTCCCTGGAGGGATTTAACAGATGTATGATGTGGCACCTGGGGACATGGTTTAGTGGTGGCCTTGGCAGTGCTGGGGGAATGGCTTGACTGGATGGTCTTAGATGTTTTTCCTTCCCAAACAATTCTATGATTCTAGGTTTTCAAAATTGGGAAGTGAGGCCCTTCTCCCTGTTGCTTCACCAAACTTGGTTTATAACTAAGAAATTCAATAAAAATTAATGCTAAAACTATGCTTCTTTTCAGGGTCTATCCTGTTCAGGTAAGTTTTACAGATATACCATTCCTTTCATTTTTTCTCTAATAAAAATAATTTAAGATGTACAATGAAACTGTATGAGAAAAAGTAACGCAAAACTTCTCAAAAAGACAAAACCATGAAAATTTGGAAGACTGTTCTAGGAACAGGTCTGATAGTTGATAATTTCTCTTGTAAACTCTAAATCGGTGAAATCTCTCATGACATTACTAGATTTCTTTGGAACCACAGAGAAATAATTTTATGACAAATTAGGCACATTTAAATGCAGCAAAACGTCTATAGTTGTACATAATCCCCATTTCTGTGGATTCTGATGTATTAACACTGACATTTAACCAGAGAAATATTTCACAACCCTTTTTTATTGTGCTCATTTTTCAGCAAGTTTGGAAGCTAGATAAATCACAGAAAGGGTCTGTGCAATTTGGTTGTCAGACTGATGCTGCTGACACACTGGAATAGCACCACAGCACAAAGAAATGGGAGGTGCTTCCCATTCCCACGAATAATAGGAGTTGGATTTAGTGGTAAATAAAGGAAGTCAGTTCTAACATTTTCAAACTACATGAACAAGAAATAGCACCATATATAAATTTCACAAAGTGGAATGTGGAATAAGGCTGTCAAGAGTTGGTAACAGCTGACACTTACTTGCCTTACAAATCCAGGCACCCTTTCAGTGCCCTCGCCTCCTTGTTTCCCTGCACAGGATGGAGCTGTGATCACTCCAGCAGTGAGAAACAGATTCCAAACACCATCAGGTACGAGGTAGGGCATGTTTGCCATGCCAGCTGCTTCTCTGCTTTCTGTGCCTATGTCAGCTGCATGCTGACACCAGTAAACTCACAAAACATGTTTTCTGCTGGAGGCACTACACAGCTGACATCAAGAAAAGGTTCAATAAAAGCTCTTTCTTCAGCTTCAAATCCAGAGCTAATTAATACTTACACACTGTACCTTCCATCCTCTTCACGGACAGTAAAATCCAGACTGTCTGGATCCTGTGCAGAATAGCATATTATATAAGTGCTTGCAATGAAAATGTCCTATTCCAGCCTAGCAGATGCTTTAGTTACCCCTTCTGGACTTTCTTAAATGTACACTGTGAGGTTTTCTCCCTTGACATCACAGGATACTTTCAGGAACTGTGGCAAAATATTTAAATAAAAGGGTGCTCCCTTTGCTGTCTATTGCAGCCAGGCAAGAGTTGCTTCCCAGAATTAGTTACAACCCTGAGCAGCAGCAGGAATGAACTCCCTGACAGGGTCAGTCAGCTTTGCTGAGAGCACATCCCAAAACACTGCATGTGCCTGTGGAGCTGTGCACCCTGAACATTTGCAGATCCAGGCACTCTGATGTGGCTGCAAGGACTGAAATCACCTGGTCAAAGTTACCCCTTTTCTGCTTGGCTCCCACTGAAGGTGCAGAGGCATCCTTGCAGCAAAGTGGTGTGGGTTCAGCCAGAGACAACATGTTTACAAAGCACTGCATTAGGCTCCGTACAAACCAAGAAAATAAAAATGGCCCATTGAAAGTGGAGATTTACAAGCTAATTTAACAGGTTATTTTTGTTCCCACCTTCTTCAAGAACTTGAGGAACTTGATATAGAACAGTTAGTTTAACTTTGGAGAATTCATGCACATTCACAGATAACATTACTTGACAGGTATTACACCAATTTCCTAATCCATTCACATTTCTCCTATGCACAGTCCTCAGAAGGAACGAAATAAAGTGGGATTATTTCTTAAGGCTTAATATTGCTTAATATCTCTTTTGACATGTCTGGGACATGTAAATCACTATAAAATTCCTTCTAAAGTTAAATGAAATATACTGAAATTAGGTAAAATGGAAATGATAAAAATGTTCTGACATTAATTGCCAACTTATGCATAATAGTGCAGGTTTTTTGTTGCTGACAATTGTAAGAGATAACTCTAAATAAGGAACTTATGAAATTGAAAACTTCTTTACCTGTGTAGATATTCACCTTTTCTGAGTACACTTGTCTCAATATTTTATTCACAAAACCCATCCTGTAATTTTCATTTGAATTCATATTCCTCAAAGATATTTACTTTGAATTTACACTCTTGCAATGGAGATTATAAGAAAAATGAGCAGCTACAAAAGAAACTGTTCACTGCTGGTCAGGCTCCTTGTTCATGGTTGTAATTAATCTGCAGGTAATCTGTAATTAATCTAGAGACATAGAGGGATCCTAAGGAGCTCTCTCTGAACTAAATCCATGAGAACACAAAAATGTTATTCAATCAGAAATACAAAACTTTTCTTAGTAAAGATTGAATACAACCAAAAGTTTGGCCTTGAAGGGTTAAGGTACAGTGTCATTTCAGCAACTGACCAGTAAAAATCTGTGTGTGACTCTAAAATCAAGGAAGAAAGAAAGCAGGGAGAATAAGACCACAGAATTAAAGGGCTCTGCTTAGATAATGACTTTGGTCTGGTACATATCCCTTAGTAATTTACACAAGGAATTTTTATACCTTATCATGTGATTGTGACTTGTGGGCTTTGGTGCCTTGGCTGATACCAACAACTGATCACTGAACTTTAGGATCATTTTGGTGTCGCTGCTCTGTGCTCATCCTGACCCCGCCTCAGCATTTAAAGGAAGAAATGTGACTCCTCTGAAAGTCATGAGAGCATTTATTTTCTGGAGAAATGATGACATTTTACTACCCAAGCTTTTTATGACACCTAGGTTATATTGCTTCAGTGTCTGCTTTTTACAGCTTTCTCCTCTAGCAAGAACTTTCAATGCAAATGTGTAAGAAATGTTTATAAAGAATCACAAAGAGAGGAACCTAGAGGTGTAAAATCCCACTCTGACTTACTTTAATCATCATATCTCATCAGAGGAACGTGCATTGTGTACATACAGCAAATCCTAGCCCCTCTTGCAAATCAACCTTCGGCGAAGCAAAAGTTCATCAGCTCTCTGATACTCGGTGTTTCATAACCTACTCGTTAGGTTTACTCTCAAGATGACCATCTTTTAACTTTTACAAGTTAATTTTTGATAATCGTTCCACTGAAAAATAAAAGTGCCACAAAAAGATTCACAAATACAAGTATGCAGTCATTGCAAAATAAGAAGGTCAAAACACTTCACCAAAATAATTCATGTAAAGTTGTTTTATTACCTTTTTCTTAATAGTTTCTCTGACACAAAGGCCTACCAGCTGCTGAACATTACTGGGCAGCATGGCCTCGGTCACTTCTTGAAAAAGCTGCCGGAAGCAATTTTCATGTCATTGTTCATTAACACTTTGATCACATTAGCAAGGATTTATTGGCAAATGTTGGTGCAATAAAATACATTTGAAACGCTTTGGATGCAGAGTCTACTTTGCCTAACCAGGCTGGCATTGCCCACCCTTGAAAAGTGTTGCATGATTTACCACTTTGCCCAGGCACTCTTGTTTGATTAAATCCCTCTTTCTTTGCTGCTGGGAAGCAGAATTGGCAGCAAAGAAGCATCTTTAATATTCTGTGTAGCACAGCTCTAGAGCTCTTTGAATATATAAGTTCAAATTTTGGTTTAAAAGCTCCCTAAATTTGATTTTACTTGGCTGCAAATAGGCAACTTGAAAATGAACAAGTAAAATATTACAGCTGATGCAGAAACAATTTAAATTTCCACCTACTGATGTACTTCAGTCTAAGGTGAAGCTGCATTGTGAGTAAGAACATGAGTCACTGGAGCATTCCCACCTCATCTCTGTAGAGCTGCCAGATTAATGAGTCTGTCACTGGGAACCCAGGAGCTTTGGGACACAGCAGCTGGGAAGTGACATAAAGCCTCTTTAAATAAAGATCTGTACACCTGTCAGATAGCTAAAATTTCTGGACAGTGCCAACAGTTCATGATGAGAAGGGTAACCTGGTTAATAGGCCTAGGAATAACCCATTAAACTGTTCTCAGAAGGAATCCCAGTAAGGTATTATTAACAATTAGCAATTTTATTTTTCCTATTAATTTGTCTAAGCCTTAAAGGTGTCACAGTTAATGGAAGCACTTTGGACCGGATTGTTTAGGTGGTCACTGGACTGTGTGTGACACTATTCACTCCAACACTGTCATGTGGATAGCTATGCAAGCAGTAAGATTGTGGGCTTTTCCAAGACTTAAAGGGGAAAAAGAAAAGCTTTTGTCATTAGAATGACAGATTTCCCAAGCAGGCAGTTAGAACAATGAAAAGCAAGGCACATTTCATAACAACCCATATGCAACAAAAGGTTTTGTCTCAAAAATTGGTGACTACTTAAACTTTGCCAATGTGTAGATGTTTTTTCCCAGTTAGAGTTCATGCTGCAAGGACAGCAACATCATAGACCTGAACAAACATTGAGGTGGAGCAAGGTTGTTAGCAGGAACATACCAGTGAAATGCTGTTGAGGAGCTGAAGTCTTATCTCACAATTTTCTTACCTCATATTATCTCCAGGGTTGCGTCTAGTACAGTCAGATCTAGGCTACTGTATTTTTTTCCAGATAAACATCCTCCTGAGAACTTAGAATGAATCACAGTTTGGTTTGAGTTGGAAAGAACCTTAAAGATAATTTGATTCCACTCCCCTGCCACGGGCAGGGACACCTTCCACTATCTCAGGGTGCTCCAAGCCCTGTCCGGCCTGGCCTTGGACACTTTCAGGGATGGAGCAGCCACAGATTCTCTGGGCAACCTGTGCCAGGGCCTCACCACCCTCACAGGGGAAAATTTCTTCCTAAAACTTTAGAAGTTTCTGGAAAATGTGGTTATTTCATTTTTATGCTACAATTTCTTCCTTTCCTTATGATGTTTCCTGGCTGGTTTTCCTATACTTTTTGTACAGATATTTGTAAGGAAGCACTTGATAAGGACTTACTTCTGTTTGCCTTACTTAATGAATTTGAGAATTTTAGGTTTACTCTGAAGAACAAATGAGTATTTCAAAGCAATCAGAGTGGAACTCCAGTAGTTACACACAGCAGAATCCAGAGGTACTTGCCCAGACATCAGCTGGGAAATGAATCACGACCTTACTTCTTCAAGCATTTAAAATATTTGAATCTTTCCAGCCATTTTGCCTTTGAAACAAGGAAGATGCGATAAATAAACAACTGTCCTCTTACCTCTGTCTGTCTGAGCAGCCAACAATGTCCTGTGGATTGTTTAGGACTCAATGATGAGGGGACCAGGCAGTTGTGTGATCCTCTGCAAAGACATAATGCAGAAACAATGTCAGACAGTTTCATTGCCACTGCTTCCAACACACCTTTGGCTGCAGAGCACTCCCTTCCCCACTCTGACTTTGCTATGATGATGATGATGATGATGATGATGATGATGATATACTACCAGGAGTTAGCCAGCTGGATCCCATAAGATTTCTTTGCTGCCTACTCTGCCAACACTTAGACAAGCTGGGATAGGAAAGAAGGCCATGTCTTGGATGGATATAATTTCTTCTTCAAAGGTCATTATGGTTTGTTTCCTTCCGCTGTAACCCTGTGGTGTGGTCCCAGGTGAAATGACAACAGGGCAGAATTGGAGAACTGCAGGAGAAAGCGGCTTTTAAATCTTTTCAAATAGTCACAAGGTGATAGGGCTTGGCCTGAAAGATAGACTGGGTGAAGAAGCAGAAGACTGTGGCTGCTTTACAAAAGAGAAAATATTTATGAGATCTTCTCTTTCTTTCTCTCTTCTCTATTGTCAGCATCATGGGAGGCTTAGTGTGGATTTCGGACATCCTCACGATTTAGTATGTTCAGATAAGGAGTTTCTATTCAGTGTAACAGGAACCTTCCACACTCTGCACTTAGGAAGTTCTTGCATGGCTGCAAGGTTACAGGAACCTTTGCAGGCCTCTTTCTGAGGTGCCTTCTGATCCAGGGTACAGACAAGTAACGTCACAAACCAGTTTAAGGGGGTGCTGGTTATGTGATTAAGGCACAGTAAGTGGGTGGCTGTTATATTGATTTTTCTTCAACTATTTCAATTTCAAGGAACACATGAAAGAGAATGCTAATTTTGTTGTTGCTGTTGTTTACTTTTATAGCTCTCTGTACTACATAAACTCAAAGGAATGAAAATGTGCTGAATACTTTTCTCATGCTCAACTCCATCCAAATCCCAGACGACGTTTAAAAGAAGACTTCAAAAAGTGCAGGAGAGGATCTGTTGTTTCTCAACTATTTCCTCATCTCACATGCTCAGAGACATAACCTGATACAAATTTGTGGCGCACTTCAATTCGGGAACTCTTACTCATCAGGATTTATCATTGCAGCTCAGTTTCTGCCTGTGCCTCCTCAGGAAGACTGTAATTTTTGTTCATTGCAAATGGATTGCCTGGGATAAATACCTGACTCTTATTTTGTAGGCAGAGAAGGTCAATAAGAACCTTTATAGAATCTCTCCATAAAAGGTGACAATAAATAACAGTTTAACCTCTAATCTATATTAACAGACTACCTTTATTTATTGTTTGACTTGTGCAGAGACGCAGACAGGTAATCCAAAAGGATCACTCACAGTAGAAGGTAATGACCTTCTTTTACAAGAATGAGCAAAACCCATTTCACTTCAGCATCATGCACAGGGCTATTTTGCAAAGAAACACTGTGTGTTAGTTGTTGAAACTTTTTCATGCATTCCCTGAAACAAACTACACTATTCTGAATATTTTCTTCTCTGTGCAGTAAATAAAGTCTTTCATGTTGACAATGCTAATATTATATTTTAAAATATATTTGCATTTGTGTTTTTTGTCATTTTTTATTGCATTTTATAAATCCCGGAGCAGACACTCACTAAGCTCACTTTGAGAAAGCCTCGTTTCTTGGGATAGCATCATGCAGTGACACAGGTGATCAGAGGGGATTTCAATATGGTTTGCTGGCTGGATCTGCGGGGAAATTATTTCAACCAGAATCGTGGATAGGAGTTTGGAGTACAAATCAGGAAGGTTAATTTTAAGTGGCTTTTAAAATTGAATGATTTCATATGAAAAATTTTTCAGGGTAAATATTCATAATGCAAAGTAATCTTAATATAATATAGCCTAATTAGTGCATTAAAACTATTAGATAACAATGCGAAAGATGGGAAGGGGGAGCAGGAAAATAATTTTATCAGTACTTGTAATTCTGGGATATAGCAAAGCCACTGTGGCATTTGGGGGACAGAATAAGAAATTACTAGTAAGCATTATTTTTAAGTTATGCGCATGTTGTGCTCTATCTAATAAATATGTTCTAATGTATAAAAAATTATGTATGTATTCAAGTTGCTTTTACTTACTTTTATATTTCAGTAGTGCACAAGACAGGTAGCTGGAAAATGCTCTTCAACCTTAATCACATACCTAGAAATAAGAAGCTAATTTTTTATTTACAGAAAAATATCTGCTCACTAATTAATTTGTTCTTAAAATACATCCTTTTGATTTAAGAACACCGTAAAAGATAATTCAATCCATTTTTTAGTCTTTTTTTTTTTTCACTAAGTGAAATAATCACTTTCTAGATGATTTTTAAAGATTTTTTCCTTCCTCTGCCTGCTTTATGAAGCCTGTTTGTAACACCAAATGGCAAAAATCCCTCACATGAAGAAACTGAGAGGGCCGTTGAAGGATTATTAGAGTTGTAATAATGGGAGAGGGGTTTCCTGAAGGTACTGAATGTACCTGAATGTAAATTCTAGGACAGTTTGTCTCGTCTTCATGTAGGAAATACACAAAGAAAGTCGCAACACTTCTGAGAATGGAAGACTTTTGTTTTCTTTTCAGTTACTGAAGGAGTTTGACACCAGTTCTGTAAAGGTACAGAGCGGGTGTTTCCGACTTAGTCTGATTAATAAGAAATTACAACAGATCTGCTCAGCACTGTGGGAAAGATCAGTGGCAACTTTTGAAAATGAGGCCTTGGAAACACATTGGCCTTCCAAAAGAGAGTCATCCAAAATTGCCAGTCTTATTTTCCTCCATTTCTGGCTTTGCAATTTAGCTTTCTGATTCTCCCATTTTCATTATGTGCAGTATTGGGTAGATCCATTCTAATAATTTCTACCACTTGGAACAATGAGGTGGAGCATAATTCAAATACTGAATTAAATGCAAATCTAGCAGCAGAAAAATGGATTTAGTAGTATGATAGGATTTGCGATGTAAATATATTGCATTAAATATAAAGTTTAATTAAATAAAAGAAATAGATATTGTAAGGACTGACATTCACGCTAGCATTGTACCTGTGACTAATTAAATGTGCACTGGGAGAATGTGGAGATCACACACTGGTGCCTTTGGACGCAACATACAATTGCCTTTGTAAACATTTTTACTCAATTTTGCACAAATGGTCAACTGCAATAACATCAGCAGGACATGTTCTTTTTTCAGAGTCAACAAGATTGATTTTGATACCACAAGTATTTAACTTTGGATTGAAATTGTGAAGTCTTTCTACTGAACGGATTTACTGCAGGACTATTGCATTGTTTCTTTGAACATGAAAACAGAAGAAGACCAGATTTCAAGCCATAGCAGCAGCCAGATAAGTATAACCCTAATTGTCCTGTATATGCAATATCAACATGGAACAACTTTATAGCTTTATGGCTGTGTAGTCCTTTGTGCTAACATGTGGATCAGAGTAACACACAAAGGAGCTGGGCTATGAATCCAGGACAATATTCCTACATTTCTGCTCAGAAATGATTGTTGGTGCAGACAAAAAAAGAAAGTTGCTATTTTCCTATTCTTTTAATGGGGAAAGGTTTTTTGGTTTTTTTGTTTTGTTTTGTTTTGTTTTTTTGGTAAAAACTATTACTCTGTACTTGGAAAAGCAAATGAAAGTAATTAATTGATGTTTAGAAACAAGGAAAACCATTGTGGTGTCTTTTCATTGCAAGTACATAATTCTCATAAATATGGAAAATATACCCCGAGAGAAAAGTGTCCGATTTGTATTCAGCCAAAGAACTTTCTTGACAACTTGGAAACTTTTGCCAAAGAAGATATTGGCAATAGATGGCTTTAAAAGGCATTTTATAAGGCTACACAATTCAAACTAGCTACTTTTCTTAAGCGAAGTATTTGCAGCAACTAGGAAGTAAGGGAGAAGGAGGGAAAACGTTTCTTCTGTATGAATGCCTTTGCTTCATTGATGACAAAGGGAAGTGAGTGCAGGCAGACTTTAGTTGTAGAGATTGCACACAAACAGCACCTGCTGCCGTTTGCCACAGTCATATGACAATTGGAGACAAGAAATTGCTGAACATTTTCAGAATCCATAATAACAGGTCATGACTAAACACTGCTTTCCTCTATTTTAAACTCAAGGAGAGCCACATACTTGGATTTAAGTACACATTGAAACCTTTCAACTTAGCTCGTGTTTCTTCTAAGTAATTCTGGCAAATGCATTTTCTTTAATGATTCTTCTGAAACAAAAATAGATACTGAAATCAAAATTGACTCATGAAGTCCTAGGCAAGGCAGCAGTTTGCTTACAACATTTTAAACTTAATTTGAAAATTTCCTAATTATCAGTGACATTTCCAAAAGTGCAGAAGAGTTCTGCTGTGGGATATAGAGTAGCTATCTTGCTTTTAACTCCTCTCTCTTTCAAAGATATTCGTCTGAAACTTTGGTTAAATTTGCAGCCCCTAAAATAGACGAACCAAATACTGATAACTGTCAAGGATTAGGTCATGCAAAACTAGACATAATCCTAATTTTCTCTGAAGGTCATTAAAATTTTTATGTTGCAGATAAATAATATGACCCATTTCTCTATTTGAAATTAATTACAGTATTTAACATATTCAGCATACACTACTAGAAAAGGTCATCTGCTCTCTGGGTAGATGGGGTTCTCTTGTAACACAAGAAATGTTAATAATGCTGATCCTAAAAGTAAATGCTTTCAAAAATGACACAATTGAAATTTGAAAATAAATGTGTTCAGGTTTCCACTTCTATGCCACAGTATTGCCTAATCACAGAACAATGGCACTTCTGCGCACAATAAGCCATCAACTATTTTTATTTTGACCTGAGCCTTCACACAAAGTATTAATTTACTTTGCAGCATAATAGAACCAGTTCTGCTGTCACCACAGAGAGCTGCTGTGCACTGCATTAGAAAGAGATATGACAGAAATTTCAGCAGAAGCAGAATTTAAATGTCTTGCCTGTAATTTTGTTCAGTAGCATCTTTGTACATCTGACATGTGAAATACGGTTTTAGCTTTAGAGACAACAAATGACATTTGGTTTTGCTAAGAAGGCTTAGCAAGGAAAAGGCACATTCAAAATGTTACTTGTGTTACCACAGAGGTGTCCTCTGAAAATTAGCCTAAATATCGATGGAATATTTAAATACTTAGTAATTTTTCTGAAAATACCAATAACCAATTCAAGTTATTTACTTCTGGAAATGCAGGCAAGTGCTCTGTTCTAGTTTTATGCAT
This sequence comes from Dasyornis broadbenti, assembly GCA_013397935.1. Taxonomy (NCBI): domain Eukaryota; kingdom Metazoa; phylum Chordata; class Aves; order Passeriformes; family Dasyornithidae; genus Dasyornis; species Dasyornis broadbenti. The sequence continues at coordinate 840,616 of VZRN01000285.1, forward strand.
TTATTTCTTCACTTCTTTTTAATCCCAGCCCTCCCAATTACGTGGACTCGGCACTGTTCTCCTTAGCTTTCAGAAAATGCCGAAATATGAAGCAATCTCTGAGAAGACGATGAAGAACACAGCAAAACCTGAACACATTTCTCTCCCATTTCATAGGGTATTAAGTCTAGTGCATTTTGAACTTCCAAAAGTTAAGATACATCCTGTAGCATAGATGTAAATATCAAAGCCCAGTTTTGCTGAATTAAAAATATAAACGCAGTTGTTTGGAAACACTAAAAGGCATAAATTTTACATTTATCAATGTGATAATAAGATTTCCTTAAAAACAGATGAACTTCAAATGTCCTTATCATTAGCATGCTGGTATTTTCCAGTATTTGTATTTGCTGGCAACCTCTTTGTCCTTCCAGGAGGGAACACTTGTACTTATTTACACAAAATAAAGAGACAGCTTCACCTTCTAAGCTCAATATTTTGGGCAAGCAGTAATATACCAGCCTGCTAGCCAGTCTTAGCAGGAAATATTCCTAGTGCTGATCACAATGAGATGACTTATGGTATCAGCTCATTTTGAGAAGTTTAGTAAACATGCTATCTCTAGCACAGGCCTGATGTAATGTTTATAAGTTCAGTCTGTCCTGTTTTGCCATTGTTGGTGATATGCTTGTTACCAAAACAGCCTAAAAGTCTTTTCTTCATCATAACCTTCTGAAGGTCACGTACAGATGATGTTTCATCATGATCTAATATCTGAAATATATGTTTAAAAAGAAATCCATGCTGTCAAAACACTTCCCTGAATTTAAAACTTTAATCCTTACTTATGATGAAGCTTGAACAACTTGATACTGCAGAAAGCTTTTAACTCATCATCTGATCTGTGAGTAGAATCCATTTTGTCTGAATAATGAATATGTCAAGTATGGTGGATTATCCACATGACTGCAAATGTTTACTTAACATTATGGTTAGATGAGCATCTATATTTGTTAACATCAGGACCAATACATATCCTTCAGGACACTTGAGCTAAGGCTGACATAATCACAGAGGGCAAACTGTATCTGTGAATTAGAAGGAAAGAGAAAAAGCTATTCAGTCTGGATAACCTGTTTCATCAAGGTTCTGAAAAGGCATCAGGTTTGTTAGTACTCTTTTTACACTGAACAGATTTTCCAGTTCAGTGTCTTTAGAGTGCTTAAACTGTGACTATGATCATGTCACACACACTCTTCTCCCTTTAATTTCTAGGCTTGTAGACTACCAGTTTAAATGAACTCAGTGTAATCCTGACACTCCAGGCTGCAGTGATTCCATCACCTCTGTGCTGACATGAGGGTCTCTGCTCGTGTGTCCCTACCTAGGACCTCAGCAGAAATGCTGCTGATGCAATACAAAATCAACCCAGCTCCTCAGTTTTCAGCTGAGCTGTGTCAGGGGTCTATAGTTTGTAGCGATGTTCCTTTAATCCTTCTTCTTCACCTTAAGTAAGAAGTTATAACTGAATATGCACACCACTAAGATCTGATGGATAGGCAAGTACAGTATTTTGTCATTTTCAGAGTAAACCAACACTTTCAAATGTCTCAGCATTATTCATGTACAGAATATTTATTGTAAGGAAACTCCCTACTGCTCTCATGCCTCAGTGTAGCTCTCTCTTCAAGGTCTCAGCAACTTCTGTAATTACCTTCATAGACAGAAACTTCTTTGCAAGACAGACGTTCTTGGCTTGAGCAAATGTCTTTTGTTTTTTCCTACCTTTTGCCTGTGACTAAGGTCCTCAGGAACTTCCTTCATTACTTCACTAGGAAGGTGCCCATGAGAACTAAAGGGAGAGCACCCAACACTTTTTATTTGCTATGTACACCATCTTTTATCATTTTTGCCTCAGATGCTTCCAGATTTGGGGTTCCAGGTCTATATATAACCCTACAGAACGTAGCTCTGTGTCTGATACCTGAAAGGGTCAGGGTTGTGCCACTTCAGAAGCACTGAGTACGCAGCAGGAGAATGAAACCAAGTAAACAAAATGCTCCATTGCCAAGAAACCGAGTCTGAGATGTCAAATTGTATAACTTACTATTATTAATTACATTTATCTAAGTATTCTATAGCAGCATAAAATATCTTAAACAAAGCCATAAAAACAGTTGCATAAGAAGTTTCAGAAATGCAATACTGTCTGCTTTCAAGCCTACAATGTCTACAGACACTTCTACTAATTAGGTCAAGAAAATATGTGACAAGCCCAGATGATCTGCTGAAGTGACATTACATTTTCTTTTCAGCTGCATACATCTTTGCAGAACTTGTGCTGAAAATTAGAGTTTTGCTTTCACAGAATCTCTGTGTAACATTTCTACAAAACACACATTTGGCTCTGTCAAAAACAAATCTCTTTTTGCTTACACTCATCAAATTCTGTGACAGAAACAACTGGCTACTAGTTAATAATGCAACAATACTCCATAATATTTGTTTCCTATTCTGATACATTTCTCTAGTTTGGATGGAAAAATGCAAGGATACAAAAAGATCTTAGATCTGCACTCTATAGTACAAGGGTAAATATACAAGTTTTTGATAAAATTGTACTTCAGTAAGAAGTCTTTTTGATAACATTTTGCCTCCCATCTTGTTCAGTCGCAGCTCAGGAAAAAGTGTTCTGACCATGACCATGTGTCCACTCTGAGCCAGCAGTGTGTTGTTACTGAAGGTCATTTCCTGCTTAAGTCACTTGCAAGGACTTAACATGGCCAAATCCTTCTGGAACATCCAAAACACAGAGATGGCTTTGAAATGCTCATGTTTAAGCTGTTTATTTCCATAAGAAACAATTTTTCACTGAAATGTCTTTTTCTTTCCAGTAACTTCATCAAACCCCCCAAGTGTGTTTGTACCCTCAAGAGGGCAGCACGGTATTTCAAAAATCACCTTACAAAGGGAATAATAGCTTTGCATAAGAGCAGTCTCTAATGACAGCATGGAATTAGTGTTGCTGTAAATATTAATTATAAAAAAAATTAGACAGAAAAGGAGGTAAGTCTACAGCAGGACCATCTGCTCACCTGTCCATTGCTGCTGTTCATTAGTGCCACAAGGCTCAGAGCAGCAGCTGATGCAGGACTGCAGTTTCCATGCCAGTTCTTGCTTAACCAATGCCTACTATGAGCAATCTATTCAAAATTGTGGTGGCGTTGGGTACGGGGCAAGGAACAGCCAAGCTCTGTGCTAATGAAATTTTTGCCTGCGAGTGGTAATAACTCTATTCATGCTTTCCAAAGGTACAGAGAAATTTAGGATTAAAGGAACACTGACTGCAAGGTGAACCCATGAGTAACTGAGTATGGTTGACTTTTATGGCACTGTATCATTTTGTCCTTCCATAAAAGTATTGTTTCATCATGGAAGACTTTTTTCCCTCTCTCCTTGTATAAAAATTCCAGTGCACATCTATTCTCCACCGAATTATATCTTCTGACTCTTGTGTCAACATTATCAGTTAGCCCCTACACAGCTTCTGCTTTGTTTAATTAAAAGCGTTTATATATTTCATGTTATGACAAAATCTTCCAATTCCTTGATCATTTTAGTAACAATTCTCCCTGCCTATTCCCATGTAAATCTTCTTCCCTGAGCAAAGAAAATAATTATATTCCAGGTGAATCATTCCCGTCACTGTCCTTAATACTTCTTCAAGTCGTTTGGAAATTCATCATGTGTCTTTTCAAGCACTGGTGAGTTAGGGATGGCAACGGTAGCATGGATTTGGAAGATCTGGAGATGGAATTAACTTGGGAGTCAGCTGCAGGTACCGGCTCAGATTCTGCCGTCACTGTGCAACAGGCCAGGACAAAGAAGATTGCATCTCACATACCTCATTGTAGAATGGTGCTAATATCCACCCATGCTACTCTATAACTGATACCACAACTATAAAATTATATAGAAATATAATACATACCATATATCTTAATTGCATTCTTTTCAGGTCCTAAAGTAGTGCATCTGCTGGAATCCCCACAGTGATATCTCAGGTCAGCTAAGTGTTTTGATACTGGTATATCACTGCATAACCCATAGCATTCCCTGTATTAGAAGAAATTTCTTTACTCAATTGAATTTTTCAAAACAAAACCTCTCTCATTCCAGAAGAACACTTACTTGAATTATTCTTTAAATTGGTGTGACTAGTTTAATCATAAATCCTGTGCACTAAGGAGAAAATTTCTAACAGCACTTCTACAACTACTGCTTCTTAACATCCTTTTCCCACGCAAATATAGTACATTGCAAAATAAAAATTAATTTCTTCCTGATTTTCTGCAAGTTTTTTTTGTTGTTGTTATTTTTGGCTTTGATTCTGAGAAAGCATTTGACCTGAAACACAAAGAACTACTCCTGTAATTAGACAAGTGCCCAGTGACTGCACAATGGAATAACCAGCACCATTTCTCATATAGTCAGGATCTTATACATGACATCCATCTCAAATGTATCAAATCTTCCCAAGCTATTTTTGCTCAGCACGGTGTGTTTTGATCCTGCAGGAAATGATCTATGGCTGGACTAAGCCAACCCTGATGGGGGACATTGAGATGGCATGAAAACCCTGCAGTACTGGCTCAGTGGGAGCTGGGTGAGTGCTAGACCCCTCCCAGAGAGTGCCCTGCTCCTGTGTGCATTCCTGGGTGAGCTGGATTTGGTGCCCTGTCAGGGTGAGCTGGATTTGGTGCCCTGTCAGCCAGAATCCTGCAGACAAGGTGATGGTGATTTGCAGGAGATAAGCAGTGCTACAGGGGAAGAGGAGCTGCTACCGCCCTCATTGGCCTTATGCTCACATCTAGCAATCAATTTTCCCTCTCCCTGAGAACATGAAATAACACACTGTGAAACAACAGAACATCCACAGTATCTGGCAGTGCACAGCATCCTAAGTGGAACATTTCATTCAGTCCTCTAGCTCGGTGAGGCTAGATACCAATTCCAGCTATACCAACACACAGAGAGCTCCAGAAAACACAGAATTTGAGAAATGGCTCAAGGTGATAGACATTCTACCTCCTGCATGTGATGCAGTTCAGCAGCTAACACAGCTAACACAAAAGGAAATGCAATAGCTAGTTCCTTTCTCATGTTCCTTGTTCACCAGACTGCAGGCTCATCTCATCTCTCAGAATCTATCACTGCCTCTTGTCTATCTAAGCAGGAATTTGCCCTGCTCTCCTAAAGTTTATTGGGGGAAGCTGTTTTAAGACTTCTGCATTTAAAATAACAATCCAATTAGATACTCCTAATTTTACAAGCTTTCTACACATTTAATAAGTGATTTGACGAGAAATAAAGGAAACATAAAACAAAGCTTTCAGAATTAAACACCTGAGGGCTGAAAAAAAGACAAAACACACCTGATTTCAATTAGGAGCAGTACTTTCATGACTGACAAGTGGGCTCTGCTATTACATAATTTCTAGGAATTTATAAGTAATACTTCTACATGCCTGGATCACTGATTCATTCTGCTACTGTTTAATGCTCCTGCTTTGTATAATGTATGGACTGTGCAGATGCAACCTACAGCCTTGTTGACATTCAGCTGACTCCTCTCAGATTCTGATTCAGAGATCAGTGTCCTTGCAGGGAAGGATGAGCATACTCTCTTCTATGGATTAGTCCTCACAGCTTTATCTTGTTGAGAAAGGAAAAAGTGACAGACTGTGACTCTTGAGAATAAATCCCTACCTCAGACCTGCAACAAAAAATCTCTTCCGATGTGGCTGCATGGAGCTGAGGGAACTTCGCATGGGGGAACTTTGAGTGGAAAAGGTTCTTTTGTGAATTTTGATGTCTGTATTTCAATATCCCAGGTATGCAGCATTATTCAGTTACACAAAGGAGGTACAAAGGATGCCATTTGCACATGTGCAGTTACATTATGATAGTGAAAACCCATGAGGGTGTGATTACCCAATACCAGGTGTCATCATTTATCCTGTGGAGAAGCTGCACAGAGAAGTCCTGAGCCTTTCACTCCCCAGACTCCTCCTGAGTCAGATTCAGCATGTAACCATTTTTTGTTTTGACACTTGCCAGATAGCAAAGCCTAAAACTGTATCCTCTGGAAAGTAATGGCAGAAGGATATGGCTCGAGTTAGGTTTCCCTCCATCCCCAACACACGTGCTGGACCAAGGTTACTGTTTTGTTTTGACACTTGCCAGATAGCAAAGCCTAAAACTGTATCCTCTGGAAAGTAATGGCAGAAGGATATGGCTCGAGTTAGGTTTCCCTCCATCCCCAACACACGTGCTGGACCAAGGTTACTGTTTTGTTTTGACACTTGCCAGATAGCAAAGCCTAAAACTGTATCCTCTGGAAAGTAATGGCAGAAGGATATGGCTCGAGTTAGGTTTCCCTCCATCCCCAACACACGCGCTGGACCAAGGTTACTGTTTCCTCAGGCTGGAGACACATTCAGCCTTCCCAGCTGCAGAATACAAAGTACCTTCTCCTCAGTATGTTCTCTTTCAAACTTGCATTGGAAGTACAGCAAAGCCAAATCAGCCACTTGTTTTCATGCTTCATTCCAAGTGCCTGGACTCTACATCCACCTGCACCCTCCTACTCCCAAGTTCTGCATGACTGGACTGTTCCCTAGCAGGTTTTACACTGCATTATTTATTACCTCGAGAAAAATCAAAGGATCTTCACTGAAAACACTAAGTAAGCTAGCAACAGCAACAAAAAGCTTTCCACACTGAAGGCAGATATTCAAAGACTTCCTTTATAAACATATATATATGTACGTATGTATGTATGTATGCATGCATGCATGCATGTATGTATGTATGTATGTTCTGGGAGCTCAGCGAAGTAATTTAGTGGTGTCTACTGACTTCTGTTAAAGTCTTCTCGGTATTATTGGATAAAATTAACTCAAACAGAAGGCTTATATATGATGAACAAGATATTTGGCTGGAGTGTGAAAGAAATTAATACACAATTTTTGCATTCCGTCCTCCAAATACTGAAAGGAACATATCAGCCCAAAACAATCCAATTGGAGAGCACATTGGAAAAGGAGATGAAGAAAAGTAGGCTCTGAAAGAAAGATCATAGGGCAAAATAATACAGATTAACAAAAATTCTGTAGGAGTCCTGTTTCTTAACATGTGTTAAGATTTCTATCATCGCTGATGTTAATAATTGACATGAAGCACAGTGGGAGTTAGATAACAGCAGGAACGTTCAGGCCAGGACTCATTTCGTTTTCCAGCGGTGTGAGGCACTGGGTAATGGGGAACTGCACAACCATTTCAGAGATGATCTTGCTTCACTGCATTACATCTCCAGGAATTTTATTCTGTCTAGAAAGAGATTTTTGCTTGTGTTGGGCAATAGGATGTGTTCTTCAGAGAAGTAAAAAGAACAGGAAGTTAATTTTGTGTTCATGAAAGTGAGGAATTAATAGCAAAGCCTTAAGTCAGATATAAGCTGCATGGGTATTGTGCAAGCCTCATCACACAGCGCTGCCATCTCACCCCAATTTATGATCTGGAACACAGCAACTTTTACAGCTTTTAGCTGGAACTGCAAGTTGTACCAAAGCATACAATGATTTTATAAATACAAGGGAAAGAGGTAAAAGCTCCAAATTTCTTCTGCTCTTTCACCTAGCTCAGTTATAATCTGGACACGTTCTGGTGACACACTGCACCTCCGGAGTCTGCAGAGCACAGAGCTGGTATTTGAGTTCAGGGTTTAAATACAGTCACTGCATACTCCCTGAACTCAGAAGGTACATGGAAGCCAAGATGAGCTTTCTAGCACAAGCAAGAACAAATAAATGAGTAGGCTCAAACCTGAGCATGGGCATGAGCTGTGTGGTCATGTGGGCAGGCCACATTTTAATTTTCACCATCATATCTGATAGGGGTAACATTTTTAATGACCTCAGAGAGTGCCAGAAAATCTCAGCCCATGTGATCAGTGTCGTCTGTGTACAGCTTGCCAGCCCCCAGAATTCACCACAGAGAGGGAAATCAGGCTTTTGCTTATCTTTACACCACCAGAGTCCCTGATTTCTAGTTCATACCACCAAAAGCCAGCTCAAACCAGAGGTGAATCTACTTCACGATACAACAAACGGCTATCACTGTTATTTGTCCTGCATGTTCTTATCTCAGAGTTTGCAATTAATCACCACCCTGGAAATCAAACACCAAGGTATTTGTACATTCTCTTTTAAAATACATTTCAATTTCCTTTTACTTGAACTGCCCTGTCCTTTGCCACACTTGCTCAGTGCATCCATCTGCACAGCACACGCTGGATATACTGGAGGAGTCTGATGACTGACACTGGACAGGGAAAATAACCACCACAGAGAGAACATAAGACTGAAAAGTGTGATGCAATTACATACAAAGGGATGTGTGTTCATTAGCAGATAATCCCATTTGCATGGTGAAAATAATTACAGCACTTTGTGACTGAAGCCCAGGTTCTGTTCTCAGAAACACGAAGTTCTCTTCAGTGTGTGACCACGTAAGCTACATGAGCACCAAGTCTGTACTAAACACCAAAGTCCTGTACACAAAAACTGTAAATCTAATTCCATCTATTTGGTATAGAGAGACATTTTTTGATGCATGTTAGTTTAGTCTTTGTGAAATCTAAGCTTATTCTATTCTCAGCTGTTGAAATCTAGCTTCTTCTCCTCTGTCTGGAGCGATTTTGTGCTTTGCAGAGAAGACAATTGGGAGAGGCTGTTTTTATGGGAACAGCAGGGCATATGAACTGGTCTCCTATCTAACATTTATTGGTTTCAGCATAGCTCACACGTGCAGTTGAAGGTACAGCTTATTTCTCTGTACTGCCATCAAGCTTAGATTACTTGGCTTTAGAACAAGTATCTTTGATTCCTAAAGCCATCCTTGCCCTAATCCTGTCACCTGCATGGATTGCTGCCTTACCTCCCTCAGATCATGATGGGTTTGTATCCATTGGTTTTGCCCCTGAAATGTTTTTGCCACTCTGTGAGGTATTTTTCACCATGAATGAATAATTTTGCAAATATTCAAACAGATAGCTCTGAAGATTGCTAGGCTTCAATGTGTCTGACGGACAACCACATTATTGCTTGAAATAGTCTCTGCTCATTTGTTTAAAATAACCTAATTTCTACATAAAAAATTTAAAAAGCCTTGACCAACTGGAAGTGCTGAAAGCAATACTCCACTCATTGCACATCGTGAGGCTGATTCAGTGAAGTTCTTGTCTCAGAACAAAGTCATCTCCAGTCTGAGGTGTCTTTGTGTGATCACTCTCAAGTGAAAATAAGGCTAAAAATAAAGTTACCTATTGTATTTCAGTCTTCTTTGTTGTGAGGAAGGTAAAAAAGCACACGTTTACAGCCTTATTTTTATGCATTACTTGTACTAATGTGGTGTGAAACACCACTTCTGAACCAAGAGCTGACTGAGCTCTGACTCTGCTGAACTTGTGTTGTGAAGGAGGGAAAATGAACTAAGTCACACTTTATTCAAAGTTTTACTGACAGTTTGTCTGTTCTGATGATTTAACTGTTATTTACACTGAAACCAACATGCAAGAAATTGCAGCCTGTGACTCCCAAGGGAGCAGCTATGGAATTTTTGCATTCTGCAGAAAGTTATGGGTTGGCAAGCTCTCCTGTGTGCTACACAGATCACTTCAATCCCCTGTGTTTATCCTATAAACAAGAAAGTGCTCTACAGTGTTGTGCTAAAGAAAACAGCTGAAATCTAAAGCGGCTCAGTCCTGTTTAAGCTGTCCCCAGACACACTCCCTACCACGCGGGTTTGTTTCCCATTGATTTGCTCATGAAAGCTGGCAGCAAATGCCACACTTCTACTGAGCACATTAATCATTGAAAGAAAACAGTATTTCTTCAGCTTTGGCAATTCCTGTACTACACATAAATAAGGCCTTCTGCTTTCCTGTTAACCCTGTACACAGAGTAGGATCCCCTAAAGCTTTTGGTTTCTTTGCAATGGAGTATTTCTGCTCTAAGCCTGGATACCTGGTGTGGAGTCAGTTAAGATCTGATCACATCCATCTGGCTCCCGATTCAGAACTCAACTTGTGGCAGGAAGTACAAACACTGCATGCCTGCTGCTTGGCTGCTTTTGAGAAATAAGGAATGCAGTCCTGGTGCAGATGCTCATTTCCACAGAGCAGAGTACGAGCAACCACAGCTTAATATGACCGATTTCTGCCACTCCCAGCCACCCTCCAGCGCCCACTGTAGTGTGTGCTGAGTGCCTGGAAGGCACCAGGGAATTCCTTGTGCCACATATGCCTTTCATAGGCGCTAGCACAGCCACGTGTTCCTCTGGTTATAGGGTAACATGAAAGGGGTCTAAGTGCAGAGCCTATGAGAGATCTAATCAGCCCTTAAACAGGCCTTTTCTTCTCCTCACTCCTAATTTATGGGTTTTGTTACTAATGGTTCTCTTGAGGCAACTTGCTCTCTTGAGAACAAGCTGCCCTGCACATGCTGCTCTGACAGAAACTGCTTACAGCTCAATAATGGACCTGAAAGCTCCAAAAATTTAGTTTCACTGCACTACTAATTTGTGCCATGGAGCACATGGCACTCTGCTTGTGGGCACTCTCCAGAGGGTAGGATGGCACTGTTTCTGTGGGGCAATGGGTCTTAAACCAGCGTTAACAAATCACATATTCTCTTCAGCAAAGCTGCGTTATTGCAGATGATAATCACAGCATTTATGTTGTCATATCCCCACAGTCAAGGCTTTGACCAGGTTTCCAAGGATGAAGAGTAAATCAGAGAAATGTGGCTCATGCGCCTGTGGAGGCAGCAATCCAAGACTGAGGGAGTGATCAAGTACAGGCTATTTTAAAAACATTTCACTGATCAATTAACCCACTATCCATATATAGTTACTGTTATCTCCTGTGATGGAAAAAATCCCTGAGGTCGATTAAATGCAGTGGAGACATCAATGATGAATGTAATCCTCCTTTTGTTTCTATTATTTACATTTCAGCTTACACAGAAGGATGTACCTACCTGGTGACCAAATCCATTGTGCTGCAGAATTATGGAAAATTATTTTTAAGAGTTGAACGTAACAAGAGAAGGGAAAAGCAGTCCTTGGTGGGGGCTTGTAAATACTAGTCTACAAACAACAAATTACCACCAAAATCTCTATAATACAAAATATTTTAGTATATTGAATTAGGTGTAACTTCTCTTTTTGCCCCTCTAAGCTTACCTTTCAAATTGCTTTCTTAAATCACTACTAGGACAAATTATTTGATTGCACGTCTTCATCAGTCTCTGGAATGAATTCAATGCAAATTATAATTATAAAAGGTAAATTAGTTTTACTCTAATCTACTTGGGAGCAGTTTCATTCACATTTATTCACACTTTTGTCTTTACCCACATGAGTACAGTAGCAGAGAATATCCTGGGGTGAAAAATGGCAGTGGGCTGGCCCAGAACGGCACAGAACCAAACAGTGCCAGCAGGTACACTGCAGCTCTTACAGCCCCTGCAGTAGGCACAAATTTCAGTTTCTCTGTTTAGACACCTTGGCAATAGAGTTCCTGATAGATGGAAAATGCAGGGCTTGTTAATTATGCCTGCTTGGTCCATATCTCTCCAGCAGACACTGCATTCTTCAGCCTGAAACTGGTGTTTCCTAGCAAGAACTAGACCAATTCAGCTTGGTGTTTCCCTGAATTTGTGTGCAATCTCCAAGTTCATTATTCTTCAAGTTATCTTTTAGTTTTCCTCTGTCCTGCAGGTTCACCCTAAAGGTGCAAGTTTATTGCGAACTGTATTTATAATATGAAAGATTGTGAGAGCTGCAGCTCTTAGAATAATAATTATTTTATTTCTTCTTTTGACAGGAATGTTTTAGGATTTCTATGGATGCAAAGAAAATATCCCAGAAGAATATTGACAGAATACTGATTCTCTTTCTTTTTAGTTTCTGTGGTCTCTAGCACAAGAAATATCAGAAGAAGGAATAGTTAGAAGTGGCTAGAAAGCAATTCCTTAACAATTTTTAAACTAATTTAACCTCATTTCCCACAGAAACTAAACTGTTCCTGGTTTACTGTAACAAAGAAATTCCTTCAAATCAGATCACCAAAAAAATCTGTCATTATTTGCCTAAATTGTTAGCTACAAAGCTCAACTATACTAGTGCAAAAGAATTAAGAATAACATTTTTTTGAAGCAGTAACTTATTTTTCTCACCTAAATAGATCCAAACTGTTGACAGAGAAGAAACAGCAAACTACAGAGAAAGAAGATGGAATGGAAAAAGGAAAATAAGAGGATCTGTGACATATTTAATGACCTACCATGACACTTGCTTGTGAGCCTGTGAGCACAGAAGATATATTTTACACACAGGGCCCCAGTAAATTCATTCTAGCCAATAGAATTTATCCTTAGTCTTTTCTTGTGTAACATCACTCTTTGATGTTGCTTCAGCAGTAACACCCAACTTCTGAACGACATTTAAAAGCAATAGTGCCTTGAACCTTCTATACCATCACCCCAAGGCATCAAATAGAAACACCACTCAATTTGCAATTAGAACATAGACCAGAATTATTTTTTACACATAGCATGGCACCAAAGGCCTGAATTTGCTGCCATTTACACTCACAGAAACAGTCTCACTTTTCCTGAACCTTTCCCTAAACATGGATGCTGGCATGGACTTCAGAGGCTGCCTGTGTACAGATGGAGTAAGAGTAATGAGTCAGCCTTTCTGCTTTAACTAAAAAAGAAACAAACTTGTAAAACCAGTGATTTTTAGTGTATCAGGCAAGGTTATCCAAATAAAAGACAAGAGCTATGTGAAATTACTTAAGCCAATTACACCTAAATAACCACTCACAGAGGTGCGATCTGTTCTTTGCCAGTTACTCATTAACCAATCTTCATTAATCATAAAAAATGTTTTTACATGATTCGTGATTCTATAACTACAATCTCCCAATCAGTGTTTTGTTCAGGTGGCCTTGGTCCAGCTACTATCCCTTCTTTCCTTGCTAAGATATTTTGCAATAGCAACTGATGAGTTGGAGGATCCAGGCTAACATTGCAGATGAAATTTCTTGCAGATTAATCTCGATGTTTCTGGAATTTTTTAATCTTAACTTTTATAATTAGCTAAGAGAATTTTTTAATTTATCAATTAAGAATTCAAAAGATCTTTTATATACTGTTCGGCAGAATATTTCAGCAGTTCATTACCTGGGGGCATGTATTTTACAATGCTTTCTGCAAGAAGTACAAAATGAAAACAAATGTAAAACCAATTAAATATATTTCATTTGTTGCAAGGACTGACAAACAAAACTGAGCAAAACCAAAAATCAAATTTTGTACAAAGCTGTTTCCCTGCTTTTCAGACCTAATTCAAAGTCCTTTACATCATACCCAGAATAAATGGAAAAAATATTAATATTAAAAATGCAGGAATCAAAACTCAGTCAATCTCAATCCTTGTGACTGCAGTACCACTGAATCTGCAGCCAGCATTCTGGTTTCATTCCTTGCAGTCATGTGATACTACTCAGAGTAGAACTTGACTCAACGATATAATTGACTTGTATCAATCACTAATCACCTTGCACTAATGCTTTTAATGAAGTTACAGTTGTGTGGTGATTTAAATAACACCATGAGGCACAACTTTCCTTAGAGCTATCAAGGCAACTGCACTGCCAGCTCAAATGTATTCCTCAAATTCGACACCTGGAGTGTAAAAGAATGATCTTTTCCCCCAAACACTCCTCTTTGTCAAAAGCAGGAATGCCAGAAGGTCAGCCTCAAAGTTGCTTAAGTATCTTTTTTTTCTGAGAGCACAGCTTTCTGCTTGCTGTTCTTAACCTTGCAGATAGGCACAGATAGCACGATGCTTATCTGACAGGCAGGAGGTCTGGCAAGCTGCTTTCCAGCCTCAAAAACAAACAGTCCTCTGTGGATTGGCCAGCAGGACACTGTGGAGCATAAAGCTGGTTTGGGCCCTCCCCGTGTCCCAGTATATCAAGGTTTAAGCTTCATTGACTCCAGTATAGTGGCTTTAATCAAGATTTTTCATGCCTCAGAGAACAGTACAGCTGCTAAACTTTCTTTAATAAGGGTTTTATAGCTGGGGAAGCTGAACAAGAATTAGCTGAAAAGAGATGACTTACTTCTGGCCTTATTAAGCAGCAATTTATTATAACTCAGGCTGCAACATTGTTTTGTTCTAACATGAAAGAGGAATGGTGGTTGAAGTGATTTAGTCAAGTCATTGATTAAATGCAATTTCCTGCATTTTCTCTTGCAGTATCCTCTGAATTCAGGAAGCCAAATGCTCTGTGCTAAGTCTCAGGAGAAAGTCCTACATTTCCAATTTTCCTTCAGGTCAAGCAGCTGCAGCCATCTTCCCAGGACTGAGTGGCAATGTGGTCTTTCTAAAGTTCACCTTTAGATTTCATAGCTTTTTTATTTGAATGAAAATAATCTCCTGTTACCTTATTGGTAACAGAGTATCCTGTTAAAGAAAGCACTGGTAAAAAGTAGATCTTGAAAAATGGACACAGCCTGGAATTCCAGTGAAGTGGCACTGACGGTTCTTCAACATTCTATATTTTATCTTTGCAGACCAGTTTTATTGTAGAATATTAAAAAAAAAAAAAAAAACAACTCTCTTATTAAAGATCAATTTATCATTTTTTTAAGTGGCACATGTCTGGCCTTACCATAATTCTCACAGGAACAGTCCCATGGTAAACATGACTCAGCACTGAGGTAACACTGAGCACATGGAACAATATTTTAACTCTCATGGGATGGCTCCATGGGCACCTGGCTCAAGCAAACAAACCCTGTTAATCCTCCTATTAGCCAGGACAATGAGAAGCCCCTGCTGAGGCAGAACAGAGAAAGCAATATTTTTCCAGAAGGGGAAATTTTCCCTCTGTGATGGATGGGCCATGAGACAAGGTTATGCAGAGGAGGCACATTCATGTGTTAAATCTTGAGGCACCTGACCCTTGATGGAGGAGGATTGCCAAGCATTTCTCTTGTTAGCTTAAAGTTGCTTGATGTTCTCAGCTTTTGACCTTTGGGATTAGGACTCTGCCAGAGGTACACTGCAGAACAGCAGCAGAGTATTATCCCCTTTTTACCTTCCCCTTCCTACTTTTCCCACACAAAGACAGATCAGGCACCAAGCTAAACAGATTACTGCCGGCCGGCACCCAGAGCAAGGTAAAATATCTAACTGTTGTACAGCAAATGTGTGCTTTGAAGACTCAGTTGTCTGGAACTGTGGAACTATGAAGAGGCGTTAGAATGTGTTGGATATGTGTGATAACCTACATTTACATCTACCTCCTGTCTCAGCTTTGAAAGGCTGCTGCTCATCTCCTTTTCCCTGACCTCACAGGGGGAGAAGGGATCCCGTGAAATGCATGGAAGTGCAAGATGATGTGCCATTCCGCAGAATCTCGGCACCAGGACCCGGAAGTTAATCACATCTCCTTTTTTCCAGGGCATGGTATCTCCTCCTCATGTACCATAGTCAGTCTTACTATTTTCTTAGCAACTACCTCAGAGCTTCCATTCAGGCCACAAAGTTAAAAATCTCACAAAATCTGCCTATAATGAAAATATATAAATCTTTCACTTGCAAACTGTTCATTAAGATTATTCCCACTGTTAGCAGAATCTACTGTTGGTGAATACTGGGTCAAAAAGCTAATTCCCTTGCAGTCCTTTTACTGTCTCCTTAATGATTACTGAGAGTCCGGAAATGAGAGCAAAAAGTATTTAATTCTTTATTCAACATGAAATTGTCTTGATTTATATTCTTGAAAAATTAATAAAAGGCCTCTGAGACAGTCTATCTCTGCTGCCAGGCTTCCACAATGTATCTGCTTTATCTGCTGACCTGTGCAGAAATGTAATAGAGAATAATACTTCTGCTTTCAGTGCTGCATTTACTGTAAAATTCCATTCTTCCGGGAAGGTTCTGACAGACATATTTAGCATCTCAGATCTGACTTCAACAGGGGCATCTAGCTATTATTTGTTCCACTAACACTTTTGAATAAAGATCTAATAGTTGAACTTGGTGCCAAGACAGAAGGCACAGACAAGACCTTTGCAAGAGACTGGAAAAACCAACCCCTCCTGAGCTCACAATAAAGGCACCACCCAGATGTTCCTTCTGTTCCAGGGCTTCTCTTTCCACAAATTGGAGCACCATCCCATGCAGGCAACAGCACTTACATTCCTATACAAAGCTTAGTTGGGTGTTGTCAGATTTGCCCTATTCTGCCTTAAAACTAGCATCCCAATCATCCTGTACTTTGTTACATGCCACGTATATTTGATTAAAACTAGTACAAGATCTTGGTTATTCTTGGTGCTGATGGCACAGACTTCAGCACCAGCCCCAGGCTAAATGGCATCATTAATGCGATCCTTTACAAGGGTGTTAGGGAGGGAAAAGGCAGAATGTGCCATTTTCAGGCTTTAAAACTTTACTTATATCTTCTTAGCAAACCACTCATTTATTGCCCTACTTTATGCTGTTTCCTTATGATCTTACTTCTCTCTCCTGTGAAGCTCTAGTCTGTCCTGCCAAAGAGGAAACATCGTCAAAACATGTACATCCACACAGTTTAGGAAGGAGATTTACGTCCAAGGTAGTATGAACAAAACTGTGGAAAGTCACCATGTTTCTAACATTCAAAACATTAAGGAGGATTAAATGTGTGCTCTGGGAGACTGGAGTTTCTGTTCAAATGTTTCACTCCCAAATTATTGATAATTGTTTTCAGATTCAGAAACAATCCTTGTTTGCTGACTTTCAAATAACCACTGAAGAAGTTAATCAGCAGCCAGAACAAAACAGCTTCTAGAAGGCAGTGACAGTGAAAAGGAAGTCGAGCACAATTGCTGCGCCGCCTTTTATCCCCTTACCTTTATAAAGCGTTAGCCCTTAAAGCTGGAAATGCTATTTACTACTCTGTCATGACACGGCTGCATTGCAGAGTTACAATTCCATGCACAAAAAAAAGCTAAGCAGAGCCAAAATAAAAGAACAATTGGAAAGCAGTTAATCAGCAATAAACTTCTCTTGCTTTACTACAAAGCTCTTGGATAGCCGTCCTTCCTGTTGCCCACAAAACCGGATGCACACATATGCACAAAATGCACACATGCACAAGTTTAATCTGTTTACTCTGATCTGTATGTTTGCAGATTGGTTCAGTGCTACACAATCTTGATCAGTGATACGATGAAATGTCCTTGTAGCCTTGCCTGTGACACACTTCAGAAGTAGCTGAAATAGGGTTCTGGTTGCCAACAGGTTTATCTTTTATCTTTTACCTCTGAATAGCACAGCAGAGAGTCTATTACCTGCATTTTTCACAGCGGGGTCTTTTAAGTGCAATTTTGGGCAGCAAAGATATAAAGCAAATTCTTCTGTCTTTTTCATTCTTCTAAAATAAACCCACTCTCTCCTTGGAGCTTATCAGAAAGCTTGAAATTGAACTAATGCATATCTCAGGAGAAAAGACAAACTGTACAATAAAATGCATATACAGAAAGCTCTGAGCATCCTCACCCTAACTCATAATTCAAAGAAGTTGAAATGAAAAATCTTTAAACTCTTCCTCACTTACCTGCACTAATAAATATCAACAGACCATGCAACTTTTTTTCAGGTGCACCATCAGATGAGCAGTGTTTCTCTTCCTGTGTGAAGAACGGATTTCAGGGAAGGCCCCTTGGCCAGCCCTTGGCCAGCAGCACTCAGGGCACCTCACAGCTTCCACAGGCCTGCGTGTGTCAGGAAGGTTTCACAACATGCAGTGATCTCTAAAGAGAAAACACCAACAAAATATTTAATGTTTGCAATGCCTCATGAAACTTCATTTCACAATTTGCATCCAATTTCTGTCAGTAGTTTGCAGTATTTTCATCATCCTACAGCCTGGGCAAACCCTGCGATTCCTGCTCCACTTGAATGAGAAATAGAGAGTTCGAAGTGGAAGGTAAATTCTTTAAAGAGCACAGCAAATCCATAAGTACCCCTGAATGTGAATGCAACAAAAAGCCAAACTACAAAACATCTTTCCCCCTATTTCAGAAATATTAGATTGGGTACAAATAATACCATTTATGATATATATGCTTTCATTTCCAAGGCTTCCACAGATATTGCATGCAAATGTTCAACTGCGCCAAATCAAAATACCAAACACTGGACTGTTTAATCAGTTAATTGATTTTCAGAGATGTGAGGCAGTTTGTACCTTCCTTTGTCCTATTGTTTCTTCTGTCTAAAGTAAGATGCAGTTCTGACTCTATTAGTTCATTATGCTGTAAATCAGAGCAAGAAGAAATGGAAAAGACCAGCAGGAGAAGCAAAAATTATCAAGGTTGACAGGAATGTTAAATGAATTTTCTCCCAACATTCTGCTTAAGATTATTTCAGCAATAAGAATGAAATAAATTCTAGACATTTTGTTCTTTGAGTGAAATGTTACCCTTTCATTTTTCTAAAAACAATTCAAACAGAAAGAAAAGAATAGCTGCCAAAAGTTCTTAATTAACAAACACCCCTACTGAGGACGAAAAACCTACACATCCAACCTCTTGACATTTATTATCATAGCTCCTGTCAAGACAAGAACAAATTGTTCAGCTACATTGCAGAAGTTTTTAATACAGAATCCATAAAATTTAATTCATGGAATAAACCTCTTGGCAACTGCTTTCTAGTTAAGTAAAATTGGTTTATTTCCAGATCACTGATCTTGTTTTGTAGGTAATTACATTTTTAAATTATACTTTTTCTCAATATTACTTTGAAATATCTCTTTTTTAATAGATAAGTACATAAAAACAGGCTTCTCAGTTCTTCTGATACAATTTTTCATCAATATGTAATTATTCTAGTTACTCTTAACTAAAAGGGCCATATTTTGGAGTTCCATACCAACTTTCACTGTGACTGTGATTTCTCTGAGCCTTTATTAACATCTACCACAAAACAGATAATCAGATTTTTCCTTTTAAGGTTATTTTTTGACAAATAATTCCTCCTTGACCTAAACTGCTGAAAAAAAAAAAAAAAAGTAAAATGCTAAGAGGAAAATGTGATCTCTCCTTGTTTACCCAGAAACTAAAATGGGTAAAAAATACAAACACACTACCACATGCAAAAATATCCTGCAAGTGCCCAAGGATATTAAACCTCCAGACATCAGATGGGTCTGTAGTGCAAACCAGCCTTGGCATTTGTGTGGGACCATGCAAGGGCTCCTGGCCATTCCAGCTGAGAGACCAACCCCTCTTGTGACTCTTCATCTTCACTGGAGATCACTGTTCCTAACCCTTAGGACAAATATTTAAAGAGACAAAGAATTAGTTTGTGAACTTTAAAGTTCATTTAATTACTGAATAAATGTGTAACTAGAGAAGATAGAGGTGTATTTGTCTTATTTGACCAAAAATTCAAACTGCTCTCCTGATCTCCAGTCATGAGTGGAGATAGCTGGAATTTCCGGACACACTGGAAACCTGCAGGACACAAGATGTGACTTGAAATCTTATCTCTCTTCCATTGACATGCAGGGATGTCTACTGGCTTTAACAAGAGTAGGGAAGGCTCCTAAAAGTCTCTCTTTTAAAACATCAGTGCTCAGCCTGCATCTCACTGGCTCAATATTGACCCATTACAACAGTGTTTCAACAGCCCATGGAGCTTTAGTGACAACACCAGGCAAGAAAATCTGCTGTTATCAAGGAAAAAATCATCCAGCCCACTTCCTTCTGTGGCCTTTAAGTCTAAGGTGGAAAAAAAAAAAAAAAAAAAAAAATTAAAAAATGATGCAGTACTGGCAAGACAAAGAATTCAGCTCTTCCCATTTCTAGAATAAGGCAAGTCATCTTTTCAAGGTGGATATGAATGGGTAGACCAGAAGAAGCTGCAAAGAAATCTAGAAATACTTTATTCACACAAAGGCCCTAATTATCTTGCCACAATCCCAGTTGTCAGAGACAAAGATGCAGCACCAGATGGTTTCTGCTTCCCAAATGTTAGTGTATACCTGCAGAAACGGGAGCATAACTGCAGGGTCTTAGAATTAATCTACAGCACTAAAATCAAGGAAGTTACCATTTCAAATTTTTTTTTTTTTATTAAAGACTTGAGTATTTCCTAACATTAAGCACTTCAGCAAGATCCAATTTCTTCTTTCCAGCTCTCCAGTGCCATTTGTGAACGACACCAACCTCATAATTAACCCTTATTATTTGTTTTTGACCCTTTTCATTATCTCTTCTCTGCTTCTTTAGAAATTTCATTTTAAAATTACTGATCTCCCTGAAAGCCTTGATGTTGCACTGTGTTCTCCTATCCCAAATCTTTACTTTAGCCCTCCAGTTTTCTCTCTAATGAAGATTTCAATCACTGTTTGCTTTACTGTCATCCACCTTGACTGGCTGTGAGCATAATGAACACCCTTAACCTCAGAGGAAGCCACTGCAAAGCTGTCAGGGTTAATGGGCTTACGGGCTGGTGATTTCTCCCAAAGGCAGCAGGAGAGTCCTGCAGCAGCCTGACCTCCACAGCCTGCCAGCGAGTGGGAGGGCAGGAGGAGGAATGGCCGAGGGAGCCAGGCACGCTCCTGTGTTTTCAGTAAACACTGCCTGGAAAATGGGCCTGCTTTATAGCCCAGATTAGAGACTAAGATAGATAGACAGATAGATAGATAGCAGCTGGCTGTGATGGAGGAGCCCTCTGAGGGGAACTGCAGGGCTCACTTGGGCAACAGCGTGCCAGGCAATCAGGCAGCAGCTGGTGCAGAGAGAGGTAAAGCGACATTGGTCTTGCAGTGGTAGCTGAAGGTTGTAGTATGGGTAGAGAATTAAAGTAGTGACATTCTCTGCTACCATGAAAGCTGTGCAGCTGCTCAGTCCCTGCCCAAACCTTCCTTCCTGCTTTCCCACAGCGGATCCTGCATCTGAGCCTCATTTGCTGGAGCTTCAGCTCCCTTTCTAGAAATCTTTTTGTGAGGGCATACATGTCACAGGAACTGCAGCTCATCTAGGTGAGTCCAGATCAGCACAGGCACTCTCTGTGGTGGATCTGAAAGCAGGCCCCAGCTGATTGTGGCTACATTGCTGAAAGAGTTGACTACCTCGGCCAAAGCCAGCTGAGAAAGCCTGCACAAACTGCAGGATGTAATTCCTCCTGTCTCCGCTATGAAACAGGCCAACCCAAACACATTTGCATTACCAAGTTCACCACTAAATCATGTTCCTAAGTGCCAAATCTATGTGTCTTTTAAGTCTGTTTTATAACTACTGAGTGAGGCTGTGTTTTCACTAAGGAAATAAAGCTTTCTGATGGAATGTGCTGTATTTAATCAGCCAGGTAACCAGTGAGTTTATACATTACAATTAAACATTCATTACGTTTGGTGCGGGAAAGAAATGTGAATGTGAAGATTCTGTGGTTTGGTTTGAGAACAAAGTTTTGGAAAACATGCAGAAGTAGCTAAGCAAATATAATTACTACGTATGGAGCAGAAAAAACAATAATTTCCAGGATACTTAGGCACATGTGGGTATAGAGAGTCACAGGGGATTATGACTTTCTTCTTTCTGAATTCATAAAGGTGACATTTCACTGCAAAGAAAGCTCTGTTCATTGATTTTGAAGGAAATAGCCTTGCGGTTGCTCTAATCCTGCCAGAGAGATTCAGTACAGTAAGTCTCAGGTTCACACCACTGGATAGGAGAGCAGCTGAGACAACAGAAGCAGTGGAAGTAAAAGTCTCCAGTGGATTTATGGCTCAGGTCCTCAGCTGCTCTAAGCAGGCTGCAGTGCTCTACCTGCAGATGTGATGGCCTGGTTAGACACTCTGTGTATGTGAGAAAGGGACATGCAACAGCCCATCAAAAGCTCATTTCTTCATACTGCTCGTTTTCCCAGGAAGCTTCTTACCATTTCTTATATGAAATGCTGGAGTGAATCTGTATCTCTGTCTCATTTTCCTTAATGCTCGTTGTTAACTGAAATATTAAACATATAAAGTGCCACCCTCTTATTATTTAAAGACTAAATTAACATAATTACCATAATTAAGACAAATGCTTTTTCAGTCTATTATGTCTTAGCTTTTCCTGAAGGCAGATTCATTATCTTTGGGCCAGCTATTATCTAGCAGTGAAAGCATTATTGAAATTGGTACCATTAATGTTCATCATGACGTGCACATCACCACTTACCTTGATATTACTGATTTCTACCCTGATTGTCTAGGTGAACAATTTTGTGGCTCATTAAAAAGACAAGTATTAATTGAAAAAAAAAAAAAGTTGAAATAGAAAAAGCTGTTCTAGCAAAATTAAAAGAAAAAGCACAGAAATCTTTAACATAGGTTGAAAATGTGTTAAACCAGTGGTCAAAGACATGAAGTCAAATGTTTCCAGTTTGGAATTTACTTATACTAAAAAAAGAGGAACAAAAGAGCTCACAGACATTTTTAACTAGCTAAGTGGGATACTATTGGGAGATTTGCAGCACAAACTTCCTCACTGGCTGTATTCAAGCCCACCCTGAGATGCACAAATGCCTTGTCTTGATGGCAAGAGAAGTAGGAGATGGAGATGTCTGGATTATGTCTCTCAGCTTCCACGATAAACACAATTGATTCAAAGAGTGAAGTTCTGATGGGCTGCACTCCAAAGCAGAATAACTATGAAGACACATTGCAAATCACTCATGGAGCTGCAGCACAATGCCTCTGCGCCCACAGCCAATGACTGGGGTTACTGTGCAGTACTCAGCTACCTGGAACACCCCTGCAGCTTTCAGGACTCAATCTGACCGCTTTTATCCTTCAGAAAAAAATAAATTCCAGTTTAACTCTTCCTTGTGGTTGATAACTCGTATTACAGCGTGCACTCATCAAAGGAGTGCTATTTTATTTGAATATAATGTCTCAGTTACAGTAGCAGCAATATAAACTTTACTGAATGTTTTATTGTTACATAGCATTCCTTGCAATAAAGGCACCTCAGTCACTCTGTTCCTGGAAAGGATTGCTCTCTTGTCAGGTCAGTCTGGCAATAAGCATATCTCAGTATGCCATTCCCCTTAGTATAAGAAAGTCCTTTTAATGTTCCATTTCATGTTTTCTTGTTCATAAAAAGCCTAAGGAAGTGCTCAGAGGCCTGGGCAATGCCATGAATAAAGGAAAGCCGAGGGTGGAACATACGAGAGGGAAAAGGGTGGAGTCACTGCATTGCCACTGTCCCTACACACCTCCAGGACTTGCAGGTTCCCAGACCACAAGTTCTTTCTGAACAATTCACTGTGCTTGCCACCACTAAAGCTTTTCCAGGAAACCTGAGCCCTGGCCTTCAGATACTCAGAGAGGATCAATTCTGGCATCAAAATCAGTGTTCAAAGAGTTTCACCACCATGCTAAATTCAGGATCTTCATTTGGTGCATTTTGCTGCAAGCTGAAAATCCAAGCTCCACCAGGACCGGCTGCCCACAGTCACAGTGGCTGCCCACTGTCAAATCTGCCCTTACAAATTAGTTCTTATCACAAGTCAGACCACAAGCAGAAAGTTCAAGTGGGGTCTTCGTGACCTGGATATCTGGTTTCCATTTTTAGGAGTAAAACCCATTAAAATATTCTACCCTTATTTTATTTTCCTGTTTGGTGAGTTTGTGGTATGCCAGGAATGCCAGCTGTTTATTTAATACCACTCATTACTGTATAGAGACCATATTGCTTTCACTACCTCATTACCGAAAAACTGGCAAGCTAAGGGTAGTGCAGAGCAGAACCTTTCCATGGCAAGGGGTGCTAACCACAGAAGCGATTTTCTGCTACAAGCGATCAATCTTTGTGGCAGTCACTTTGTCACCTAGAATTGTGGTTCACAGATTGTTCATTTCTGGAATGGAAAGAGTTTTGTTAAGTAATATAAACATCAGCAACTGTCCTGACTGTTCTCCAAGGCAATTTTCCTGTCTTGATTGCTAAAGCAGCCAAAACTCATCACCTTTCTGGAGGATCAGAAATGTGCGTCTTTCATAAAACTCACTATAGGCAAAGCTGGATTTGACAGACTTTATCATAAAGCACCTTGACTTTCAATTACATTCCTATAGAGTCCTTTACCCCAGAAGACAATTATTTGATTGATCCTTTTCCACTGTAAACAACCAAAACACCAGCTCTCATGATTCCACTACTTATATCAACAGGGCCTACTCAGCACAGCTGTTCAAACATTTGTTACATCACTTCACAGCAAATAACAGTATGGTGCAGCATGCCTGTTCCTCATTTTAACTTAACCAGAGCAATATTTAGCGTGCATTAAAAAAACCATATGCTGTATTCACAAAAAAATATTTCATCTTAATCAACAGCAACCTCCAAACCTCAGAGGATGGAAAGTTCCAAAGGTGAGTAGAGTCTTAAAGGCTGTGAAAGATGAATAGATTCATTCATCCTGAAACCTAATTCCTAAGAATGTGCACCCAGAAGTTCAAACAATCTGACTTTACACTTTGGTGCCCAAAGGCTGGGCCTGATTCTGCATCTATGAATTGATTTTGTATGTATTGTAGCAGAATCCACAATTCACTAAAAATACTGGGAAACCATGGTGATAGAAGAAAACAGTGAAAAGAATGCCCAGCATTTTTTGCACATTTATCTGAGAAAACAGAGGCATGAAGTGACTCACTGAAAGAAAATCATCTATGAAGTCAGGGAGCAAAACTCAAATTTTCTGACTTCATTGTTAATGTCCAAGCCACTGGAACCTTCTGGGTTCCCAAGTGTGTCCTGGTCACCTACAAATTCTTTCTACTGCACCCTTAAAGTTTAGACAAGCAAATTTGAAAAATTTGTCTTAATTACTGAGCTCTGAGTAAAGACATATTTCTTTCCCTGCATCTCTCTCTTTCCTACAGGAACCTTAGCAAGAACTTTATAAATTAAACAAGAAAAGAGACCATCATCTTAGCTTGCTCATGCCTATTTGTGTGCTCCTGCTCCAGGACTCCAGAGCCACTCTATACCTGCTGGAATTTGCCAGGAGTGATCTAATCAGCAGCCAACCCCACTCCAAGCTGAGACTGCAAACACACATGGCTCCCTCTAGACACAGGTTGTAGATGAGCTGCTGCTTGGCAAAATATCAGAACCCTGTTACAATTTTACACACAGGTGAAAGCTGAAGAATCCACAGAGCCTGTTTTCCTGCAGAGCTCTGCTCAGTCTCGTTGATAAAGATCGAGCACAGCCTGCTACTGGTATAAGGAAAAAGAACAGATGCCTTCACCTGGCAGCACGAGACCACAGCTCTTTTCTCAGGACTGCTCTGACTACAAACTCAGTGTCTTTGGAGAGTCCATCCCTACATGTTTCCTTCTTTAGAGGGTTCTGTTTTCTCTTTACAGCCTTACTATCAATTGACAGAAATTTCCAAATCTTTCCATCATTCTGTCTTCCTCTCTGAGAAAAGCACAAGGTACCTTCCAAGTATCAAAATTAATTTTAAAATTCTATTCCTAGGATTAAATTCCAATATGAACACATTACAGAGATTTCCAAATTGCAAATAGCACTGGAGTGTAAAAAAATGTAGTTGTGTAGAATTGGTATTTTTGAGCATTTAGGCTGTTATCTCTCGCTGGAATTCACTGTGGCTACATTCTTTTGAACTGTCTCAAAATTATAAACCATAGAATATAGTATTTATCTATGAAAATAAAAAAAGATTAGACATG
Organism: Dasyornis broadbenti; assembly: GCA_013397935.1. Lineage (NCBI taxonomy): Eukaryota > Metazoa > Chordata > Aves > Passeriformes > Dasyornithidae > Dasyornis > Dasyornis broadbenti. The sequence goes on from VZRN01000285.1 coordinate 866,492, forward strand.
ACCCCTTTTAAGACCACAGTGGCATTTGTGACCTCTTTCAGCATTTTATAGAGTTATTTATTCAGTTTACAGTGTGTATTTTGAGTGTATACAAAGCATAAGGAGTAGATCTCATAAGTGATACGACTTTGTTCTGAGGACTGAGGGAATGTGATATTGGAAGTTCTCCATGAACTGTCTGAAAAGGGTTTCCCCAGAAGTTTTTTTGTGAGGGGAGTTAAACAGAGAAATGTGTAAGTGCAATTTGGGTGCTAGCAAAGACCAAGTCTATACTGCCTTTTCTCTTTCAAGATGTCTATTTATTCAGAAACTTTATTTCTCAACCTCTAGTTTGCATGTCTTTGACAACTTTCATTCACACCATATGCAAATACTAAATGTGTTACTGTTAGGAGTAACATGAGATGATTTATTATTCATTTAATCAGATGAATCTGCTAATTCCACAAGAATATAGTTTTGAAATCTCTCAATATTTGCATTACCAGTAACTGGAGTCAGCTAAGCACGTAGTTGGTTCCGTTTTATGGAGGGCTATTAGAGGGGGTTTAGTTTTGCATATTGAATGTAGACTCCTTCGGGACCTCTGAGGAGACTGCTGACTTTTACTCTTCCCTTGGCCACTTCTGGCCATAGTTGGAGGCAGGACACCGAGCTGGGTGTACCACCAGTCTGACTGCATGTACTGGATTATACATTACATAGGTATTTTATGTACAAAGAGCAAATAAAGGTATTTACACTCTATAGGAGTCCTCCGAAGCAGGACTCTGCTTCCCACTGAATATCATCCACTCTCCAAACCAAGCCTGTAGTTAGACAAGAATTGTTAAAGGGCTAAATTAGTTAAAAATATGAGGTGAATCACTGTTGCCTCTCCAAGCACAGCACTTTTAGGTAGGCTCAGAAATATCTTCTACTTATTTTTTTCATAAACCCACAAAAGCATAAAGTAGTTGTAGCCAAGCCAATGCCGTAACAAGAACTCCCAGAGCAGCAGGAGCGTGCACGAGGAGCTGGAACCAGGCTCAGGGGACGGCAGCACACCCACAACCCACGGGATCAGCTACACCCCTGAATGCGCCACTGCATCTCCATAAACACTCATTGTGCTCTTTCAATTAACAATAGATTTTAAAGTTGAAAACCATGAACATGTACGCTTGGAACATTTAATTTGGGAAATTGGGAAAGTGTACCCATCTCCTGTGGCTCTTTTTTCTCTATGTTCTTCCTTAATAAGGACTCAGCATTTCACAGCCACTGAAGAATTCAAAGAATGCCATTAACCAAGATACCACCCTGCTAATTAAAACTAAATACTTGTTCTGAAAGAATTCTGTAGCAAATATCAAGTCTTACACACAGAAACTCCTTTTAAAGCCAAAATATTAAAGCTTTTTGTTTTCTAGGTGATGTCTCAGCCATTTTTTTTCCTTTTATCACTCCTAATAATTACTCCATCACAATAATGAAACTGTATTATTATTCTTTCATAACTTACAAACCCCAGTTTCCAAGTTCTGGCCCCAAGAGTTTGTTCTCTGCTTGCTGGGTTGCTTTTAGAGTGTGGCTATACCTGTCTTTATCACAGGGGAGAGAAAAGGAGAAGGGAAGAAGGGAAGAAATTATAAAGGGAGTGGTGGATGAAATGAATTGCTGGAACTTACATTTACTTGGGGCAAGGAAAGATGTGTTAATGGCAGGAAAAAATGGAGAAAAACCACCAAGAGTAGTTCCCAAACGCTTCACCTACTTGAAATGTACATATTTTCTAGGAGTTTATATATTTCTGGACAGACAGATGAAAACTGCATATCAGATTTGTTCTCTGGGAGTTGTCATACACAAAGACTCTGACCTGGAAGTCTGTTTAGCATCCCAGCACAGGCAGGAAATCAAGAAAGCCTTTTGGCTACCAGCAGTGAAAATGCTGCTGCATTCATCCCGAGAAACAAATATGGGCACAACACCTACACATAAATATTGCAGGAAACCTGCCTCCTCGATTCAAAAATCTAAGCCTTGCCTCATTGTTAATGTCAGAGGGAAAAACTTACTAAATATGTCACAAACTCCCATTTTCCTCAATACAGCCACCAAATGAACTTCCCTGAATACCCCAACAAAACTGAGATTAAATCACATCAGAGTTGTTGATCATTACATGAAATACTACATTTGTACCCTGGGTCTTGTATTGAAGCACATATTGCTGCTTATGGGCACAATACGTGAACTTTATGCCTATATGAATACAGAGGAAAATAAATTGATAAATACAGCCATATCTGAATTCTTCAGTTCTCTATATTGCCACAGAAGTTTCAGTTCTCAAGGCTTCCACAAGCTTGTTTAGCTGTAAGACTTTATAGAAGGGAAAGAGTTTGTGAAATAACTAAGCCCGGAGCTCAGAAACTGCATCTCATTTCAAAAATGTTTGAAATGCTCCCATTTAACAGTTTCTGAAATGAAATACAGCAGACTTCCAGGTCTGCAACATCTTCTCCTCATTTGCAATGCAAAGTTTTACAAAAGCTTAATGGAATTTAGCTGGGGTTTTTTGTTGTTGTTGTTTTTGTGGGTTTTGGTTTGTTTTTTTTTTAGTCCAGAGAATCATTCTTCCAGACTCTCAGAGACTGGCCCTGGCAGTGAAAAAGGAGGTTGAAGTACTTAATTTATGTTAGATATCATATCTCAGAGCAGTTTAAGACAGAGGAACACACTGGTACTTGCTGCTCATCATCTCAGTAGAAAAAGGTTTGCAGCACTGCCCTCATACAGACACTGACATGATCCTTTCACTGTAACAAACTGCTTTACATTATGGGAGTCTGGCATTTCAGAAGATGCCCATTTGGCTTCCTGCATCAAAATGAAAAATTTCTAGTGTATTGTTAAGCCTTTTTAGTAGGTATATTGAGATCTAATCATATAGCTGAGGTAATGACTTCTTTGCTTGCTAGCAATGTTATAACAGCACACGAGATGAGAGGGAAATGCAGCTTTTTAAAGGTTTTTTTCCCGATTTATAAAATACAGAACTCTCTCTGCTGATCTTACTCTTACCACAGTGCTGTGGGTGACATTGCTGTAAAATACGAGGAATTTTTGTTGTTTTCGAGGGGTTTTTTTGTTTTGGTTTTTGGTTGGTAGGTTTGGGTTTTGTTTGCTTTGATTTGGGTTTTTGGTTGTTTGGTTTGGGTCGCCATGTTTTCACACTATCTGGCTTATGCAGACTGAGAGCACTGAGATTCCTATAAAACAAGGGTTCGGATAATGAATTTCAATTATTTCTGGTTTCTCAGCTTTGAGAACCATCTCTACAGCCTATGAAGTTGTTTCTTACCATCACAAGATTTGTGATCTAAATTCAAACCAGGAGCTCTAAAAAGCAGAGAGATGCAGTCAAGCTCTAAAAAGCCAAGATATGCTACGCTTCTGTTTAGAAAGAACATTAAATTCTGCACCTGAAAAGCACAACTCAGCTCCGAGTAAACTCCCTCAGAGCACAGCCCCGGTTTGGCTCACTCTTGTTCTATAAAACTGAACAGTGAATAATTCAAATGTTTCATTAATTTTGTAGGAACAGGATAATGTTAAAGCAGTACAAGTCTATAGCCTGAAGTGCCCGGCGCAGGGGAGGAACTGAAGGCTTGGCTAGGCTTGGGATTCACCCCTTGGGAGCACAGGGGTTTGTGAGAGGAGCAAGGACAGCGCTCGTCCCACCTGTGGGGAAATGCCGGCACTGAAAGAGCAGCAGGGGAAGGCAGAAGCAGCACAGGCATATCCAGAACAATCTGCCCAGTGTTGTGCTGCTCATCACCTGCCCAGCGGCACACATTTCCTTTTCTTTCTCCGTCTCCAGCCTGCTGTTTCTCCCTGCAGTCAGGAACCGCCACGATCCATGAGCACTCCATTGTCTGTGCGCAAGGGGAGGGCTCAGGGGCAGGACCACGGTGAGGGGCACCGTCGGTTTTGTACCTCGGCACACGCAGGGGCTGCTCCGGTGCTGCTGCCGGGACGGGGGACACCGGGGGCACTGAGGGCCGGGGCTCGGGGCGGGAACGGCGCGGGAAGGCGTGAGCGCCGTGAGGGGCTGAGGGCAGGGCCGGCCCCGAGGTGGCTCCGGGGGCTCCGGCAGGCCCCGGCTCCGGCTCCTCGGTGGCCTCACAGCTCCTGTGGCTGCAGGAGTCACCAGTGCCTGCTCTGGGCCAGGGACACACAGCGGGAAAGGGCCACAGCTCAGGGACTGACGGTCACGGCCAGCTCCTGGTCTGACCTTGCCCTAGAACTACAGTGACGGAGATACCTGAACATTCCTGCAAATCTCTTCTAGACGTTTGCTACTCTTGTTATTTTACATATATATATGTACACACATATATAGATACACATAAATATATGAAAGGAGACCGGTTATTTATTTTGGAATTTCAGCCTCTCTCTGCAGTGTCTGATGGCTGCTGCAGTGTTTCAGGAGGGCCCTTACCTGTCCTCCCTCATTTCCACCTCCAAACTCTATGTCCCTCCCCATCCCCTGGAGTCCCCAGCCCCGCTGTGGCCCCGTTATGGGTCTATCACCGCTGTCCTGGTGTGATGGTGAGGGTGCCATGCCAAGGAGAAGGCTGTTAAGACTGGTTTGGCATGGCTTTTTTCCTGACAAATTTGGGTTAACTGTGACTTTCACCTTAAACTTTCTTGCCGTTTGAAAGACACATATTTGCTAGCATGGTTGAAGGGTTTTTCTTGGAATTCAGGTTAGCTGGCTATTAAAGATTTTATATTTCCCTCTTTCTTACAAAAAAAAAAAAAAAAAAAAGGGAGAAAGTATGTAGCTTCCAGCCTTTGCAACTATTCATCCATTTTCTGTCATAACCTAGAAAGAACTGTGTCAGGTTTTATTAAAATAATGATTCATCTTATTACAACCTAGGTTGCTCTTTCTAGTTTCTTGTATTTGACCTAATGAAAAAATTACTAAGTTTTTGATCACAAAAACACAGACCAGACTGGTAGGCTTTGAAAACAAGAATCTTCTTCAAGGAGATCAAGCCTTTTTCACACACTTCTCCATTTCATAAATACATAATTGCTCAATTGATAAATAAACACCCACTAGTTTTGTTATACCAGCATTCTTTAGCACAACCTCAGCATTTTGGCTTCATGAAAATAAAATTAATTCGGTGCCTGTAATCCAGCTTTTTGGAGTAGAAATACTGAGTGGAGAACAAACTGATTAAAAATGAATACAGGGATCCTACTGGAAAAGTGAGGTTTTCCAAAGAGGACACTTTGAAGAACAGCAAGTGTGATCTAGGCCAGAAGGGAGGGACTGGACTTTCTTCATCACATAATGTCAAATGCAGGAATGTATTAGCAGACTTAATATGTAAAATGGTGTGAATTGTTCACAGTATGGAAATGAAGGGAATCAGAGCTGCTGGAACAAATGGTGTGTGGAGACTCTGCATCGGAGGCTGAATCAATTCCTAGACCAGAGCTGGTTGTAACAGGGGAATACCTGAAATTTCACTTTTATAGGCACATAGTAATTATATGCAAAATTGTGATTTATGAGAATGCTTCAGTGTTTACTGCTTCTCTCCATCTGAGCTTTAGAGGTCCTGTTGAGAAAAACATAAAATGTAACATTTTGTTCCTGTGCAATAAACAGTAATTAGGAAACAATTCTAATTTAAAGCCAGCTAGGGTTTTGCTGTTTACAATAAGTAACAGACTAAGTGTACAGTATCTATGAATGTATAAAAACAATGAAATGTTAATAAAAGGATTGCTTTTCATTACGTGACACAGTACAAATGAACACATCCTTAGGTAAGTTCCACAGCTTTAACGACCTATTTCAGTTCCTAAGTAGGCAGCACTTGAAGTGATACCCTGCACCCTCCATCCTTTGCTTGCAATCCCAGTGCACCACATCACCACTTGCTTTTCAACAATTATCTAGCTCCCCTATCATCCTTAGCTTATTTAATTTTATATTTTGTCTTGTTTTAAAACTATGGAGCATAACATATCTGCTCTACTGAATGCCAACCTAAGAACCTTTTGTTGAAATACTATTTTAATACATCATTGTCCTTACTCTACTGTTCTCTGTAAATTATCCAAACTCATTACTGAGGCAAAGTCAGTGTTTGAGCTCCCAGAAGTTGTTCCTATGCATGGCAGAAAGAAGAAGAGCTTATATTTTAGTAATCTGACTAAAAGAAGATTAGAGGTGGCATCTGTCTGTAATAACACTCTGGATATATTCCTAAAGTGATATTTAGAAAAGACAGAAAGAAGAGACTATGGTAAGCTTAATTCAAGCTTTCAGTTCCAGTTTTTTTGATGCAGAATTTTCTTCCAAGTATCTGGTTAACTTCAGTGGGAAGCAATTTACTTTTAAATCTTCAGAATGGCAAGTGGGGAATCTTCTTTGGGGACGCAATTGTGTTTTGTTTATTGACTGATAATATCAGTAGTAGAATTAAAAACATGGGTTAAAAACTAAGTTTTGAAGGCTGGAAGATTGAAAGAAATGAGATTTAAAATAAAAACAGCAAGACACTTAAGGCATATCAGTGAAAAGGACCAGGAGGAAGTCATTAGCCAGTGATTTCTCTTGTAATGCCTGATCTGCAGCAGCCTCGCCATCTGGTGTTTAGGTCTAAACATTTTGAAATCAGACTGTACTTTTCCTGAAATACTGATTTATTTATATTTTAAAGGAATGTCTTCCTTCAGCATTCCCACACAAAACTCAAGCATTTGTAGAGAGACACAGACATGTTTCTGCCCTGCCTGAATTGAACAATGTATTAGAAAAACCCCGTTTAGCAATTGTCGACATGTCTGCCATTTCTATGTTCTATTTTAGACTTCTATTCTACTTAGAATATATCTAAGTAAAATTCTTATTGACTTTAGCTTTAGGTGTGTCCCTCTGTGCCCTTCTGGTGATGGAGGAAAAGGGGTTCCAAAGACTGACTGGGCTAAAACTAATTGAAGAGGAGTCATCAATACTTTGGAAAATTGGACATACAGTGGGCCAGTTTTGATTGGCCTTGAAAAAGTCAATCCACTAAAACACCATGCATGCTGAACAAGAGCAAAAAAAAAAATCAGTCCTCCATACAAAATCAAAATAAAGAAAAGCACTTTGTCTTTTCACGTAGTTTCACATAAGGAACTGCCATTATGACCCCATTTTAAGTAGAGCCACTGCTTTAGACACTGAGCTTCACAAACTTGTTTGCAAGTACGATTCATGAGCCTTTTCTCCTCTTTAGCCCTGGTTTTGGGTAAAGGTCTCTTCTGGTACTATCTGAAAAAAAGCCTGTAGAGCTGAAGTTGATGTGTCCATTATGTTGCCACATCACCGGTGTCAACAATACCAGGTGAAAAGACCACCACTACCACCACTAAAAAGCCCTCTCAAACCCCCACCCCAAACCCAACCAAAAAATCCTCCATCAAGTTTTGCTACAGAACGATATTGTCTCTTGCTTCATAGCAAACTACTGTTACCTTGTTGCATGGGCACAACGTACCTTAGATACATAATGACCCAAATGAGTCACTTTTTATAGCAGTGAAAATAATCTTTGACGTGCCTTAATGCAACGAACTACTGTTTTGATTAAGGCCTAGATTACCATGGCCAGTCTGATAACTTCTACCAAGGGCTAATTTTCACAATAAAGATGGGCTTTTAATCAAAGTTTTCTACACTTTGCAGGGTAAAGCTTCTGATATAATCTTTATGAGGATTACTGGCTGCCTCCTCCGGTGTGCAGGGTAAGGTCATAAGCCTCTTTGATCAGCACAGGAAGCAAATCCACTCTGTAGAAAAAGTGTGACTTCCTAGTTCTCTACTGTTGCCCTGTCCCCTTACAGCTGCTTGTGTAGCAAAACTGACACCTGACCAACCCCAAATCTCAAAATTCATCTCAGAGACAGCCTCCTGTCCAGTGAAGGCAAACTCAGACTGCTGAGGCTCTGTCAAGCTCTCACAAACTGGCTTTCCAGAACAGTAACATTCATTGGACTCAGTTTCCTTTGTCCCAGATGAGCTAAAGAAAAACAACTCGACAGGAAGTAAATATTTAATTTATATTTCATTATCAGACTCACTAGATATGACCAGAAGTGGGAACTGGAAGAATTATCTATTATGCTTAAAAATGCAGTTTGAGGATACTATGTGTAGTATAAATTATGTTCCACATTTAATGAATTACATGAAACAACTTTCCAGAGAAGTATCAGTAACACAGAACCTCATATGACCTACACCTCTTTCTGTTTTTTGGGACATCCCAGAGAATATTCCCTGGATCAGAAGCATATGCATGAAGAGTGAGCTCCCCTCACTGCTGGAATGTGGCACAAACAAGTCCCTGACACAGCAGTGAGAGCAGAGGAAGGTGCACAGAGAAATGTCCTGCACTGGCTGAAGGCCATGCAAGCACCATGGAGCTCTCCTAAAACAAAGCTCCCATGGGCATGGTTTGGGCAAGCTCAGAGTTCTGCTTTCCCGGTTGTTGGGCTCTGGTCTGTGCCCAGCCACCAGTCTGCTCACAGATGTGAACTTGAGCTGTGCCTGGAACTTCACCTTGCATTCCCTTTAGGTGGTTGAGACAAATTACCTCTCCTGCCCTGGCTGGTTTCCCTAAACCCATGCTATCTCCCTGAGCTCAGTGTGCTCCAGCATTGCAGTGCCCTGAGGCAGGATTGGGCCATTTGTTTATATATAAACACATGGCACACTCCTCCTGCACAAGTGTTTGTTTTTGCATAGCTGGCAGATAACAGGGCTGTAAATTTTATTGCTAAATATTATATACATAGATCTATGATTTTTTTCCCCCCAAGAATTGTGGTCTGGGTTGAATTCTGATCTCACTTTTACCAATTTTTTAACTGATTAACCAATCATTTACCCATGCGTGACATTAGAGTAAAACTTTATGGGTTGCTTATCAATAGCACTGACAATACCTGTAGGTACTGTTTAACATAATATAAGCAATAAAAAAAAAAAAAAAAAAAAAAAAAACAAGTTTTTTTT
>VZRN01000285.1:875595-924062 GCA_013397935.1 Dasyornis broadbenti
TTTTTTCCAGCAAGATACAAATGAAAATGATAAAAGTAATACATTTATTTCCATTATTTTCTACTTAATTTCTTTTCACATACATCCCTGCTGTATAATGAACATGACATTGATGGTTTTATGAAAAGAACTATTTCTGGTTTTCTCTGTTCTTTACATTACTGGGTCATGTCTTTTTCCAGAAAATATCTCTATTTAAATTCTATTAACACATATTTTTTCCCATTGTTTTTTCCTTCTAGAGTTAGAATTTACCACCACAGAGAACAACTACTGCTGCATTTTACTGCATTTACATTTGTATCACCAACTCAGCCCTAGAGAAAGCCTCTTTATAAACCTGCATCATCAACATGTGAATAATGTCCTAGCAGGGTTTAGCCATTCCATGCAGCTCTTTTGAGTTTACCTTACAACTGCCATGTGATCCATGCTGAATTAAGAACTATATTTCTTGTAAAGCTGACCTTTTATACCATGAGAGGTGTAGGGTGCACCTGTTTACTAGCACTGATGAGGAGAAACTGCAGAATGATCAGAGCTTTAAAATTTAGGTCCATTCTGAGAGTGTTTTCTGCCTAAATAATGACAGATGTAGAAAGTTCAAGAGAAGACAGCTCCTGCTGAGTCTGAAAATCTGTATAATGAGGATAAAATATATATATACACATACTTTTGTAATTAAATTCTGTTATTGCAATGCTTTAAAGAGCCATCACAGCTCAGCTGAAGCAGGTCTGTTCAGTGGGAATGTGTTGACTCCTTTCTGCAGAAAGGTAAGGAGGGCTTATTGTTTCCTTGGGGGGCTGCACCAAGGAGATAATTACAAGCTGTAAGATATAATGACATGGACAGGTACAGAGTGCAGGGCAGAGCAGGGTGATGGTGTTTCCAGCAGTACCTTTGATTGCAGGATAGGGAACTGCATTGAGTTACAATTTTGAACCAACACAATAACCCAGGTAAGCTGTGTCCTTGTCCTCTCTGTGACTGTCAGCTGTCATGGTAACACTGCTGTGCAGAATAAAGGGGAAGGGATTTTAAAGTCTTAAAAAGACTTAAAAGGGGGAGAAATCTGACTTTTGCTCACACCCTTGCCAGTGATCTTTTAAAAGTGATCTCAAACACTCTTGTTTGTAAGACCGACTTACTGCCTCACCTCAGGTATGTCCATTCACTCCAAACCTCAGTTTGCAAATGAACAAAATGCAAATACATGCATAATTTGCAGGAAGCTGGCACTTTGCAGGGAAGCCTAATGAGGACAGTTTTATAATGCATTTTCCTTCCTTTGGAAGCAAAGTGTGCACTGGACACAAAAGAAAACATCAGTCTGCATTTAATACAGAATTATTCTCTGTCCCATATTAGCAGTGTTCAAATGTAAACATAAAGCAGACAGAGCACTAAGTTTGGAAAGCCAATCCATGTGACTGTAATTGCTGTGAGAGATTAATTGTTCCCACTGCAACTTTACCAAGCAAATGGACTTTTGTGGATTTCTTTACCTTAACTGAGCTGTGCTGCCAAGTTCAGACCACCTCTCAGTGGTGGTCCCCTTCAGTTCCAGGCAGGCAAGGTCCGCTAGAAATAATTTTGTAAGATACTAAGGAAAAGCTGTGTGCCTGGGCAAAAGACCCAATTGTTGGGCTTTATTAAATGCTTATTAAATTTGTTTTTTTACAGTACATGGAAAATGGCTTCAGTCTTCCCCCGAGTTACTGGCATTTGTTTGCTCATCATTTCAGACTGAAGCCATAACCTTTTAAACTTGGGTAAGACATGTAGGATGCATAAATGCTCTCCTGTTGTGGTCAGGGCATTGTGAGAGCACAGGGAATGGAATGGCTGTGATGGTCTCACAATATGTTCTGCCTACAATATGTTCTTTCCTGGCAGGAAAGTACAGACTGATGATAGATTTCAAAAGTGCATAGTGGCTTTTTCAGTGTTTCAAAATTTAAAAACTGGAAAAAGCACGTGAAAACCCGGAACTTCTGGCAGATTTTTCAGCAGGTCCCTCTGCAGTATCAGACAAATTACTCCTATGCTGTAAATGTGGGCAAATTTGGAAAAAGTCCAAGAACTCTGTGACGAAAAACTGGTTTTCAGGTGTGTTTTCCTTTTAAAGAGTAATTTAAAGAAGGGGGATATTCTTTTCTTTTCAATGTTGGAAATAAAGGAATCACATTATTGATCAGAGGGTGATCTCAATTAGGTGCTGTAGTTACTGCAGTGGGTTTCCATCTGGAGGCACAGCAGTGCCATCTGAATGACTGCAGCAGGAGCAGACGGTCTCCACCTAGGTTTAACCCACAACAATTACAACTAGTGAAGTACTACAGGTCCCCAGGCTCTAGAACTCTGCAGAGACTACAGCCAACACAAGTGTATGTCAGAATTGCGCTGTGTGGGGTACAAGCAGATACATTCCCTTCACTTTAAATTTGTAATGCAGCTTTAGCTACACTGAGAGTTAATAACCAGCAGTTGGCAAAAGCAGTAAATTCTGTTCCTTTACACTCTGATGCAGTTTCATAAGCAACCTTTAAAACTGGGCTGTTCCCTTGTTTGTATTTAATTACACATACATTTAATTTTGATTGTTAATTTGTGCACGGCTCATTTTCTCTGTTCTATCAATGTAATTATCCCATTCTCGTAAAATAACTGTCAAGTCCAAAGTGCCTGTGTCTCCTTTCCAGCCCAAGTGTGCATCTACAGTAGATGGTTAAAGCTTGCAAAGACCCAGGGAAAGCGTGAATCTTGGGTGTTTGCTGCTCTCATTTCAGGTGTGAAACCGAATCAGAGTAAATTGTATGTCTCTCTTCATCAGCTGTGGGAAAAAATAGTGAGCAAGAAGGATCTTGTTGAAATTCATGTAACAAAGCCCATCTCCCTTCCGCTAACACACACCTTTAAAAAAACTTTTGGTGATTTGAAACTGCTTGAAATTTTCTTTTTTCTTTTTTTCTTTGGAGGATATGATGAAAGTGAACCATACAGCAGTTACCCAAATACAGAATTAGTCTGGAATTATATGAGACCATGGATGAAGCTTTGTGACAGAAACCTTGGTGGCAATTTTAGTTTAAGTAGTTCCAGAGTTATTTCCCAGTCCCTGTCTGTGCAGTTTCATGCTTGCTCCAAAAAGTACTGCTCCTACCATTAAATCATCCAGCTTATTACAGGAATATGTGAGCAGTCAGTGGACTCAGGATAAAATACAAACCACCCTTGCTTTTTGTTTTGGGTTGTTTTTTCCTTACTGGGAAAACATTGAGTTCAACAAGCACAACTTGGAGGCAATAGAGTGGGGCTTAAAATTTAATTTTCACAGAACTTCAGGAGTATTTAAAGGTTAGCACTTGCTTTACCTGATATGATTCAAATGCAGCATGTACATATCTCCAGAATTATTTGCACATAGTACACAGACCTGTGTTTTTTGTCCATACAGCCGTCCACTGAAATCTAATATCAAACTTTTTAATAAATTTCAGGTGAAAATTTCCTTTGTAAATAAAATCTGCAAACTTAAACTAGTTAACAGATGAATAATCTCAATAAATATATAGTAAAAATATAATAATAAAGCAGATAGCTTCACTGTTGGATCACAAAAATAAGAATAATGATACCCCAACCCCCCAGGAACTCTCAAAGACATGCGGAAACCACTGTGACACTAAAATTCAAAATTTATAGAAGTAGTTAATACTTCTGCTGCCACTTGTGTCAAAAACCCCTAAACATGGAAAATTCTCAAGTTGCAACCTTTTTGTTTGCTGCCCATGCTCCAGGGTGTAGGTCAGCCCTTTCTCTGCCATGTTTGTTGCTGTTACTCCCCCTGTATTTGGGATAACAGGACACTCCAGCCATCACCTGTCCCACATGACAACAAGGAAATAACAGCAATATTAAAGGATTAATCTGACCACAGCTGATGGCTTCTGTTTCATTCAAGTTCCAGAATTCTCATGTTTCTATCACTGCATTTCTAACTTTGCTTTTGTGTAAGTAGACCTGACCTATGCTATCCACAGCCTGCTTGACTGCTTCATTTTCATATTATCAGTTATGATCAACACATTTTTCCACAGCTGTGACCTTATTTTTCCCCTTCTGTGCAGGGCTAGGAATGTTAAAGGCACTTCGATAGAGGGGGGAAAAAAGTCCTGATTGGCAGTGGTCTGAGGACTTTCAGCCTTTGAGGGCTACCTTACTAATTTGCCAGGGGATAAAAGACCTGGCCTCTTTGCATGTTTATTTGCATAAATACTATCTTCAGAAATTGCATGAAGTTACAACATTTGATTTAATGCTAACATCAAAAATCAATTGAATTTATAATATTTTCTTTAAACAACACACCACATGAAAACCAGAAATAGCATATTCCAAGCAAACCTGCAGGTGACTTACATTGTCTTATCCTTGCTTGAGGGCAGGAAATTACATGTTCTTTGGCTGCATCTATTTTATATCAAAATGGTTTAAAGACATTGAAAGATACACATAACAGGAAAACAATGACTGCTCTGCACACCCTTATCTTGCAGAGTATGTCACATGGTTTGGCACAAGTGTAGTTAAGGTGAATGGAGACAAAATTAGATAAATCCAAATGTGAAGACAATCTTGCTCCATGACTAGCCAGATTTAGCTCATATTTTAAAACTTTCAAACAGAACAGGAGATGGCTTTGTGTTCCTGGGAAAATGTTCAGGTTCTGTAAGCTTTGCATTTTTTCCTTAGAACAAATCTGGGATCAATGGAACTTAATTCTTAGACCAAATAAGAAGTGAACATCACCTGATTACTAATGAGGCCATATGTCAGATGACATATATGATAAAATAGTCTCAGTACAAAACACAGCTCTTTCTGAGCTGTAGCTCTGTGTTATCTGCTGTGGCAGCGTGAATGGGGATCACTGTCAGTGCCAAGGGAAAAACAACCACCTAAGCGTGCAAGTTCTGAGAACCTGTGATTTTAGAACACACAAGACTCACCCTGCAACAACCCAGCTAGTTTTCTATAGGTGACAAAAAATGTGCCAGATAAATTTTGTTCTAAAGATGTCCTGTTATGGAGAGAGAGAGAGAGAGAGGTTAAATATTCGATAGAAATGTAGCATCCCAGGAACCAACAGTTTTCAATATCTGCATTTGCATGGAGGATGCATTTTTGTTCACGATCTTTCTAGGTGGTATTTAGTCCACATGGAGAGACATATGTCTCCTTTAGCATGCATGTTTGCATTTTTAACCTGATGGATTGGATAGCAATGAATCCAATAAAATTAAATGAAAAATAATGCTCATTTTATCACTCATTAAAGTATGTCTACTCATTTAGATTAAAGAAAGATATGTTTTATAAGGCCAGCTAATTAATATTAATTTGAAGTCATCTGGATAGATTTTCTCATTAAGATATTTCCTATTAAAATATATGATATTAAAAAAAAATCCAGAATTCTCACCTCTGTGATACTATTACCTATTTTACTGCAGAAAGGAAATCATCATTCAGGTTCAGGGGTTAAAGAGGTATGAGCATTCCAAATGAGTATTTCCAGTCTGGCAAAATTAAGGAGGAGGTCCAGGAGAATTCCTTACACCTGAGCTAAACAGGGCTGTTCACAGCTGTGGCAGGCCTAGGGTAGGAAAGGCTCTTGGAATGCCCTCATTGCAGCTTTAGCCACACTCACCCCTACAAAGCAACAGACAGCAAGACTGAATAAATATCAAAGCCCCCATCTTTTCTTCTTCCATACAAGAATTACGTTAAACTGGTTGGGTTTTTTTTAATAGCAGTAAGACCTCCAATTAGAGATCTGCCCACTTGTGATGCAGGTACATCATATGGGAACAACCGTTTAAGTCAAGTTAGATGATGGCTTTATCAGCATTAAATAACCGGTTTCCCAGCTGACAAGGGAAAAAGATATTCCTCCACTTTCTTTGAACTTCTTGCATTCTTAACATTCCTTCCATAAATCATTTAATAGCTGCCCTATTCATAGGAAAATGTATTGCTGAAGTTAAACAGTGGTTTTTTGCTCTCCACTCTCATTGGAGAGAAGCATAATAAATTATGCCTGATTTGCATGCAAGTTTGCATACACAAAACTCTTGTCATGAGCTAGCAAACAATAAGCTGCTCATGTCAGAACACATTGTGCAAACAACAGCATCAAATAGCTACTGAGCTGTATTATTACCCTGCTCTGCTGTGGAACTGAGGCTTCTCCACACAAATCTACAGTTCTACAAAGGCAACAGAAAGGATAAACTCAGCATCAAATAGCTACTGAGCTGTATTATTACCCTGCTCTGCTGTGGAACTGAGGCTTCTCCACACAAATCTACAGTTCTACAAAGGCAACAGAAAGGATAAACTCAGCAGCTTTGTATCTGTCATTGGTGCTGCAGTCCAAATAACCTCCACTGCTTTGTGGGACACCTTGACTCCAGGGAACTTCTGAGTCCCAGATGAACGTGTATGCAGAATGTACAGAAAGGTTTCCCTGATGACACAAATCAATTTTCCATGTGGTGCCTGGAAGCATCCATCATTCAGATACTGGGCAATGCACAATTAACTGCTCTGTGTCATTTTGCCATGAAATCAGCATTTCAATATGGGCAGATTGCTCCTGCGGTTGGAGCTCTGCAGGGATAAAGTGTGTTACTAATGCAGCTGGGTGTGCTGATGTCATAGGTCACCTACACACGATTTCAAACACTGGGAAAAGCTCTCCTGATGTGTCATGTAGTGACACAGAGCTGATAACTCTCCATGAACAGTTTGATACTAACACCTCTTACTGCCTGCTTACCTTACTCACCTTCTGGAATCTGCCAGAGGAACCGAAGCAAGGGGAACTAATTAGTGTAACTCATCACTGGTAACGAGGAGGCAGCAGCACAGATCTTCAGCTGCAAAGGACTGAATGAGGGGAGTTGGAGTGATTCAGTGCCTTTACAAAATCAAAGCATGCCTAACGTGAAGAATAGTGCTGGCTGTCTTTGTCATGTCGTGAAAGCACTTTTAAAAAATTTGAAATGGCTGCTTTTAGAGTTGGCTCAACTTGCCATCTTCTTCCTTAAACAGTAGAGGATATCATATGCTGCGCAAAGCTAAAACCACTTTGCTGCAAAGACAGTAGCAGAGGAATGCTTTCAGGATGTAAAATAAATCAAAATCATGCTGAGGTAAAGCACAATTTATGTTGCAATTTAGCTAACACAAGACATGTAAAAATTCATTTTAGAGAGGCGTTCTGAGAATTAATTTGCACAGAATATCAGCAGGCAGGATATTGGGCAAGTACACTTAGCAAAAGTTGTTTGGGTAGATCACAGTCCTTACCACCTTAGAACTAGACTTGCAGCATAAATGAGAAAAACGAAAGTGGCTTTCTGTCCAGGTGGTGACAGGCCTGAAGGTTTTTTTAGCCCATGGCAAACCCCAGCTGAGATGTATTTGACAGCAATACCTCCAGGACTACAGCAACACAGTCCTGCAGCTGTGAGCACTTAAAGCAGGCAAAGCTAGAGGTTCCAAGAAGTGTACAGCAGGCTTTTGGTTCATACTTCACAGATGCAGAGGCGTGGGTACTTAGGCAAAAAAATCACACAGGTCCAGGGCAGCTCTTCCTAAAATCCTTTAGAAAGAGCTGTAAGGATTGCTGCAAAGTACTGCAAACTGCAAGTGTTAGGAATTGGCAAACCTACTGGGAAGAAGTTTATTGTTTTCCTCCCCTGGGAATGCTTTTATATGAAGCAACAAAGAAACTATTGACACTCCTGAACAGTGAAGAATTTCATAGTGTATCCCCTTATGAGGGAAAGCTTAGTGCATTGTAATTCAGAGGGAATCTGGCAAAGCCCCCATTGCTGTTTATGGGAGAAGTAAATACTGTGAGGCCTGAGATGTGATTTTCCTATATGGGGGGTACCTGCACCACACCTCTTGGTGTCTTCTTTGAATAAGTTGTAACCTTTAAGGTGAGCAGTTCAACATCTGGAAGCTCAGGGATTTACAATCTTGCAGATAAACCCAAATCTTTAAACCTTGTGGCTTAAACGTGTTGAATTGTAGATGGGGCTCCAACTGGACTGCTGGGGCACAAAGGACCTCGGCTGAACAGAACCTCTTATTGCAGGACTCCAGGCTTGCAGCTGATCCCATAATTAGGTGGAACATCCCTGAGGCAGTGCTGCAAGGGATCCCTGTGTGCCCAGACCTCTGCTGTGAACCCCAAATCGCTTCTCTTCCTGGCACTAGAGCCAGGGGTGAAGAATCACAGACCCCAGGGCTGCAGACAGGGAAACTGTGGAGTAAGGACCCAGAGAAGGTGTTTCTAATGGGATCAATGATGGTGAAGCTGTCCCAGCGATTCAGCAGCAATAGACCTCAGACTGATGTAGGAGCTTGTTACTCCTAAATCATTAATCAAGACACGCTGCCCTACCAGTGGAAGCTTCTAATATTTGCAGTTTTGCTGTGATATAGAAGGAAAGCAAGCAGTAACCTATCCTGGCCACTTTAAGGCTGGATGTGTTTGTGGCGAGATAGGAGCAGCTGTTAAGGGTTAACATTTAAACCAGGAACAAATAATTGCAGAGTCATGAAACACGGTGTCCGTGGTGGTATGTGAAGACAGCTGTATCTCAACACAAAACACACTCTAAGAATGAAATGATCAATCAAAAATCTTAACAGAGAAAACTATTCAGAGTTCTTGGAGCCCAGACTCTCTTTTTGAGCAGCATCAGTAAATAAATTTATTAATCAGACTATAGGTCTATAAATATCAGCAATATTTTAAATATCATTTAGTTACAGGTCCTACTTTAGTGGCTTCTTTAATAGCATACTTAAAAACAAACAAACAAAATAAAAGGAAAAAAAAAAAAATCCCTAAACCCCAGATGCTTTTCCATCCAAAACCCTTACATTGATTATATTGGTAAAGTACAGGAATAAGAGCATTACCTTCAACAGAACAGTGCTGCTGCTCATACAAGAATAGTTGCCAAGTTTCCCTCAGGTGCTTCACTGATGTGCAGGAGCTCCAGGAATGTATTGTCATGGCTGGTGACCAAAATCAGTTCTCTCTGAGAAAGACAAAAACACAGATGAAGATTTGTTTCATTACAAAGTAGTTCTGTTTGGAGGAGAAATAGGATTATAGTGCATGCAATTGTCTTCCCACTCCTCCTTGAAGGGCAGCTTCAGCAGCTGAGCTGACATGCCAAGCCAGCTGAATGTTTTCAGGGGAACCAATTCCTTGGTGTCCAGGGAACCCACTGGAGAACATACCTTTGTCTGTGGACAACTGGCACTTTGGCAGCACTTCCTCCTCATGCAGAAGCCAAAAATGGTATTGGCTTGACAGCATCTGGGAAGTAATGAGGCACAAACTTGTCCTTTTGCACACCTCTGTGGAGTTCCTGTTATTATTTGGGATTGCGAACTAGGAGAGTCAAGCAAAATGCTGAGTGTCAAAGGAGTTGCTTTTTATTCTCTGCTGTCATTTAGCAGCATAATTCTTCTTACTTAACTTTCCACCTTTTTTCCCCCCTGCACTTTTACTCTCCAAGTCCATAACGGAACATTTTCTGTTTCAGCACTGAAGAAAACACTTCCTCGGAGTTTGTGCACCATCCATTCCACAGGAACTGTATTTCTGGGCAATTTGTTCTATGTCTGCTGAATCCAAGGCATAAGCACAGTGACTGAACACATTTCTCAGTTTCAACATGAGCAAATCTCTATGACAAATGCTGCCACTGCTGAGTTGCAGGGTATATTACAGCCCACCCACCAGGCTGAGATTCTGCAAGGGTTGCAAAATTCTGAGTTACAGCTCAGGCCTCAGCACACGCCTGACTTCAGACAAACTTACAGTGATGGCACAAGGACACCACCAGAAGGGCATTTCCATTTTTTATTGAACGAAGATGTTAGTAGTGTAGGTAGGCTTCAGCGCTCAAGTGGCAATTCATTGTAGTGGATCTCAAACGAGGAAAAGTCAGAACAACCTTGATATGAAAAACTTGAAACATAAAAGAGATTAAATAATAAGTAAGAATACAGGAAAATTGCAATCATATTGGCTAATTGACATGTGAAAACAGTCTGCTTTCTGGAATTATAAATGACTGGCACCACTTTGCTCCAGCAGGGAAACTCCAAGGGTGATTTTTATTTAGTGATAGTATTTTGCATAACAGCAGCCAATTATATTTGTCAGGCATGCAAATGCTGACTGCCTGGATGTGTGATCTCACGATCTGACCTTCTGTGACTGTTACCCTGCTCCTCCTCACACAAATTGCTCAAGTCACACTAGGAGGGAGACTTTTGGAGACATGAGTAGTACAGCACACACACACACAGGTACACACTCTTCTATACAAATGCTTTATTAAAAATGCTTTATTAAAAATGCTTCTGGAGTGGCCTGTAACAAAACATGTAGAGTTAAAAAAAGTCAAGATAAAATGGTATCTATTACAATGCATTGGTGTTTTCTATTATTCCAAAAGTCTGGTCAGTGCCCAAATATGAACAGTTAAACTTTTTGCCTAGGTATACTGTAGGTTATCCATTTTGAGATATTGCTCTACATAAATGTGGAATTTGAGTCAAGTCTTGGTTTAAAAAAATCTTCATATATATTTTGAAATGTTTATCACTATGGTAGAATGTAGGAAAAATAAGCATTATTTCTAATATTTACACAAGGATGAAGCGCACGGACTTCTACAAAATGAAAAAAAAAATACAGTACGGAGACTTTTTTTACAATATCTGCAGTTGGTACTCTGAAAGATCCAGCCTTTGAAACTGAAATTCAGAGACAGTTAAACTTCTTACCTCCCTTTTCTTCTTCCCTCACCTCCCACCCCAGTATTCAAATCCTTTACTCAGTAGAAATGATTCATGTAGAACGTTAAGGTATAACAAATATGTTTTCTTCTTAGAAAAAACATGTCTTAAAAATATATATATTTATATATTCAGGACAGATCCTGTTTCCCTTATGTGACTAGACTTACATGTGTAAGGAATAAAATTGACCCTGTAATTAGAATTGAAAACACAAAGATCAAACAGCAGAAGACAATTCCAGTGTATTTTGTTATGCTTCCCTTCAGCCTCAAAAATCCCTGTTGTGTCCATGATGATGTCAGTTTGCTGCACAGCCACATTCCCCTTGGGATGGGAAAAGGGTCAGACTTTAGACAAGGTCTGCACTGGTGTGAGAGGAAGCCAAAGACAGCACTCGCCATTCAAGTCTTGGTTGTTACTCACTATACAGCAGTTTTTTTATGGATCCTGCAGTGTTCAGAGAGCTTTGGCCAAAGAACTCACTGAGCATTTAGTACAGACAGCCTACACCCGAAGACAGGATATTTAAAGACACAACCACATTTCTGTTATCACTTTAAAAAGCACAGCAATGTTAGTGCCATGCCAGAAAGAGTTTCCTGCCTAAGGCAAACTAACTTCTCAAGGACTTCTGTAGAGGACCCTGGCTGGCAGCAATACAAGCAGTGTCTGAGGAGAACTTTCCCCCATTCTTGCTCTTATGATCCCTGATTTTTCATGTGGAGTTGCCGAATGTGGAGTGTCTGTGATTTCAGTATAGTGGGTAACAAGTTTACGGCTGTCAGAAGGATGCAGTGTGGTCCTAGAGGCAACAGGCTAATGCTAATCACCTGCCCAGGGATCACCTCCTCTCATAAATAACTATACTTGAGTGTCCTAGAATCCTTCTTTAAACCTCTGTCCCTTCCCTGGAGTACAGTGTGTTGTTTGTGCTGAGACTGCTGTAAAAATGAGTGTTAAACTGGTTGAGCACCGAGTTGCTGTGGCCAAGGTGACCGGAAGGCATGGAATTGGACCACTCTCCCACACCATGGCTGGGGATACCGGAGAGTGGGGAGTAGGAATTGAAGCCTACCACGTTCTGTCCCATTTTGTCAATGGGTTCAGAGCTGAGTCCCATGGGCCCAGAGCGGCTCCCCGAGTTGGAGCTGTGGACATAGGCGGTCATGCTGGAGAGGAAGTTACTGAGGCACGGGCTGCTGGAAGAGGGAGGCGGAGATTCTTTCTCAGGTGAATTGTCAGTCCCAGGTGAGGAGTTTTCCAAGAGATCCTGATGCTCTACACCTTTGGGGCTGCCAGTCAGGGTACTGTCCTCTGATTTCTCAGATGTAAGAGTGGCAGCACTGGCCTCAATGTCAGACTTCCTCTTCCTCTTCCTGCGAAAGTTTCCATTGTCAAACATCTTTTCGCAGTTTGGGTCCAGAGTCCAGTAATTCCCTTTTCCTGTCAAAGGAAACAAACCCACACTTTCAGTTTAAAAATACGCACACAAACCAAACAGAGCAGTCATTTAGGGCTTTACAGTGTTTCTCTCATTTCACAGAAACAGAACAATTGTATGATTGAGCAAAACACATGTATTTTTAGTCACTCAAAAGTAGAAGTCTGTTGAGTTCAGAAAAAAAGGTTAAAGTTTTGGGCTCTGTCATTTAGCCCTGACTCTTCACCTAGGAGAAACTACAAGTGGAGCCACTGGCAGGGCTTTTTAGTTTTGTTTTCTTGGTGAGGGAAGGAGGTTTTCAATATACAGCTGGTCTTCTGAATTTATGGTAGCAAGTAATCAAATCCCATACTGGGTTGCTCCTCCAGATTCAGTGGGGTAGCATAGGTTTCTAACAAGATAGAACCAGGCTTTTTGCCCTCTGTTGCAGAATAATTTGAATGAGTTGGAAATGTTCTCAGTGGTTCTTAACAGTTATTGATAGAAAATAATGAACAAAGAAATATCTGACAGCCTACCAGCCAAGGGGTTGGTGATGGCAGAGGTGTGATTCCAAGCAAAACACTACTTGAAACAAACAAAATAAAAGCAGCCTGTTCTCCTCTTGAGAATTAATGCTGAATCCCTAAAGCTATTGGATTTCTTTGACAAATCCCCTTCCCTTTAATTCCCAGGTAAGTTTGACATAAGTCATGCATTACACCAAGTGGGACTTGAGAGTGCCTTGCCCAGTTAAACGTTCCTGTGTGTGCTGAGCCTCCTGCTCAGTTCATTGATCCATTCTCAGGAAGACCCAGAGCAGGACAGAATTGCCTTTGCTCCAGAGATCTCACAGCAGCTCTGATTCACACCTCAGCTATGCACACTTGCTTAGTTCAGCCTTTTAAGAACAAAGTGCTACTGTGTCTATGTCCTGTATCTGGGCTACTTTATCTCTTCGCAGTGCACTAAGCATTTTAAAATTAATCAGCTTTAATTAGAGCTGGGAGAAAAGGGGGAGAGGGCTATACCTGGATCATCTTCATCTCGAGGCACCTTCTTGAAGCAGTCGTTGAGAGACAAGTTGTGCCGTATGGAATTCTGCCAGCCCGCTTTGCTTTTGTTGTAGAACGGGAAGTTGTCAGCCACATACTGATAGATCTGGCTCAGCGTCAGCCTCTTGTCAGGGGCCCCGTGGATGGCCATGGCAATGAGGGCAGAGTAGGAGTAAGGGGGTCTCACCAACTTCATGAGCTCCTCTTGGGATGGGAGGGGAAGCCAGCCAAGGTCAGTTCCTCCCAAGCTGTGCATGTTAGGCAGGAGCTGCCTCTGCATCCCGTATGACTGAGGAATGAAGGGGCTGGCGTTGGATCCTGGCAGATACGGTGGGGGGGTGATGGAGGGTCCGTTTAGCCAGAGGTAAGGATTGGGAGTGCCATTGTAATCCGTCGTCTCAAAGGTGCTCGGTCGCTGTGGGCTCGGGACATTCTGAGGATGGAAAAAGTTCTCGTAGTATATATTCATCTCCGGAGGTTCTTGGCCGATGTTTGGGAATTGTGGGCTGCAGCGTGGAGGGGAGTGCGTTTGTGGGTCAAAGAAGCTCATGCTCTAACCCAGGCAGCTGGTAGATTGTGGCACACCTGTGCTAGTGCTCCTTTCCCGGGACAGGTGCATCACCTGTGCCCTTCCCTAGGTACTTATGCACCTGTAAATGTTTCAGCCTGTGCTGCAGGCTCCACCCCACAGCCCTGAGTGGCTGCAGATGAGGACGATATCCTTTTTGGAATGCTGGCAGTCTCAGTCAGTCATTGATGTCACATCAACCAAATGTGAAAGTTACAACTGTTTGTCTTCTTAAATGAATGAAGGAATTTTCCACTAATATGATGCACATAAAGAAAGCCTAAGGCATCTGGAAGTTAAAACTCAGAGATCCTCCTCTTTCTACCTTTCACAGTGAAGCTTTAGCATTTAGTATTTTTTTTCTTTATTAAGAAAGCCATTTTGTGCTTCTGTTTGTAACACCTCAGAACGCAAAAGCTATTGTCACTAGTCAATGAAACAGTAGAGAGATATACTTAAAGGAAAAAAAAAAAGAAGATAAAAGAAAAGAAAAGGTCAGGCCTTTTGCTTTTGTAACTTTAATTGCAGACTTGCTTGTATTTTCCCCTAGGCAATCACAGTTCTACAGGCAAATTCTGTAGCTAGTTGCTCACGTGAGTAATCTTACTGATATAAATGGAATTAACTCCCTAAAGTAAGGATTAATCTTGTGAAAAAAAAATCCAAGCTTAATAATCAAACCTTTCTTTAGAGCTTAAGTTGGTGAACTGAGATGGGAAATTATTACGTGCTGCTTCCTCTTTGCTGCAGGATTGGTGCAGAGAGCTCATAAAACCTCTCAGCACAATCTCCAAACAGGAAAGCAGTGACAGTGCTTGGCACAGCTCTTTTTAGCCAAGTTCCAGTAACTTCATTTGTATCTATACAGACAAGAGTTGATTCCTTAAAATTAAGTAACAAGGAAAATATCTCTAGCCCTTTTATGATTTGGAAAATCCTTAGTGCCTTGCATGGCACCCTGCACATTTGGAGGAAAGAGCAGAGCTGCAATGTCACCACCCCCGTCTCGGGGTGGCAGCTCTTCACTGCATGAATGCCTGCACTGGAGTTAGAGCAGAGTTGCAGTTCCCTTCACAGTGATATTTGCAATTTTTTTTTTTTTTTTTTTTTTGTGATTAAGGCACGTACATCATTTAAAACTTGCCCCAGCCTTAACATCCATGCAATAAAGAAGGTTGTGGTATGGCAGGGCCTTCCAGACAGCTCTTGTCCTATTAAATCTGTAGAAACACCAGTTTTGACCCATTGATTTGAATTCCTGGCTGTACCAAAGACCTTTTTGCTTTGTCACACATTCATCTTAATCTTTTGTGCTGCAGCACAACCACCAAGACTCCCCACCCCACAAGACTTAGTGATTCACCAATGTCATGTCCATATTGTTGCTTTGAAAGGTATGAAAAACAACTCCACTGGAAATACTGCTGAAATATTGAGTATGGAATGACAAAGGAAGCCAATCTGCCAGCTCAGAAATGCAGCTCTACAGCTGGTACTTTAAAAATACATGCTTTCACTGCACAGAAAACCACTTGTACCACAACAAACAAGCTGCTACTTTAATTTGAATGGCTGAGAGCTCAGAGTACGTAAATGCTAAATAACCTGTGCAGAGACACACATTATACAGACAACAGTTCAGTGGAACATAGTGGGACAGGCTTATCTTCTAAGTGACAACTGCTGTGCAAAAATTGACTTGGACAAAAAAAAAAGAAAGAAAAATATTCTTAATTTTTTAGCAGCTAATAATGTGAGTGCCTCCCTCCTCAAGAAAGCGATATGAAATAATTTTTTTCACCATAAGAATCTGAGTTACAAACATGCAAAATGCTATTTGAGCAATATTTCCTATAGCTTCCTAACTAACTTACCAACATATGGATATATTTTAAAATTATATGTGTAGCCCTGCAAATACTGGTACAAATACTGCTAATAACTCCCCCCCGCCCCCTTATTTACAGAAGAGTCAATGGAACAAAACATTTAAGAAACACTCACATGAGAAAAACCACACTTACAATTAACTAAAGACCCAGAATACAGTGAGAAAAGTAAACATAATAAATTTTTGACCTGCTCAACAAATTAGATTTTTGCCAAAAAAACCCCTTGAAAACAAGAAAATCTTGTAAATTTATTCCAAGAAGTAAAAATTCAGCTAACTGCATCATGGAATTTGATGAGTGACATCTAAATACTTATTCCCTGAGGTGCTCTGCATGCATCGTTACAATAAAAATACACTCAAGTGGGTGCTGAGTGAATACAGGCTTTGAAAACATCTCAGGCTTTACAAAGGGAAAAGAAACATTACTTCTGCAGTTTGAGACTGATGAAGGCTGTGAAATTTCCTCTGCAAATGGCTCTTGCTGAAGTTCTGGTGCAGTGCATTGGAGTAGGGTGAGCCTGAGCTGAGATTCTTCCTTTTGGCAGGGCTGAAAGAAGACAGCAATCCCAGAAGTGGAGAAAAGAAGAAAAACTGGTGAGGCTTCCATATAAAGAGACTGGAAAAAGGTGGCATGCTGACCAAGGTACACTAAGAGATCTTTTAAGGGCTGGAAAACTCTGGAAATAAATTGGAGGCTGATGCTGGAGACAGTTTAATGATCATTATTTCCAAAGGGTCAGTAAGGTCTGGCTAGGCAGGATGCATCGTATTTTCACATTTCTTTTTCCTGCGGTACAGCACTGCATGGCCCTGAGTGCGTGTCTCTACCAGCTGGAAGCCTGGTCAACCACAGATTGTCGTCAAACCAAAGACTGTTGACAACTCTTGTGTTACACAAATGTTTGCTCCTCTCAGTTTCTTAAGTGAAGCTCCAAAATCTGCAAGGTTGTGGCTGAGCCCCTGCAGAGCCATTGTTTACTGTAGGTTTTTTAGGTCAGCTCCTGTGTACCCATCTACTCCAACCAGCGGTAATATTTCCTCACACTGGCTACCCTTTTCTAAATGAAAAGATAATTTCTGAAATCCTGGGTTAAGAAAGGTTCAAATTAATTTCATTTAAACTCAGATTCCTCAGCATTTCCGCTTATACTCCAAAGTAACCCACACATCCAGTGTTTCTGAAATGCAGGGACTTGGCAGAGGTGTGTGCACACCAGCACACAGTTCATACAAACTATAACTGTGGTCACAAAGAAGAGGGGAAAATTGTTTTTAAAAGAAAAGAGTTCATATACAAGAAAATATACCAAGCAACCTGCCTTGTTTCAAACAATTCACACCCTGAATTCAGAAACAGCTCAGTATCCATCAATAAGACATTTTCACAGAGTGAAAATTGCTCTACGTTCTCAGTCGGCCAGTAGATTACTTTTAGAAGTCTTCATATCTTACTCCACTAATCACCTGCCCAGCATATGCACAAAATAAACCACACCATGAGAAGGAAAAAGGTGTAGCAGGCAAAGCAATGTCTTCTCAAGGACATTACAAAAGCATAAGAAATGTAAAATATAGCACTGCAAAACAAGGGACCTGAGCTTTATTTCTAGAAATGCAGGTTGAACATTAAATTAATGGAAAAGGCAATATAATTTGTATCTGTGCCATAAGTGCTGCAATGCTGGAATGCCCTTAGACTTTTAAGTCTTGCGGAAGAAAATCACAGTGGATTTTTGAAGCAACTTTCTAACTGCGTTTGTAGAAGACTCTGAAACCTTGTAAGGGCTCGTGGCTGCTCTCTGACCATAAGAATCATGATAATAAAAGTAGTCATAACTCCTGCTTCCACAAAGGCCTTCCACCATCTCCTAACACATAATAAATACGGTAGAGGGGATTAGGTGTCCCCTGACACCGAATTGGGTATTAGCTATGTCAGGCCATAGGCAGGCAAGGAATCCAGAGCTTTCCTTTGGCTGCCTATGGCTCCCACGGGATCTGCTGCACTGAGGGACACACACGGTCACATCCGCAACACAGGGGCACCTCAAGGCAGAATCTTTCTCATGGTAGAATCTGAGGTGTCCCTCTCACTTACAGGAAATTAATACAAAGACAGATACTTTAATCAACCTCACTTGGACAGCCTCACTGCTGCTGCAGCTCCCAAACAGCCAGCATGGTTCCCTCTTGTAGATCATCTGCTTGTTCTTCTACCCTCACCACTAAATGTGTGTTTATACTAGAAATCAATGATGCTCAAATAAGATGAAGTCTTGTATGAACATCAACATGGGTGCCAAAGAAATTAATCTGTGCACCCTTCTAAAGCACTTCAAAGCTTAAATTCTTGTGCATTTCAATGAAACGAATTTATTCATTTCAATGTATTTCAATGATTTATAGAAAGAAAAAGCGGTAACATGCTAATGCTTCTGTTTCAGTCACATTTCAGCATCAAGTATTTGGTGGTATGGATAAACCAGCTCCTCCCACTCCACAATTCAAATAGAGATCTCACTGAAAAGAGATTTTAGAACCACAGTTTTTTTCAGAAAATGTAACTTGACAGAAACTGTAATGTACATTTTTTCAGAAAATGTAATGTTTGGGAAAAAAAGGGGGTTTTTTTCAGTGTTCTACGCCCTTTAGTACTTGCACAACACAAACACTTACAGAAAATTAATTAGAAACTAAAGCTGGAAAGTGAATTGGTGCAGATGCAGGGAACTACTCTGCGGACACACCCAGCCACAGATAAACTTAAGGTTGTTTTATTGGAGCCAGGATTTGACCGCAGTAAACTAAGATAACTTAACCTGCGAGCCCGATGATTTACGGCGCTGTTAATCGTGGCACTTGCAGGTGCTCCGCTGGGATTCCCGGTATCGGGCAGCTCTGCGATAGGGGCGAGCTATCGCGACATCCTATCGCCCCCTGGCGATGCTTTCTGGGTATGCACAGCTTTGTGCGGAGCTGCCCTGGGGAACAGCCACGATCCAGGTCTGAGCCTGGTCTGATCCAGGTCTGATCCAGGTGTTCCCTGCGCAGATCATCTGGATCTGGGCTTGTAGTACCGGCATCTGGAAAAAGAACCCATTCTGTATGTAAACATTATTAACGTTTTCGTATTAGAATCCTTCATTTGCTTTGGAATTTTGTTTGGAAATTCTGGTGCATTTAAAGATATGTCTTTGTTTAAGGTTAGTTTCCTTTTTTCCTTTTTTCCTTTTTTTTTTTTCCTGCTTTTTTTTCCCTTTTGCTTCCGCATTCTGATCTCAAATATTCCTGTTTTCCTGTCTTGCAAAAGAAGTCTAAATGCAGTTGTGAAAAAAAATTCTACAGGTTAAGGCATTGTGCACTAGTGCTACTGAGTGTGTCAAGGCAACTGAAGACTTCACATTCCTCATTATTTGCAGAATCCAGGTATCCAATCATAGCAAACTTTACTGTACAATAAAATACCATACAAAATACCAGGTAAAAAGATCTGAATCTAAAGCTACTCTATCCAGGGCTGTTTTCTTATATTTAAAAATGTGTAAGCAAACATTCCGCAGAAAGTCTTCCCTCAAAATATCTGTCAAACATGGAGAGTTTTTTAGATTTTTTTCCTAGTTACAACAGTACTACCTCACCTAGGCAAGTCCTTTTTGGCTGCTGGCCTGCCAGGGCATAGATACCTTAAATGACTGTTTTCTGATCCCCATCACCTTTCCTGTGCCTTTTGAATCACAATTTAAACCCATGGCGACACCATCAACAGCCACCTGCCATGAGCTGAACTGCTCCAAGCGATGGCAAGGCTGATCAAGGGTTAACTGTGAATGAGAGATCAGCCCTGCCTGTCCCGTGAGCCTGGCACTAAATGCAGGTTGAATACCCACTCGTAATGGGGCATCTGGAGCTGCAGAATGCATTAACACACGTGCAAAAATCATGAACACAGACACCCACAGTGGCTGTCTCGTCCTAGGGTCAGCCATAGGAATGATCCTTCATGGCACAGAGAAGCTGTCAGCTATCCTGGAAGACAAAAAACTACAGTGAAAAAGGATAATTCTATGCAAAACCCAATCAGATCAAACTGTTCTCACTTTAAAGCCATGATTACATTTATCTAACATCTAAAAGTTTATAGAATCTGTGGCCCACCCGAGGTTTGTTTGCAGAGCAATTCTTGGTTTATAGTGTTAATCTTTAGCACACACTGCATCATGAGGGCAAATCAGAACAGAAAATTACACACTGAGTCAATAAAGAACAAGTCCTCTCCTCACCCAGAGCAGTAAACACTGCCAATGCTGAAGTCCTTACAAATGAGGGCAGCCCCTGGAGTGTTGCTCAATGCTCCCCCTCAAAAGGATCTTGAAAGCCTAAGAGCAAGTAGGAACTGGGTTCTGGTAGGGAAATATGAGTAAGTTCTATGTAGTGACTACCCCAAGGCACCCAGGATAGGAGATGGCTGGAAGCTTTTTTTCATGGAGGCTTCCGTATTCCTGAAAAAAAAAAAAAAAATGTATCTAAAAAGATGGACATATCCTCATTAAAAAAAAAAAAAAAAAGAGGAAAAGAGGGAAAGCTTTCTTAATCTGTTTAATTTTTCTCCCTCCTCAGAAATAGTTTTTTAAAAATGGGTGCTGCAAAACACAAGTTGGTTTTAAATTCTCTGATTTCTCTTAATTTCTGAATGAGAAAGATGCTGTGTTTGGTTAAGTTATTCCTTTTATCTTCCCCCACTCTGGAGAATCGACCTGTGCTTTTGTTTTAAACAGAATGCCCTAATTCTGAATGATTCCCATTGATGCTGGCATATATGGAACCAGTCTCTGGGATAAATGTTCTATCATTTGAATAGTTTTGTACTTCACTGAAACACACAAAAAAAACAAACAAAAGGAAAAGGATCTCTGGTATTTTTATGATAGTTAAGCTAAAATCCTTGAAAACAGCAGAGGAAATGAGCATAGAGAATTATGTAGTTGCATGACTTTAAACACAACTCCTGGACCTCAGCTGACTTGAACAGAACCCAAATTTAATAACAAACAAAACCACTTTCTCTTTCCTACCATGCTACTTTAAAAATGTATTTAACATCTCTTCTTTCTAAAACTGCCCTTATTCCATGACCAGGGTGGAACAAATGAAAACAGAGACCCAGTGATGTCTAATGTGTCGTGGACTCCTTACAGAATAACCAGTGTGGCACCAGTACCCCCGCTGGGGACTGGGTCGATCTTTAGGGTCTTTTCCAACCCAAACCGTTCTATGATTCTACTCACCCACAATTTCTACTGTCTAATAAAGCAGATTACAGGCTGTCTGTGATAGAGACAAAAGTTCAATGTCAAGCAGGTACACAGGTCTATCACACATTCAAGTTCCAGAACAATGTGTTCCTAAGGTCTGTAAAATCTTTAATAAAACTCTCCTTCCTCCTCAGAAACTTGGTCCTTATTGACTTAGACTCTGACCATCTTCCTATAGCTCACACCAGCTAATTTTCTTTGAAATTTAAAGAACATTAAATTCCCCTCCAGAATGAATATTTAAGTCATAATTCCATGCTAAGGATTTAGTGTGACCACATGGCACAAACAAGGACAGGCTGGAGGCCCAGGTCTGATGAGGATACTCCTGAGGACCCTGATGTGGGTAAATGCCAACATTTTCTGTGTGTGACCAGACCTTGAGCTGCACTGACACAGCAGCTCCTGGAGCTGCACCAGCACCACTAACACCGTGCTGCACTCTACAAAGACACCCAGCTACCTGTGTCTGCCTGAAACTGAGATTTCTGCCTAAACGGAGCATACAATGTGCAGCTTCAACGCGTTTTGGGTCATTGCAGTGTAACAGCTCCGAGCTCCGTGCTCATCAAATCTCAGCTGCACGTGCAGCTCTCCTGCCCCTGCAAACAGGACATTAATTACAGCCTCACACAACCCCATCGTTATGTCAGTGCCTCGTGACAGCAAAGCAGACTGTCACCAGCCAGACTGTTGGAAAAGTCAGGGGGAAGGGAAATAACTGGTACAGAAAAACACGTGAGAACACGGTTGTGTTCCTGACCGGCAGCGGGAGAGGTGGGAGGGCTCAGGGCTGAAGCCAACCCTGCTGCACTGATTCCCTCAACAGCAGCCAAAGCCTGACCCTGTCCTGCAGGTAATTTCTGCCCTCTGTGCCTCACCTCAAAGAATGTCAAATACAGGTTCTGTCCCTCCCCTCTGCATGCAAGAACTAAAGGCCTGTTGAGCTTGTGACAGAAATGACAGCAATCAGTGCCGATTTACATTTTTAAACAGATGTTGCCGTACTGGCGCTTTATTATCCCAGGGCATCAATTGCCCTTCATGCTATATTGTTAATTTGGACTAAATGCCATTATCCACAGTTTTTGGAAAGTTAGGAAAGGCCGGAGCTTGTTGTCCAAACATCCTTAAAAGTCCAGTTCTATGGATGCCCTGTTCCTGGCAGCTGTTTTCTCTTAGTTAATTTTGCTTTTCTGCTGAGAGTTGATTGACATGATTTCAGGCTTGAAATTTGGGCTGGCAAGTAGAGGACAATCTGTGGTCTGGGACAACTAATAAAATTATGGCTGATATTTAGTAAACTAAATGTGAATTCAACCCCTTCACTAAAAACTGTACTAGAACCTGAGCAAAACCCAAGCATGAATCTTGAACCACAGGCTTAACACTGAACTTTTGCATATGGTGTTCCTGCCTTCCTGGTGTTTGTTTCTGGGCTCTTCCTTCACTTCCTTTCTTCATAATTCTTTTTTTTTTTTCTTTTGAGTCACAGTATTTCAAAACCAATTTATAATAACAGCTAGAGGTAAAACTATTATTCCACTCACCTGAAAACATATCTGCAAGATATAATAAACAAAAGCTAACCTTTAACAGGTATTTTCACAAAGAATAAACTGTTCCTAAATCATCCTTTTCTTACTCATTTCCAGTAGGACCAAATATTTTCTTTTAAAATACTTGTTTATTTTGTGAAATATTCAGGGTATCTGCAAGTAATATTGAAGGACAGCTTTGATACTGTCCCTCCTCTTCCCCCAGGTTAGCAAGATGTTAAACACGCACCCTTCAACCTTTCACTTTCTCTCACTCACAGATAATCTTCTCTATTAAACAGAAGACTTTTTGCTAGGAAAGTCTTGTTCCTGCTCTGTGCCTCTTCAGAAGCAGTATCAAGTTGCTGTGGAAAGCAAATGAAACACAATGAAACAAAACGTCTACAAGAATTCATGCCAAACACTGTCGTTAGTGTTAAAACCGGGCCCATTTTGTTTTGCTGCCTATGGTTATTCTGGTGAAAAGTATTTTGTGGCAGAGTGTTAGTTCCAATGGCAAATATTCTAAACCTCTCAGAGAAAACAATCACTACTTCTGTAGAAAACAGCTTCACTTTGACAACTTGCAAAGAGAGTCTAAATTCATAAAACTAATTATTCACACTGTATGTTAAAGTGTTGGTAGAAAAATTTAGGCTTAAACAAACTGCAGATGTCTTTCCATAGACTCAACTCCACAGCAAGGAATAACTTTAACCTCTTTGTCTTTCCCATATCCACATAAATGACAAAAAGCCATTATAAACCTGTGTAAGTGTCTGAAACATAAAGGGATGAGAGAAGGAAATCATTCACCTCTTAGACCTCCCTATGTCTAGATAACTCACCTGCCTGTAGAACTGACAGGTTATAAAACCCCCGAGGTGCTGACCTGCAGTGCTGTGGAGCTTCACACCAGTGAAGCACCACTTCCCAACTCTACCTCGTGAGTAGACCCAGAAACCCAGAAAACTTGGGCTCATAGAATTCCATCTGTTGTCAGTAAAAATCTATTACCTTTTATACAATGACACCTGGAGATGTCAGGGAGAAATGGTCAGGGCAAATAAAACAGATTTGTAACATTTTATTGAACAGCAGAAAATGTAGCTTTTGTTCACCATGCTGTTGCATGTAAGGTCAAGTTGTACATGTGTAAATAAACTTTTGCACGTTTTCCACACAAGAGCTGCTGTTCTGAAAATAACTCAGGCATACGGTGTCACAGTCACGGACATCACCCGGGAAAGACTGAGGATACAGAGCAGTGTGTGGGGAGCAGCAGAGGGATCTGAGGGCTGTAAATCCAGCTACAGCCACAGAGTAAATTGTCGGTGGCTATTTTGTGCTGAGCCATCTGTTGCCTTGGCTACAGTGCCACCAAGGGTTTAAGGATGGCTGGAGTGTGCCTGTACAAGCTCCAGAAAACCATAACTCCTCTGCTCTTTGGGAAGAACAGCCCCCGACTGGCATCACTCAGTGAGCGTTGCAGTTGGCCGTTGCATACATCTCCCTTCCCAGGAACAAGCTTTGTCCCCAGGGAACGCACAGCTCCCTTTGACCTGTATAACCAGAGGCTTCTGTTCCAGATCCCACATCCTGCAGTATTTTCCTCAAATGTTATTCCTGTATCTGTATCACGAGTAACAAAGTCGAGCCCATGAATGTTAAGTGTTGTTCATATTCTCCATCAGTGCCTTTCTTTAGAGTAGACGGTGCCCTAAAATTGAATATTTGTATGTAGATATGATTATTTTCAGTTGAGAAGTGGTCTTGTAAAAATGAATCACACATCTGTCGATGCAGGTTTGAAATGGTGCTCCAAGGGCTGTTTTCCATCTTCCAGGACTTTGGACATGCGCTGAAAAAACACCAAAACAGATTTTCATACATTGAAAGTGATTCTGTGCTGGATTCAGTAATATGTATATTAATTACTCATGGCTTTAAGCTATAGCTAGAGAAAAAAGACATTGACCAAATCCTTCATGTTTTGAATTCAGTTCTCTATTCTGCAAAACCTTAAACCTGTATTTAAACCTATCCACGTGATTCCAAACATGCCATGAAACACTTCACAAATGGATTTTTGGCTCTGGTTAGTCCTTTTTCCTCCATGCATTCTATCCTCTGTATTCCATACTCTATTTAAGTTTAAATGTGAGCGGATGAGATAGTGCTGAAAAGCTGCAACTCCTGGGTCTGAAAAAAGCAAGTATGTGATAAATTGAATGTAAGTGAAATATGATAGACTTGAAATTAATAGGGTATTCTTGTTCCTACCAGAAAAATATGATTATGAACACATTTAAATGCAGGTTTTCCTATATGTTGCTCTGTAGCCCTTAAGGCATTATCCTTTAAGAAAAAAAAACCCAACGGAAACAACACTGCAGAAAGTAATGAATACAAATGAAACCTAGTAGCTAGGAAAAAAGAAACCAAACCAA
The DNA here is from genome assembly GCA_013397935.1 of Dasyornis broadbenti. Lineage (NCBI taxonomy): Eukaryota > Metazoa > Chordata > Aves > Passeriformes > Dasyornithidae > Dasyornis > Dasyornis broadbenti. Next base: position 900,744 of record VZRN01000285.1, read on the forward strand.
CAAACCCTTTGTACTGAAAGATCAGAAAAGATGACATGTAAAATATTACAAGTGGCCCAGAATACTTATGCAGTAATGGATGTTTGTAGCTACCCTCATCTGCCTTACTAAATGCCACGCTCCCACTATCCAAAAAAAAAAAAAAAAAAAAAAAAAAAAAAAAAAAAAAAAAAAAAGAAAACTTAATAGTTTTAATTCTGTGAAAATTTCACAGATATCAGTGAAGCGTTCTTCACTTTAAAAGAAGGCAGCCGGCTTTAAAAAACAGTGACAACTCCAGCGGGAGCCCACTTCTACTTTTCACTAAGCATCTCCACCAAGCATCTTCGCCCTGTGCCGTGCTCAGGTCGCTCCGAGCCCGGCGCTGCCTTCCCGGCAGCGCCACATCCCAGCGGGAATCGCCGCTTCCCTCCCTCGCTGCCGGCAGCGGCACTCGGCGGCCACCCGCGCCCTCTCGCGGTGCGGGAGCGGAGCTGCACACGCAGGTACCTCCCTGCATTCCTCCGTCCCTGCACCCCCTGCATCCCTCCATCCCTCCCACTGGAAGCGCTGCCTCAGCCAGCTTTGCTTCCACATTGAGCTTCCATCCCACTCTGCCTGACGAAACCATTAAGAAAAAACCCCCAGATTTTGGCTTACAAACCTAATTATCTTAAAAATACTTAATTTTCATAGCATAGAATTTTTGAACACACAGAGCTTCCTTTTCCCCCCCCACAAACACACAGAACCTACCATTGTTTTAAATATCTGGTTCACTTTCTTTTTTTTGGAGGTTTTCTTGTCACCATCTGAAGTGGTAGGAAACACCGGCTGGCTCAGCCTATGTGAGGCAATTGTTTCATCAGGTCCCACAGTGCTGACAGACAGGGTTAATCCTTAGAATGGAAATAATATTGGTTACACAAAACAAAACCAAAAAAAGGAGAGTCAGAGTGTAAGACAAAGCAGAACTCAAAATAATGAGCTACTGCAATGACTAGAAAAAATTGAGACATTTTTTAATCTAACTATAGCCTTAGAATAAAAAATGAAATAATGGGGAAACACTAAAATTCATTACATTGAAACTGAAGAGTGAAAAAACCACAACAATCTGGTCAAAGAATTAAAAATAGATAAACACATGACAAAGAAGTGGGCCATGGCAGTCTGTTGTGTTGTGCCAAACATCGGTTACAGGCATCTGGAAAGAGAGGGGCAGTGAGAGAGAGAGATGAAATGCAGGCTAGGAAATGGGATGTGCTATGGAACAAGGGGGTAAACAGGCACCACAGTGTTGCAGCAGTTGTAGCAGTCACTACACACTTCAACTGGAATCCTTGGCCCAGAGGGTTTCAAAAGGATGGAGAGAGCTGCCAGCCCTGCTTGCAGCAAACCTTTCATTGCTGTTTTCTTATCATCCCACTGCAGTTCAGAACTCTCACTTTAGTGTAAGCACCTTACCTGGGATGGTTGGCATGGAACGACTGACTGTGCTCATCTGCTTGAGGACAGAAGTTTTCTGAGGTGCCACCACGTGTTCTGAGAGGTTGGTGTCGCTCATGAACTCGTATTTCCTTGATAGCTGTTAAATAGAAAAATCCCAACATTAATGATGAACTGAGAATTTGGTCCACATATCATATTATGTACAATCTAAAAACGTACAACAATTTTGCAGGTAATTTATAGCTAAATACTTCTCATTCTACATAGAACAAAATTATTCTAAAAAAGTTACAGAAGTAATCTGTAATCTGAATTCCTACCCTATTTTTGGGATAATACCATCAGACAGCTCCGAGTGTGATCTGCAAAGTAAAATGAAGTTCTGGAAATATTTTTCCCGATTGCATTAACATACCCAGCTTGGCTGCTGCAAAGCCTTGCCACTGCTTTTTTGAAGCAGAAGAAAATCCTTTAATTCACTATGCAGTGGGATCCCCACGGTTTGGTGTATGTGTTATCTCATTTAATCAAAAACCAAAGGTGTTACTTGGTTCTGTGTATCAATTCTTCTCAGAGCATGACTGTGCTTTATCTCTCTTTTGCATAAGGACATGCAGTGTAAGACAGTCATAATTACCCGTGAGTTTCTCTGTGCTTCCCCAAAGAATCTCGGCTTCCTACTCAATTCATTTCACCTTTGATGATTCCTTCAAACGTTTTTGATCAAATTATTTATGCTCCTTCCATGTAATTCACCAATCTGTTACTACCTGACTTTTTAATTTAGATGGGGTTTGTGTATCAGAGGACATATACTAAAAGAAAATTCTCCTGAGGATTAAACAATATCTATAAAAAGGGCTCAGTGTAAGTTACATAAGTCATTCTAATGACCCAGCAGTGCAATAAAGGCACTCGGATGATCTGTGGAGCGAGAGATGCCAGTGCTTCCAAACTTCAGCCTGGCACCATTGAAGGAGCACTGTTTGCAATCTTGCAATTTCCTAACAGCTGCATGTTCCATAACAAGGTACAAAACGTACAGGGCTCATCACTTCCGAAATAGCCCTGACTGCGAGGAGCTGCCATGAAATGTCAGCACAGTCAATTGCCTCTCCACAGGAAAGCAGCTTAACCCTCCCAACGCAGTGCTCCTTTCTGAGCTAACCGAGCTCCGGAATCTGCAGCCTCGGAGCTCTGTTATCTGCCACCAGAAGCCAGGAGAGATGTGCTGATTTTCTCACTGATTTGTTTCCTCCACAGCATCTCACATGTTTCATTCATGGCAGGCCAGATCATCTCTGCATCCTGCATATTTCCCTTTAGGACCGCTGGAGTTCTCTGGAACATATTTTTCTTTTCCTAAGGAAAGGAGTAATGTTCTCTTTTTCATGGATTATAAAATGCTACTCTAAATCAGTAACATACACATTTCATGTCAGAGATAGAAATATCAGCTGCTGTCTTCTCATCAGCAAACACCACACTGCTTCTTTTTGTTCTTTTTTTGGACTTTCTCATCTTTACTTCAGGATGAGGATTATTTTGTGGAGCAGTCTCCTCTGATTCTGCTTTTCCTTGCTTTGGTAGCACTGCTTCCAGATCAAAGCTGCAGGAGCAAAAGAAAAAAAAGAACAAGTTGCTGAGTGATATTTTAAAAGCTGCTGGTATTCTGATGTCATTTCCCCATGAAATATAAATGCAGGTCATTCTTTGCTTCTACTTTCTAGGCAGCCTTGCAAACTGCTGGCAAAAAGTATAGGATGTGCTTCAGCAGCTGGCAACTGGAGATACAAATAAGATGCCTTCAGGCAGTACGACATAATCTTAAAATGTAGCAAAGAATGTGAAATATTAAAACAAGCTCAAATCCCCTTCTAAAGATTTGTGCAGTAGCTTAAGGACTCCTAAATTAAACAGAGTAGAGCTCACATGGCAAGTTGATGTGTGGTGATATTGGTGCTGAAAGCGAGACCCGCTATTCTGGTTGTTGAAAAGAACCAGAGTGGAACAGAGATTTGCTATTTGCTGCCACGTTGTAAATGCATCCTCCTATTTATTTCACCATTTTGTACAAGAATGCTCATACCCGGAGATTATCCCCCCCTGCCACCTTTTCTCTTCGTCTAATTTTTAAAGTTTAAAATTTGGGCTACTTCTCATCAAAAAAACAAGCCCATGAAATTGGTGCTGGCTTTACTCCCTTCTCTGCTGATGTAATTAGCCTTTTGAACACGGGACTGATCTTATTTTACAACATAAAAATTGATAAATCAAGCAGTGTGGTGAATTTGTGGACCAGTGCTTCCTAGAAACAAACTAACATGCTAAGAATTACAACCAGGTGCGGGATGCAGCTGCTTCAGTGGACTGGTCTGGTTCTGTCAGAGGTGTCCTGTCTCACTGCAGCACACAAATGGTGTTTGTCTGCTCCCCCCTTCTGGAGTGGAAGCTGAAGGGCAGGAGGAGCAGCCTCAGGAATCTCCAAGTGTGAGGAGAGTTCAACACGGGGCTGGCCATCAAACGTGCCAGAACACAGGGCTGTCTTAAGAGCCAACAGTGCCACATTAGGGTCATACTCCACAGGACTTTTTCAAAGTGAACTACTCAAAAAGGGAGATCAAATATTTAAAAAAATCATCAAACGCTGCTCAACAAGATCAGTTTTATATGTACCTTGTCTGGGGAGAAGTTCTATGTGCCTGAAAGGTAATTTATAAAGTGAACAAAACAATCTGTGGATGAAAAAGCTATACCTAGAATTGTTCTCTCAGACTTCGAAGTCTTTTTGTTTTCTAGTACTGCACTTAAAGCATATTAGGCAAAGCATTTTACATTACTACAGAATTTACTAAGATGTTCCTTTTCAAGTTTGTAAAGGTTGTTCTCTTCCTCTTCACATTTTACAAACAAAAAGATGCAAATTGAGTTAAAAGCTGTATAAAGAGAAACTTGTAAAAACCCCCAGATACTTGTAAATTTTTGAGAAGCAATATAATTTTTAAAATACTTATTTCCTGAAGTTGAAGTGCCACTCTTTTTTTTCAATGAGAGTTGAATGCATTTTGTTTATCAATATTGAAACACTGTAGCTTTAATCCTGGAGGAAGTTATAGCTACGTTTAAAAATAATGTTGGCACAGTCTGAAAAGACTGCTGGTGTCTTTCTTCTTTTTGTAATTTTTTTTTTGTTTGTTTGTTTGTTTCATCTCATAAAACTGCTTAAAAAACAGGACTGGAAAAGGATTTGTGCTGTACTTATAACCAACCTTTCTGAAGCAATCTTTTTGGGAGTACTGCAGTCTGAATTCATGGAAGACATGGAGATAATGGATAACTGACGGTAGGATCTCAGCATTGACCTTGGCCGTCCGACCCTCTTCTCATCGAAGTCTGGCTGCAGGATGGGAAAGAGAAACACATTCTATCAACCAACCCTGGGATCTTCAATTCATCCTTTTCACACCAGCTCTGGAAGACTGCACAGATGTCTAACACTTGGCATGAAAGAAGTTGTCTGCTCCCATTAATTACTGTGATTTATCTTGTGTCTGGATGAAGTCTTACTCTTAAGACCTCCCGAACTCAATTCACAAAGTACATTCTCTGCAAAATTTTAAATTCGTTGGTTTTTTTCAAGTGCTGATCCCTAAGAGTGCTGGAGGGTTCAAGCAAGAGGCAAGATTGCTGACTGTGGATGACAGTCCCTATTATTGCAATTATTGTTGCAATTACATAATTTCAAGTAAATTACTGCAATCACAGCCTCTATTATAGCAAAATAAAACACACGCTCAGATAGATATATGCAATTTTCATCATACAGGTGTATAACACAGCACATATCCAAAATTTAGGTTAGAAACTTGCTACTTTCCCCCCTATAATAGAAGAAATAAATCTTATTATAAAATCACCATTGTTGAAAGCAACAGTATAAAACAATTTCCAAAGTAACTGGTGTTTAATCACAAAAAACAGGAAACATAATTTTTGCTAGCCTGCACAACTCTGAATATTTTATTCAAGAACTGTCTGGGGAGTTTGTGTTCAGAAGTTATCCTTCAATTCCCAGATATTTCAGTTTGTTCTCAACTAATATTTATAGTATTACACACATGACAGGTTTTACTTCACAACACAGCTGGAAGTGGCTGGCACAGGGAGACATCACTTGCAGATCAAAGCCCTAAACCACTCAGAAAAATTACAAAAGAGAACACACATAAGAACTTGCTTTTACTTCCTCAGTGTGGCTGAAAAGGCTTGCAGCTTTAAGTTGTATTAAAATACACTCAAATTCTTCCAGAATGAGGAATATTTGATGTGTCAGAGAATTGAATCAGCTCCTGGATGTTACAACTCAGATCCTACTACCTTCAGATCACAAGAAAACCCACAAGCAAAAAAAAGAAAAGAGAAATTGAGGTAGAGGTTACAAGCAGAGTAATACCAATTCTCTGGCTCCATATTGTTTTTCCACTTTAACTTTTAAGTGTACGAAACATTCCTCCATCCGGTCATGGAAAGGACGAAGATTATCAGAAACTCTTCTTTCATGAATTTTAATTCCAGCCCCAAGGAAAGGTATCTTAGGAAGAACAAAAGAAGAAAAAAGGTGAGACTTTTCAAGTGGGTCCAACAACCCCTCTGGCTCTGTCTAAAGCATCCAGTAAATCAACTGCAAACCTCTTCCTGTGACTGGCAGGTGGATTTGTCCTTTGATCTCTGCTTTGAGCAGCAGCTACAAGATGGAAAAGGCTCATGGAAAATGGGTTTTCCCTGTAAATTTCTGAAAAATGTTGGCTGCCTCACAGAGGCTGTTTTCTCTCTTCTATGTGTTTTATTGTTATGAGATTTGTGCAAAATACTTTTAGTTCCCCTTCTGCCAGTAACCTGTTCTAAGTGCTTTACTTCAGCTTTTAGCTCTTTTGCACTAATATCTGGGCTTTTTTTTTGTAAAATCCACTTGGATACGTGCTTCTTTTTTTTGTGTGTGTTCTGACCTAGGAAATACTGTGAACATTGGTCCACCCATTGTGTTGATCATATTTTATGGAAGTTCAATTTCAGCATAACTTTTCAAAACATGGTATTAAAGCCCATCTGTTACTGACAGACCAGTTGGTTCTCCTTAGAGGGATTTGCAGGGATAGGTAGAAATTTCCACTTCTTTCCTAATGCCAGATGGTATTATGGTCAATCAATAGCACTAATCCACTGAGTGCTTCTGATGGCCAGAAAACAGCAATACACAGAGGTGTGAGGGCAACAAGACAGGAAAAACTGGAAAGATACGACTCAAATTAGTAACCAAACAGAAGAATCAAAATGAAGCAGGAAGAAACTTCAAAACCATCAAGAAAATAGTACAAAATAATTCCATTAAAACTATTTGGGAGATTCATTTCAAGGCTGAGGGAGGAATAAATGGTAAATTTTTGCTGTTTCTCATCTATGAAAGAGACAGAATCATAGAAACATCGAGTAGTTTGGGTTGGAGGGGACCTTTAAAGGGCGTCCAGTCCAACTGCCTGCCATGGGCAGGGACATCTTCAATTCCATCAGGTTGCTCTGAGCCAGCCTGACCTTGGATGTTGCCAGGGATGCTTTTAGTAAGTACAACGAATGCGACATGGAACATGAGGAGAAAAACCCTGAGCCATTCATTTCTGATAGTAAACTCCCTGATGAAATCTCTTTCTTACCATCCCTCTATCTATCCATTGACAGCAGTGATTTCTATTTTGGACTAGACAATGGAAACAGAGTGGATAATTTCTGAGGTCACGTTTTTCTCTGCTCCATTATCATTATCAGGTCAATGAAAAGAGTCATTTTCCCTTGAATCTCAGCAAAAAGAGAGTTTTTTTCCTGTTACCACCTCCCATAGGTACATTTTCCTCCTTGAGGACAAAAGGGTTCTGCAGGCTGGTTGTCTTATCATATGTACACTATATATAAAATAATAAACAGTAAACCCAAATAACCTCAGTGCTGCCAGTATAGGGAGAATATTCATTTCTCCTCTGGAGATAGAGCTTAAAAATATTTACTTATTGTCTTCCATGCTATTTGCCCACAGAAGACACACAGGAATAATCTTGAAGGGTCATTGAGCAGGAAAATAATTCCTGAGAGCAGCAAACACGCCATTAAGGTTTTTAGTGCCAAAACAAGAAAAACCCAAAAATAAAAAAAAAACAAAACAAAACAAAAAAACCCCCTGTTCATTTGTTTGTTTGCAAGCAAACAAACAAATGAACAACCCCCCCTAAACAAACAAACAACACTCCCCAAAAAACAACAACAATAAAAACCCCCCAAAAAACCCCCAAAAAACCAAGCAACAACAACAACAAAAACCTTTAAAAACCCCACCTCCATGAAAAACAAATACTCCAGCTCTAGGAAAGAGTTGTTCCCAAGAGAGTTTCTGACATTTGCCAACCCCAGAAATTCATGAAATCATTACGACTTTTGTCATGTTCTCAGTTTTGTCTCCAGGAATACAACTCAAGTTGGAGATCCTGGCCCTTTTAACCATAAATGTAGCCTGCTACATGTGGCTTTTGGGTTGGAAGGGATAAACCTTTCCAAATGATGTGTTCAAAAAAATACCTTTCAGGGGGTTTAAAATAAAAAAAATGGAAATGACACAATCATCTCAATGCTATGTTCTCCTGCTGGAGAGGAATTGAACAAAGGAACAGCTGCTGCAGCCTCAGTGGCTGCTGTCAGTGAGAAATTACCTGCCAAGCAATCAGATCTTTGAGTTTATTCAGCTTCTCTTCATCCTCTGGATGGCTTTTGATATATTCTTCTGTAAAGAAAGCCTTAGGGGGAAAAAATAAAATCAGTCCATCATTTCGACAGGTAAAGAAATCAATCATTAATCCATACAGCCCAGATGGTGATCATAATATTGGTCATCAAAGAAGAGACGCATATGCATGGTCCTTAGCCAGGTGCTGCTGGTGATAATTCCTCACTCAATCAGTTTGGAACTGAGGTGCTCTTTTTTGCTCAAATGTATTTGGCCTTTATCCAACACTTCTGAGTTTGAGACCCTTACTAGGAAACCCAATTATTACCTCTTTTATTAAGTTTACAGTGAAAATAAAAAGGCACAGATCTGGAGTATCATTATTTACATCAACTAAAAGCTTCTGTTGCTCTCGTTTGCTTTTAAAGACAGAGGTGAGCAGGAAACGAGGATATGAGGATCCCTGAACTGATGGAGTTCTGGCTTCACACTTCCCATTCACACTGCACTGTCTCTTTAACAAAGGATGTAGCAGGATTATGAAACGATGCACCTGAGAATGTTCTTTGCAGAGACTCAACAGTTCCTACCTTCTCGTATTTAGCAAAGCCACCCATAACAGCTGGATCAACAATTCCATTTAGAAGCATGGAAAGTGGATTAATAGGAAGGTTCTCATCACTCTGGTATTGGTTAATCATCATCAAAATTTTTTCATTTGTGGTGGACATAGTCTCGATAGCATTCTCTAAAGGACTAATTTCATGCTGTAAAGAAACAAAAGACTTCTAAGATTCATAAAGAGATAAACAGGTCTTTTGGTTTTATAGAACTCCACATATATGAACAACAATTTTGCAATTCAGCAAACCCACACAGACTTGTTCAATTCTCTTAGGACTCGATCCTGAAACTATAAATCAGACATAAGATGTATTGATCCTGTATTGAGCAGTAGAAAGAATAAATGTAAATAATAATGGTTCTGTATGTATGAAAAGAAGTAACAGTAGCCTTGCTGATAATTTTTCAAGCTGGTTTGTACACGAGGATTCAGCAGCTCCAAGTTGGATGGGCTCTGAGCACGTTCATGCTCACCTGTGACATGGTGACCACCTCAAACCAGCGCAGAATTCCTGGAAGTTTGTAGGCTGTAACAAACGATGTCCTCTCAATCCACATAGACTATTAAAAAACATAGCAGGAGAAAATGATACTTCAGGATTTGAACTTTAATCTTTTTTGCCTTCTGAGATGTCAGAGTGAAATGGATGTAGATGGAAAACACATGCATATTTTTGCATAAAAAGACACTGCAAAATTGATCTAGCCCAGCAACTTGCACAAATAACTTTCCTGATTTCAGATTAGGTCATCTTCAGGCACAAAGCCTGCACAACACAGAGAAAAAAGAAAATGACCCTTTAATCTTTTAGTCTGTGTTCCTACTCTTGCCATTACAGATGCAATGACTGTCATTAAATGACCTGCTCTCACCTCTGCCCAGATTGTATTTCCACCCTCCACATTCAAAAGGTATTTCTGCAATTAAAAGCAGTAATAGCCCTGTAATGACTTGTCAGCATTCTGACTTTGCTTTTGTTCCTTTGATTTTTCTTTTCTGAACAAGACTGGCTGTTTGTATTTTAAAATAGTTTGGAACAGCCACTGTTTCATTTACCCTGCTGCTCCTTGTTTTACCAGTATCAGCTCACTGAAACTGCAGTACTGAGAAGTACCATAACAGATGGAATGAAGACACTCCAGCTATCCTGTTTTCCACCTCTTTGAAGGAAATATGCATCTTATCTATTGTCATCAGCAATGAAAACATCAACAATTTAGCTTTTGTAAAACCATTTCAAGGTACGTTCATAAATGGGCTCAAAACTCTCTAGCTGGCAAAGGAAGCCAAGGTGCATCACGAGTCTTGATAAAACTGCAATTCTGGGATGCCAGGGTAGAGTTTGTGTCTGAAGTGTTGGTTTAACAGCAGGTAGGAAGCTCCTTACGAGAAAGTGTTGACTCTGCCAATCAGCACACACATAACAGAAACTGTACATTTTGGAAAGAAATGGCTTTTCCCACCAGTATGCCAAGAGCACAGCTTTAGCCATAGGGATTGGATGGGATGCTTTTCAAAACAAACCATAAAATACCTGTAAAATGAAAATACAGACACTTACCACATTTTTATGCAGAACACTGCAAAGCAATTTATAGTGGTGTAGATTTCTTAGAGTATTTGAAGAGTGAAGGCTGTTCCTCAGCATTACACCATTAGGTATGGGAGTAAAAATGACATAGGCACTTCTCTCATCAATTGAGATTTCACAGGACTGATGAAAGCAGGCAACACTCACCTCATTGCCAGGCTGGCAGCTGATAGAAGTGTTGTAAACTACAAGCAGCAAAGCATTTGATATTTATTTACATGTCACCTTGCCTCATAACGAAAATCTGAACCAGAAAATGTTACTGCTTAACACAAACATGTTGAACATGCTTAACTACATAGTGTTCACCTGCAACTGAGACAGTGATGGATAATTAAGTACACAGGAGTCGTGCTGAAATAGAGAAGTCTTACATTTGGTTTTTTGGAACCAGATCTTAAAGCTAAGTTGTGTGTAATGAGTAATCTGACCCGAAGAAAGGAGCTAGGATCAAAATTCAGTCACAGTTACCAGAACTACATCCATCACCCTGTCATTAATTTACTTACAGCAAATTCATTTTCAGGGTCAACAGATCCTTTTCTGACTGGTCTTGAATAGTGGAACCGTTGCACGTTGTTTGACTTATAAAAGCTGAAAGAATTAAAAAATGACTATTGTAAAATACAGAACCCAGAAATTAATGGATTTTGTTATCACAGAGAAATATTTAATTTTGAGTAGTTGAGTTTTTAATTAAAAACAAATTTACTGCTCAGAAATAAAAGGACTTTACTGGAAACTCAGGAGGCAACTACTTTATCTATTAATCAGGGTCAACACACAGTATTTTACAAGTATTAAGCTTCAACTTATGACTGGGTATATTTCCCAGGTATAAAAATTCCAGAACTTTCAGATTGATGTTCAAACCTCGAGAAGAAGGACTAGAAGAGAATTTCCCTCTCCTGTACTCTTGCTGTGGCATGTGCACTGCTTGCCAGCTTTATCCTGGTTTATGAAAGGAGTATTTTCACTCAAAACAACTGACTGAGCAGAGCAGATATTTTCACCAGGAGTGGAACACGGCACATGACAAAGCAGTTTAATCTTGTCCAACAATCCTGCTCACAATGCTGAACAATATTCAATAAATTAAACAACTGAAACCATTAATAACAATTTATTGTGATAGATAACAGAATGTGTGTAAGGACTCGTAGGAGGGGACATCAATGTAAAGAATCCTTTGCAAATTCATGTTATGTTCTGTTCTATTCAGCTAATGATTCATTCTCCGTCTCTGTGAGTACATCTTTCCACTAAACTTGCAACCTAAACTTGGCTTTTAGCACTGGGACTGCAGAGTTTTGGCCAAGTATTTTGCTGTCCACAGAAAAACCTCTCCTTTGGGTTTTTAATATTTGTTTTTAAAAGGAATTAAATTTAAACCCATGTTAAGTAAAAGCTAATTTTGCAGAGAAAGAAAAAATCTCAGAAATCTCTTCCAGTAAAACTGAACCATGTTTTGAAAGCCCAGAAAAACAACTGCAGAAACGGAGAAGCCCCAAACATCTAAGTTAAGCAAACCATGGTATGTCAGTTCATAGGAAACTATGATTTCTGATCCAAACTGCCAAGATTTTCTTCATCAGTAAAGAAAAGTAACTGTAAAATACTGCCACACTGAGTCAGGCCACTTTATACAGTTCCACCTGAAAGGACAGATATTTTGAAGCTCTTTGATACAATAAATGCATTGTCATCACCTACTGTAACCAACAACTAAATGCCCAATAAAGTACACTCATAAAAGTAAATCTTTAAGACCAGATGTAATCAGCAGTTTGGTTGAATTCTGCAGCTGAGACAAACCATTACAAAATCTCCCATATGAGCAGAGATTGTACTTTACATGGAACACTCGGTTACATAAACTGCAGCAGTTTGAAGTGTGCCTGGCACTACACTGAAATCAAATCAAACAGGAACACATTCAGATTCTGCCTTTCAGTTACTCGTTTTAAAATGAATCAAGTTGAAATTAGGACCACAATTTTTTGTGGCTTTTTAGGTTGGGTTTGTTTTTTTTTTTTTTTTTGTGTGTGTGTGTTCGCTTATTTTAAAATCCTGTCACACAAGACCCGTGCTTGGATCTGCCTTTTTTACTTTGGTGTGTGTGGAGGTGATTCTTATTTTTCCCCTCTGAGTCAATTGCAACTTGAGTAAAGATTTCAGAGAGAAGGCTGAAAACCAAGGGCACAACCGGTTTGGAAGTAGCTCTTGGCTAGTGTGTTCTCAAAATACTTTGGACAATCCATTCCCTTTATTGCTTTACAAAATCTTGACTGTACTACCAGGAGAAACCATTTTGCCACTGTGTTTTCTGCACTTGACCAGACAAGCCACAGCAAGATTCTGTTGTTCAAGAGCCTTCAGCTCAAGCACTCTCCTGCTCCCAGTCCCCTCCAAGAGCCCTCTGCCCACCACTTGTGAAAGATGCTGCGTTGAAGACTCAGTAACTTTGACCCAAAGCACAGATTCCACCTCCCTGCCCTGCCTCTGCAAGTTATTTCTTCAGCGGGAGATGGGTGGAGGCTCCTTCCTGAAATTCCTGGGGAATACCTGGGACAGATTGGCTGCAGCTCTGAGCAACCTGGTCTAGAGGAAGATGTCCCTGCTCATTGCAGGGGGCTTGGACTGGGCGGCCTGTGAAGGTCCCGTCCCACTCACTGTTCTATGATTCCATGAATATGAAAATTAGTAAAAAATTAAGACAATTAAAATGCTAAGATTCACTGGCAAATGACTGAGTTCACAAAATAAGGGTTGTCAGTTTAGGAATATGGACTGATTTTCATTATACTATCTACTACAGAAATTCACTTACTTTAGGATTTGATCAGGCACTGCCTTATTTTTGAATCTAGGCTGCTCCTCCAGGACTGGCTGCACTGTAAAACACTGGATATCTGAAATTGTGAAAGTTAAGGGCATATTATTAACTATTAGTGTGAAATACTGTGGGCTGCAGGGGAACTAATAATAATAATAATAATGAAAAAAGACATTTTCTGATGAAAAATCTGAAGTGTTCATGGTTTCATTCGTGGAGTTTCCTTGGCCAAAAATGGAAAAATCTGCCAGTAGTAACCAGTGAATACATATTCATTTTGAACTGCATATTTTTATTATTTCCTGAGCTTGAATATCCGCAGCTGAATTTATCACACTGACTCATTCATTAAATTTTTAAGCTCAGGCAACTTACAAAAATAACATCAACCACATCTGATGTTAACAGTTTCACTGTGTAGCTTTAGGCATGCATAGTCATGATGGTTAACATTTCATCTTTGAAATCTGTAACTGAACAGCCCTTTTACTTGCGATTTCCTTTTTCTATGGAAGTGCTATTTCTTAAATCTAAATACTGTGTTTGTAAGTAAATATATCACTTTCTTACATATTTCAGTATGTTTGAAACTCATGCCCGCTGGTTAGATTATTTTGCATAAGTGCAGAAGTAGTGCCTATCTCCCGCTCCTTGCAAATAGATGAGCAAATTCTACCTTAAGTACTGAAGCATGTGATCTCCAAATAAAATTAATTAGTTAAGACACAAGACAGACTTGGGAGAGCTTGGCTTTCAAGCTTAATGTGCTATTTTAGACAAGCCTGCAATACTCCCACTTCAGTCCCAACAGTGTGAAAAGAAAGCATTCCCTTTCTCCTCCAGAAGGTTCCACCAGAATAGGCTCACGAGCGTATATGAAATGTTGCAACATTACCTTAAAAATTAACAAAGGAAAATCAAAAAGCAAAAATAAATGTCTGATACAATGAGGTGATCTCCTATCTGCTCAGTCAGTAATGACTTAAATCAGAAGAAAAAGACAATCAGAGTTACTCTAACCAAGAATAATTGAGACTGTTCTAAAAGTTGGCTAACAGTGTTTGTGAGTTAATTTTCCTAAGAAAATTTCTGAGGGACTTAGGACATGTTTATGTTGCCAAGAAATAGAGGTGATTCCAAAGTGTGGTGCCAGTCAGAGCAACATTCAAAGAAGACGTGAATTTAATATGAAGACACTGTAACAGCTCTGAATGTGAGGTAATAGACAATTTGCTGCTTTAAACTGGGTCTCTTCAAGTGCATGACACTGGGTTTGCCATTTGAAGAAAATCAAGCTAACCCATGTATGAACTACAAGGAATTTTCTTCCCTGAGAGGGCTGTCAAGCCCTAGCAGAGGCTGCCCAGGGAAGTGGCTGAGTCACCGTCCCTGGAGGGATGTAAAAGACGTGTAGATGTGGCACTTGAGAACATGGGTGAACAAGGTTTATGGCTGGACTCAGTCTTAAAGGTTTTTTCCAACCTAAATATTTCTATGACGAATGAAAGAGACAGACTCCTTAGAACTGCCAGAAAAACAGGAGCTCTCTTAGGAACAAACCATCAACGACATGCAGGAGATGTAAATAAAACCGCAAACCGAGCTGCCACATCAGTAAACTTTCAACCTTTTCAGGAAATTATTGTTTCACACAGATAAATTCCTGCTAAGAATGAGGTTTCCCAATCCTCCTTCCCCCTGCAATGCCCCACGTGTCCAAGGATACATTGTCCAGGAGAGTTCCTCACGTCCTCTCCGGGCGCTGCAGTCGTGTTCATCTTCTCAGCGCTGGGAAAGTGGCTCATCAGCTGGGCCTGGAAATCCTCCCTCCTCTCATACTCCTTGCCACGGTAGATGAACACTTTGTTCTGCAAGGGATAAGGAGCTGATTGCCTGGGCTGGCTGGTGCTGAGGCAGAAGTTACAGGTTTCGTGGTAATCGGCACAAAGACACAGCAGTGTCCAGATTTTTGAATGGGTGTTGCTGTTTTCTGAATATTAATCAACTCTAAAGCCAAACACCATTTTCACCAGTGCTGTCTCTCCAGAGACTCTGGAGTAAATAAATAAATAAGGCAGGAAAAAAAGAGAAGAATTAAAATAGATGAAAAAGTAAGAATTTAAGCAAGCTTACCCTCAGAAATGTTGGGAATCCTTGGCCATAATATCCAACAGCAAAATAGTCTGGCTTAGGCCTCAGAATTTTCATGATGTTTTCATAGAACTTTGCTTGCTGGATCTGAAAGCAAAACCAACTGTAATTACTTGTGTTCGGGGGTTTTATCTATTAATTTTTAACCTCTACAGCAGTCCTACACACGCAAGAGCTATCAGTTACCAGCTGATGAGCTATAGCAATAATCAGTTATCACACAGGACACTGCTGTGGGGCATTAAACACTGTTTACATTTATATGCAAATACAACACACAGCTAAATGGGTATGGCTTCAACTTTAATATGCGACCTCAGAACTGCTCTTACCCTAAACTTGGGAGAAAAGCAAACATCAAAGCTATCCTTGGCCACTGATATTACTACTGAAATAATACATTTGGAAAAACTCCCTCCCTCAAACGTTTCCTGAGGTATGGGATCAACTCCAGTTTTTACTGTAGCCCCGTAAGGGCACACACCACGTAAAGGGCTTAGAACAATTTCTTCCATAAAATACAAAGCGGCCTTTAGGTGTTATGTCTGTGAGAACACAGCACTGCAACTGACGCTGAAAAAAAAGTCCTTTATTTCATGATAAAAACACAGCAAAAGAACCTTTCTTTATACACAGCACTATCCAAGAACATTATGTTTTGATTCATATAGGTTCTTAGTGGAATATTCAGGGATGTGTATTGAATGAGCCCTAAATATTTGTTAAAAGTCATGCAAACATGAAATGTTGGGAGTAGAAAAAAAAACCTATGTGAGGGATGGGATTCTTTTTGGATTCATTAAATTTTAATGAAAAGAAATAACTGAATATTTGATTTTCCTTCAGAATTTTCGTTGTAGCCTTTGGACCTAGTTCTCATTCCTTGTGCTGTAATACTTCCACAGTTCTGATTAGGACAGAATTCTTCAGGCTTGTCAAGATTCAAGCTGCTATAGTTCAAAAAAAAAAAAAAATTTAGGGGGAAAAGCTCATCCAGGTGTTCTTTCTACCCTAAAGCAGTACAGAGGCTTTAAAATGTGGCCTTTAAATTTCCCTGAGAACATTTTTATTTACTCTACAGACATTTCAAAATACCTCAATAAACAGATGCTCATGCAGCTTTAACTGACCGTTTCTTATGAACCGTTCCTTTACCACTGGATTGTTACAGGGAAACAGAAGCTTTTCAACAAATGAATTAAAACTCCATTGTAGACCACAAGCTCATAGGCAGCTCAGTCGTTTTGAGAGATGAAAAGCACTAATTTCTGTGACTGCAATAATTTGAAGATCTATATATAATCTTACCAAGTTTTGACTTAGAAGTTCATAGTCAAAAACTTCCTTTTCGTATTGTTCTGCAAGTTCTTTGCACAAAGATATGGCTTCTTCCCACATCTGCAATGCAACCACACATTCAAAAAGTAAATCCAGTACCAACAAACAAGTTTTTAATGCATCAGAGCTTAACTGCAGTTTTATTGATCATGCTGTCTTTAAAGTGCAGTCATTTATTAACTGCACATTTAGAGTGGAAGACTCAGGGCAATCATAAACTTAAGGAAAACAGATTAATGGTAAAAAATAAAAGTGTTTTATGATTCATTAGAGGAAGGAATAAGTAAACCTACTTTATTATTAGAATAACATTAAAAAAAAAAAAATCATCTACCCTTCCAGATACATTAAAGAAAAAAAACAAGAGTAAATCACTGAGGTGATAACATCCAGAACATAACCCCAGCACAGAGCAGTTTATGAGGGGACTGACACCTGCCTGTTCCTAAAACACACACACCATTTACCGAAACATTCTGCAGCACCCTTAACTGTAGGGAGCCTTGGCTATGACAGCTTTCCTCATCAGCTACAGAACCACAAGTTTTAAATTGCCACTTGCCCAGAGTAGCAGCTTCTTTCTTTCCACACAACTTAACAGCTGCCTCTGACAATGCCTGGCACTGAAAGACCAGGACCGATTTTCTCACCTGCTGTGGGCACTTCACAAAAGCAGAACAAAAGTGGCCCTAAAGCAGGAAAAAACTCCCTCTCATCAGGATATTTCTCGAATTCTGTCTGTCTCCTCACCTATTCAGACTAGAGGAGACAAAGGGGGCCCTGAGCACAATTCCCTGCTGCTGAAAGGATACTGGTGGTCACACAGGAGGTGCCATGTGCTCCTAGGCCGGGTATTCCTGACCCTGGCATCTGGGTCCTTGGTCCCTGGGGGGAACCTGAGTGCTGGGTGCTGCAGATCAGGAATTGTGAGCGTTTGGTTCTGCTGGCACCACGGGTGGGCACTGCTGCAGTGCAGTTACTGCAGATGCCAACAGAAAACCTGAGAAGCTGAAGCTGAAACTTTCTGCCTTGTGAATTATAGGAAGGAATTCTTTTGCAAGAAGCAGTAATGAATTGCCTCCCCCCTTCGTACCTTTGGCTACATCTGAACAAGACATAATGACTTAAAGGTCTTATTGGGTCATGAGATTAATTACCTGGCACTGCAGAGTTTCTCCCTGCTTTCTAGTTCTTTGCTTTATTTCCAAAATTCTCAGCTCGAATGCCATTGCACTGACAGGTAATTTTATTAACTTTTTTTTTTTTTTGGTCTTAAATTGAACTAAACTGAGGTACTGAACATCAATCTTCTACATTTTTTAGGATACAATTTTCAGTCCTCTCTGAAACAAATAAGTCTATTTTCAGCTCTCTGGGGTTTTTTGGAGATAAGGGCCAAGTGGTTTAGAAATGGAATCTGAGCGGTCCAAACTCTTTTCTTTGTAAAGGGAAGTAGATTCAACACTTTTATTGTATTTTATTAGTGCCTGACAGAGATGCTTGTGACAATGTGCTGAAACATGAGCCCTCTTTCTCTGTGAATAAGGTTATTGAAAGAACATCTTCCTGTGGAACAGCTGTACTCTGGGAATAAGCCTCCGGGACAATTTTTACTTGACCCACATTTCAAAGAAGCTTTTCCCCACAAATATTTTATACAGGGCACATTCATTAAACACGACTCTTCAGAGTAGCACAGCAGAGAGATTTGGAGGGGAAGAACTCTCCAGACCTACCTTTCCTTTGTCAAAGTATTCTATGATCTTCTCATACAAATTCTCCTTCAAGTGTCTGTAGGTCTGTGAGCACTGGAACTCTGTTGACATGACTTGGGGTGCACACTGTTCATCTGACCACTGAGGATCAGAGCACATCAAAAAGAATTTTCAAGTTCAACGTTCCACATCAAAGTCTCCCCTCCCACAAGGGCTGCTCCCCTGGGCTCCTCTAAGAGTTTTCTTCCCAAGTCTTTTTTACCCATCCACAGAGAAACTGGGGAAGGCACTGGGAGTGCATCAGACAAGTGGTGTATTTCATGGGATAACCAGCACTGGACATAATATTTTAAAAATATTTTAAAATGTTGTATCTATCCACCCTTGCTCCACCCACAAATTTTAGATAAAAATCTATGTGGGAAAATTAGTTCATTTTTTTTCAGTGGTATCATCTTGACTGATTTGGTTTAGATTTTTGGAATTAAAATATTTCATATAGTATTATCTCTGTTGATACCAATACATACAATATACCTCATATTTGTATGATCATAAAAAATCAAAATTAAGTTAAAGCAAAACAGCACAAATTTATTTTGCAAATTTATTCATTCTGCAGTAAAGTAAATTCCATAAGAAATCTCAGATTTTTACTAAAGAGTATTTAAAACTGGAATGTTCCCTTGTAATGGAACTGAATCGTACTTAATTCCTTACATTTCAATTGATACTGTCAGTTACATTGCTAATGAACAATAGTTGTAGTGAAAGATAATTAATTGCCAGCTACAGAAGAAAGCCAACATAACTTGGTGGTGTAATCCATATTATTTAAAAGTCAGATGTCCCCTTGTGATAGCTGGAACTGTGTTTAATTTTCATAACTGTTATGGCTGGGATAGTAAGAAATTAACAAAATGAAAACCCCACTATAAAGGAAAACTATTTATGTTTAGTTTTAGCAATATATGGCTTTTAATCACCTACTGAAAATATAATTTCAAAAACTAATGTTAATTTTGTATGACCTACTGCAGTATTTCTAACTAGAAACTTGAATACCCCTGTGGAAAATAACTAATATGCAGTAAATCAGAGATTAAGACATTCACTTTAATACATAAAATTGAAAATTGCAAAAGCTTAATTATATATTGAGTTTAGAAAATCTAACCTTCAGGAGCCACGTATGGAGTAGAAGGGTATATGCTGCTTCTGTGTAATTCTCACAATCTAAATGAAGATCTCGCAATTTATACAAATACCTGATAGAGGAGAGAGCAAGGATTAGACTAGATACTGACACGACTGGAATACTGAGTGCCAGAATGTTCCAGATAACAGGAAACGCCGTAGATGTCCCACTGTGACTCCCCAAAGAGGCTTCAAGGACACTGAGGGAGGTCACAGCCCTGAGCATTTGTTCACACTTTGCTCTGTTCCTTTTGTGTGCTGAAACTTTGTGCATAAAAGGAGGAGAAAGAGCCATCCTCCTCCTGGGAGCTGCTGTCAGCTCCTCCTCCAGGAGGAAGGATTCCTGCACTCAGGGGCTGAGAGTGGCCTCCAAGTCCAATATTCCTGGAGTGTTACTCAGGGCAGTTTCCATCCCCTGCGGCACTTCTCACCTGCAGGTACGTGTTCTCCATGCTGTAGATGCAACCACAGCAGATAACCCAGGGGAAAGGAGAAGGTGGAAAATACCAGCCCAGGAAGGCAGAGCAGTCCCTGTACAACCTGGGAGGTGTTGGGGGCAGAAGGGTTTTTCTAAGCTGAATGCTCTCCTTGAGCCCTAGGGCAGCGCTGCTGCTCCCAGCACAGTCACTGCCCACCGTGGGGCTCGAGCTGCATCTGCGGCAGCCAGGAAGGAAAGGTGCATCCCATCCCCTAACCCGCACCAGGAGTTTTGGGACACAGGAGCTCTGGCTCCTTGCCGTGGCAGCTCAAGGCATTCCCATTCCCAGCTGCCAGCCCAACAGAAAGGTTCCTCCCCAGCAATGCCCACAGAGGGAGCGTTGTTACCCCCAGCCACTCCGGCTCACAGCTCCAGGGTCAGCTCTCAGTCACCTCCAGGGCTCATTTCAGCTGGGACTCTGGCTCTGCTCTGCAGATTTTGCAGGAGAGGAGAGGGAGGAAACACGGAGCTTTTGAAGCAGCAAGATCTGCTACATCCCACATGCAAAACTCTTGGAGACAGCGAGAGGCCATGTCACATCTCAAGGAATTTGGCAGTGTAGCTGCAGCTCTCACAGAAAATGCCTCAGCAGTAATCCTGCCTGGTGGAGTGTTGCATACTGAGGGAGACTCAGCAGACTGGGCCATTCTACAAAGCTAGAATGTTACCTCTGCCATCTTAAACGTATGATACACCCTCCCTCAAACCCCAAATCTATCTGCGCTCTCTCAATTTGAAACAATAGGCAATGAATGTTGAGTCATTTGATCAATTAAAAGTTAATTTTTGTGGAAAAAAATGCTGCTGCTGAATACACAGCATAGATTCCCAATTGCTGAAGTCTGAGCTAACAACAGAGTGAGAACGCAGATGAGGCCCGGGCCACCACGGAGTCATTGTGGATGTAAAGTAACATTAGGTACAGAAATCCAAGCACAACTATAAAACCAGAATTCACAAGGCACTGTTATTGCCCTCTCCAAAAGAGATCCAATAGAATGGTTTCCATACCTGATGTACATCTCTTCACGGTTAATGTTCTTGTAGAAATTCTAGGGACACAAATATTTAAAGTTACCTCCACACGTCCTTTAATAAAGTGCTATGCATAGACACACAATGAGGTTTTGCTTTTCTTGCTAGTTAGAAAGCACAGACAACATGAGAAATAGATTATTTACAGACTATCTGAAGTTTAAACTTGGAACTACTTCAATTAATATTTTTATTAATTACATGTGTGTTTTTATACATGTGTATACTTCTAGTTCATAATGAAATCATTACTGGAGGTTCTTCTGTTGGAGAAGAGGAAAATGTGGTTATCCAAATGCATTAACATAATAAACCACATGCTCCAGCCACACTTGATGGAAGCTTGTACGTATTGAAGCAGATGTGTAGCACTGCAGATATGGAGCACCGTTGTGCAATTCCTCCAGAGGGGCCAATTCCAGGAATAAAGCTCAATTTTTGTCACCACAGCATGTTTGCAGGTGTGCAAGTTGCTAATATGTGATGAGAATTGTCTCCTGAAGAGCTGCAGAAATTGATATACCACGTTGCACAGTGGTTACTGAGGAACAGAGAGCGTGAGTGAATATTTCGAAGTTGATGGACATTCCTCCTCAGCTTTGAGGAATTTCCTGGAGGAGGAATCTCTGTATGTGATATCCTCATTACAAAAAGGAATAGAAAAGAAGACAGCGTGGCCTAGGACCAGTTCAGAGCCTCAAACCTCTCAGCACCTTACTGCGAGGGTGCCTTGCAGGTTTCTTGCCCACATTTGAAAACTGTAACTATTGAGATGCTGAAGCAGCAAGTGGGTCAGCTCATCACAACTTGACTCTGACAAGAACCCACTGTCACGTTAAGCCTGTCATTAGGTACAGGCATGTGAGCAGCAAACTTCCTTACATAACCACGGAATCAAAGTGGACAAAACGTGACGAGCCAAACAAAAGAAATGGGTGAGCGCTGCCTTCGACTTGTGCGTATATCCGTGCAAATAGATAAAAAAAATCTCCTGCTTAAGAGCTTAAATCACTAGGGAATGTTGTCACCCACTCCTGCCCCCCAGGAAGATTTACCTTCATGTTTCATAAATGGATTCTAATGCTCTCCCCACCCTCACAGCAGGATCCCAGCAGAGAACGTACCAGCAGGTTCACGGTGCAGCTCATGCGGTTGTCCTTGCTCTCGTCGTTCATCACGGCGCGATAATCCAGCAGCCTCTCCAAGAGCCCTTTCACCAGGCTCACAAAGCTTTCCACCAAGCTAAAAATGCCAGGGTGCTGCTTGGCACATGCTGTAAGGCTGCAAGCACACACAAATGTTGGTACAATTCTGAAGGCAAACACTGAATTAGGGCTAAATCAACTGCAGAATGCACTGGAAATTCCCTCTGTGAGCTGGTAATTTAGACATTCAGAAGACAGATGGCATATAAATCAAATGGGAAAAAAAGAAATGTCTACTTTTCCTGTCTATAAATGACTTTGAATTCAAGGGTGCACTCACGACTTCAGGACAGAGCAACCTGCATCTCTGCTATCAAAAACTCTAGTCTCTGGAATGTCCCACTATTGCAATAAACACTGCACCTTCCTTTCTCATCATAAAATGCAAACATGTTTTCCTTCTCTTTGTACTGTTAAATGTGAGCAAAAAGTTAAAATGAACAAAAATTACAATTTTAGCTCAAAAAAAGGTATCACCAGAGTAATTTTACAAGCAAAACCAGACAATCAGTTTTCTGCAGATTGAAAAGACCAGCTTGATATCTTTCGATAAAAATACAGGAAAGGGAGTTTTATATTTTGGCATCATCAGATTCAATTTACATTAACAAAACATTAGCATACGCTGTTTCTATAAAGTGCTAAAGTGATTTAGGAGTAGAGATTTCACGTCCTTTGTTTTCAGAGTTTAACTGTTTAAACATCATTGAACGATTACCAATATCTCATTAAGGATTATTTTCTTTCTTTGCTTAAGAGCTTGTTTCCTCTACGTAATGTATATTTTCACATATAGATGCAAGCACTGGGTCAGGCAGAGATGCAGTTAATTTTCCCCAAGGCAGTTCTGCTTTTTATTGGTAGCTGGGAAGGTTCTGAACTCTTGTTGCTCAATTATCAATTGAGCTCTACAGCATTGTTTTCAAGACACCCAGCAAAAAAAAAAAAAAA
>VZRN01000285.1:924088-957952 GCA_013397935.1 Dasyornis broadbenti
AAAAAAAAAAAAAAATTATTATTTATCTTCAGGCACAATATTTTTTAAAACTTTAATTACAAACTACACTGTTTTAATTAATAGCAATTTTTTTATTATTATTATTCCTCATAATTATTTGACCCTTCTTTAGAGAATACATGTTCATATTGACTTCAATTGCAAAGAAATCCTCAAAGCTCTGGCCTAAAATGCAACCTCTGCAGAATACCCAGAAATAAAGTTCTAGCTCAAGCAAAGTAAAACCAGCATCTAAAGTTTATTCCTTGGATTGTACAGCTCCAGTGGAGTTACTTTGCTGAGACAGAGGGAATGTGTACGTGGATGTCAGAAAGAACATTTATTTTGTGTAAGGTAGAAGGGACAGAGGCCAACGGATAAAACCAGAATACTCCAATTGCTCCTGTCTGACTGGTCTGAAACAGAAATATTTAAATCAATAAATGACACATGGCTTACAAAATACACTGTAAATGGAATGGAAATACTAAAAGGGCTGAAGAGCTGACCATTGACAGAAAAGGCTGGAGCACATGAAATGATGTTTGGGGGAAAGAAAGAAAGAAAGTCTCAGAACCATGAGGGAGACTGGAATATTATACAGGAAAAATGGTGTTATTTTACATATATAAGTGTCAGAAACAGTGTGAGACACTAACGAAGGAAAGTACAGTCACCATTTAAGTGACTCATGGATTTTTGCCCCAGGTTCCCTTGGAGTAACAGCAAACCAGGCAGACCTGTGAACGCTACCTGACTGCACAATGAACACGAGGCACCAAGACATCACCTTTCTTTCCAATACAAGTAGAAAAACATTGACATAAACCATAAACTATTGCAGGGTCTCACCCAAGACAAAGTACATAACTCCAGTCACTAAAGAAAGGTGAACCAGAGTACACATAAATGAGAACTACAAAAAGAAGGAGAAAGGAGTACCTGTCTCTTGAGGGAAGATTTAAAAAGTTGTATTGCTCAGCTTTATACAGTAATCCCAATAAAAAGGACCGTAAAACTTCAGAAGATTTTTTTTACCCCCAGGAGGGAGCAAGAAACCTTTGAATTTTTAAACAGAGCTTGAAAAAAAGGAGAAAATTTTAAATAAAAAAATATTTGCAATAAAGCTCAAGAAAACAACTGCATAGTATGGGCCACTGTAAAGATGGGGAACTGGAAAGCTGCCAAATGCCGTTTCCTGTTGTGCCTATATTAGTAACTAAAACATTCCAGAATTCATTTTCTGAGCCTGAGGACAAGGGGCATGGCACAATTTGTGTTTGTGGATCTGGATTGGTTCTCCCGCATTTCCCCAACCAGGGCAGCCCTGTCTCCTCTGCCTGTTGGGAACAGCCTCTCCCCTGTCCCACATCACCCCAGGACAGCTCTCACTCTTGTCTAGGACAGCACTCACTAGCACAGGGCACAGCCCCATCATGGGGACACCAACATTTAGGATTAAGGACAAATCCAAGGCAGGGCTTAATTAAACTTCTGCTGAACTTATTTGGTTTATTATTATGGGCATTGACAAACTCCTAGGAACCAGCAGCGTGGGCATATGTTGGATGCAGAGGTGCTGCGAAATATCTGCCTTCAGGTGACACCTGGAACTGTGCAGGAGTGCAGACAGTTATAGGAGATCAGCTGATGAAAATTGATCAAATGAATAAATGTGGAGCCCAGTTCAACTGAGTCTTCTTCCAGCTGGAGCAGGGAATTGGGGACAGAGGCTTGAAATCCCTGCTCTGAAAGGTGCAAAGGTAGGAAGGTTTAAACCAAACCAACCGAGAGAACAGGTCCTGCCACAGGCAGGTCACCAGCCTCTGCTCAAACTGTCCACCTACAGGTGTCACTCAACAACTTCAAGGATAGAAGAAAAAGTATTATCTGAACATGAGATGAAGTCATCTTTAGAAATGTGGAAACTTTGAACTTGAGGCCTTCTAGAAAGTGGGACAGTAGCAAGGAGAAAAAACAGATATGTCAAAGCAAGAGGGGGGCCTGGGGAAGGCAGGGAGATCAAAAGCTCTGTACTGTGTTTGATGACACTCCTTGACGGCACTACTGAAAGATGGGGTTTAACTGGATAGTGCCACTTTCCAAGAAAAGTGCTGGAATGAAAGAGCAAAGTGCAAACAAGGCGAGCAAACAATGTTACATAGCTCAGAAAGAGGGAGCTTCAAAGAGCCTCATGCACAAGATCTGAGGGAAGCTTTGCTTTTTGCATTGATAAAGTCTCAGTTTGAACACTCTCTCCAGCTTTAAGGCAATGTAGTATTTCAAAATAGATGGAGACATTGTAGGAACGTCCAGAAAGCATTCCTTATAATAAACTGAAATACTGGGGCTGTTTACCCTAAGGGGAAGCCTGAAGGAAACTAGACAGCAACATTCAAATTTGATAAAAGCTGCTGCAAAAAGAAACAGAATAAATGATTCTTTATGTCCCCTGTGTGTGCACCCAAAGCTTTCATGGTTCATCTGATGAGGGATGTGACTTCGCAAAGACTGCTACCCCTACACAGAAATACAGCCCATGCAGGGCAGCAGGCTTTGAGGAAGCAAAACATGCACATGACATCACAAAGACTTATTTAAATTCAGACAATAATCTTGCAGTCCAATCTAGACATCGAGGTGTATGTAAAAATGCAGGTTAGGTATCATTTCTTCATAATTTAGCTGAAGCACAAAACAATGAAAAGCAGCCAGGAAAATAATTTCAATGAGCAAAAGTGCATTTCAAACCAGATGTAGCGAAGCACTGTGCTATTTCCAGTCCCTTCATGAAAAAAAGTTGCTAAGATTCTATTTTAGGTGAGGTTTCCAACCTGAGAACTGGCAACAGTAAGATAGAAGCTATCCTGAAGGCATTTATTCTATTTATTCTCATGCACTACTTACATGGACTCAAACAACAGCATGTAGTGTTCATCCCCCCGTCCTCCTTCCACCTCATGGTCCAACTTCAAAATGATTTCATTCTCAAACTAATAAAGAAAGAAAAATCAAAACACTGAGCGGCTATCCAGAGGTTGACACACTTCAACATGTCATCAAAAATGTACCTTTGTATAGTTATGTCACATATTCCCAAGGGTCAGATGCTTGGGCATATTCTGCTCTGGGCTTTTAGCATGGCTGAAAGCTTGGACACAGATTTTCACAAAGCTTCCCCTGCACTGGGCACATGAGACACAACCTCAGAGTCTGTGTGCAGCTACAGACAGTCTCTGTCCTCATCCAAATGACTGTACCCCGCTCAGAAGATGCAGGAAAGATCTACCTCAGCGTTCTTGATAAGACATTAACACATCAAGAGGCACAGAGAGAGCATTAGCAGAGACCTACATTGAAATAAAGCTCAGTTGCTTTACATAGATCTAATTATTAAAACCACTGTAAAAATGACAGAATTCATTACTGTGCTAATGCAGAGAGTTTTCACGTTTTTCTTTGATACAAAATTTCACACAATTGTCAGTACATGAATAATTCTGTTTCTCCCTGGGGTGTTTCTGTGTAATTGAGAGCTTTGGCAGGCTGGCATCCAGAGATCATCCCATCAGAGAACCTTAAGCCTTTCATGGTACAAAGAATTACTGTAGTATTTCATATATGGTACTTTCAGATAAGTGCAGTGCAAAATATTTTACCTTATTTAAATATATCCTCATCGAAACATTCAGCTCTGAGCTGAAGAAGCCAAGCCAGGGTTACAGAGAGGAAAATAGTCCTTCCTCTTACAGCACCAAGCAGGTCATGCATCTCTTCAGATTTATTTTAGAGGGGACAATTCCTTCGCTTCTAAAGAACACGATATTTTAACTGAAAATATGTTACTAGATGTACTTCCTTCAAGTAGGTCATGATTCAAACTCTCCACCCAGAAAAATGATTCATCATTTTTCAAGAACAAAGGCCAAACATTCCTCTCTTTCCTCCAGTGTCCAACCCAGCCCTACTGGCCACCCTGATCCTGCAAACCACTCTTGAGACAGAACTCTGAAGTGGCTGCTGCTTCTTTGAAGGAGCTCTGAAATAGCGTCTTGAGCAGCCAAACTTCTGCACTGCTCACACAAAGAGCCAAAGCCTGGGCTCAGAGCAGAGGCAGTGCAGGCACACACTCCAGTGGAAAGGGGCAGGGAGGAAGGAGCCATTTCCACTTCGTTACTTGCAGGTTTTGCTGCTCTAATATTAGTTCTTTCTTTGTAATTTGAATACAAATTAAAGACTGCCTGTGGAACAGTACATATTATACTAATATTAGAGAATAAAGAGCGTTCATGGAAAAATAGCTTAACAGGAAAAATAAAATTACTCTGTCTCATCCAGGCTGAAATAGAAGTTGAAAGGGCTCTGAATTAATTTCTATGTGTAAGCAGGATGTGTTTTAGTGTTTAACATGGGTAACACAGGTGCACTGCAGTTTCAGGACAAGGAAATATTAAGCAAAACCATCCAATCCAGCCATTTGCTGAGGACTTATTGCAGTAAGACAAATCTGTGAATATAGTGCAGGTCAAGCACCAGTTAAAAATCATCCACCTCTTAAATCCTTCCTAGTACTTATTCAGCAGGTGGAGAATTGATTACTTCTCAAAGAGGCAATAATTTCACATTGCTGGATCTGAAAAAAAAGCTCTTCCTAAGCATCTTTCCTGCAGTTTCTCAACAAGCTGCAAGAAGAGGAAAAATCAGTTGCTTGGATCAAAACAAATAAAAAAGTTGGCAGAAATTAAGAACAAAGTTTTAATGTTTCCGTGCCAAAATTAAGCCCTGGGAAGAGTTTTTCTCCTCTAACTTAAACAGAGTGCTCCTAATTGTCACTGGCACCAATTTAGCTTTAAACCCACCTGCTTATCTAAAAGATCCAAGGAATTTCCCCAGCTCTGAGGACACCTCAATACCAAACCACAAAGCACGTCCATATTTTCCACATGGATCTGCCTGAAGCGCCAAGCCACACAAACTCAGTCTCTGCTGCTGCTCTCACATCCTTCTGAAACCCTTACGCACAACAAGATTTCAAGAACTGAGAGAAAGAAATATGGCTGTTTAAAGCAAATCAATCACGTGTGCCAGAGGAGCTTGCTGAGGACACCTCAGTCACTCACTCAGTCACCTGTGAGAGCTCAGAACAGCAGGACACTGCCCTAGGCTCACTGAGAATCATTGTCTGTCCTCTAACAACGAGGCTGGAAAGCCCAAGCACACAGCAAGCAGCCAGCATCGCTTTCTGACATGGTCCCTTAGCAGGCAGGAAGGAAACCAAACACAGAAAACTTCCCCAGATGGCTCCAGCAATTGGCAGAACCCATGAGAGATACTGAACTGAAAATACCAAACACAAACAGAATGATTTATTTGAACAAAAATATAAACACAGATGAATTAATCTTTCCTAAGCCAAGTTAAATCCACAACGTAACTCAAATCCATGCTTATTTAAAAGATATTTTCATTTACTCTGCAAAGAGCTAATTTCCCGTGTTTGTTTGTTTGGGTTTTTTTTAAGCAAGCTTTTTCTAACTCCTGGCCTCAGATCACAGTCAGAATAAGCAGTGTGAGGTCATTGATGATGCTTCTTTCTTTGGGAAGTCTTAATGAAAAACACAGCCTGATTTTCAAGGAAAGGAAAGGTGGCTTATCAGCATTTGGAGGATGGGACTTTATTAACCCTGTGTGTCCAACACATAAGAAACGAGCTTCTCTTTTCATTTGAAGGAGTAAGGGTTACATTTACAGGACTGAGTCTATCCACAGACACCGAGAGATGAATAAATTGGTTTTCCAAGATTCCCAGCTCTCTGAGCTCATGATAGACAGAGCCTTGATAGCTAAAATTAGTAGATATTAATGGCTCCCTCTCTACATCTTCAATTAGAGTTAAAATTACGAGCTTATATAACACTGCTCTGGGTGAATGGAAATTACATGTGCAAAGTAGAAGAAGGGATTGCAAGAAAATGTCTTACTGTGTCCTACACCTACATATAGATTCCAAGCCATTAAATATATATGTACAGCAATTCTTGAGACAGCCACAGGTGGAATTTTGCTTTCTCTGGGATTAGATGATTTCCTAGAAATGGCAAAATAAAATAAAATAAAATAAAATAAAATTCCTGCTTGATAAATTTAAATGGCTTTATCTCCTTTCTGCCTGTATATTGTGTGCATAAGGCAGAACACAGCGCCCAGCCCCAACACAACCCATGTGCCCCCCCAGAACACAGCCCTGTCCCAGCACAGCACATTAACAGAAACAGGCTTTTTGGGAAAGGTTATTAAATCGTGTGGGAGGTACCAGACAAGCTCTGGTTCCTGTGCTGGTGCAGGCTCAGCTTGTAAAGATGTTTCTGTTTGTGCTTTTTCCCCCTCCCCCTCCTCTCTCATTAGAGAAGATTAGATTAGAAATAAATTATTTATTTTTAAAGTTCCACAAAATTATGTTTTAAGTGAATGTCATTCTGGGCTCCTGAGTGCCCCAGGCACTCTTGAAATAATGTTGTCATTCTCAAAATTTTATACTAAAGCTTTAAGAAAACATCCTTTATATCACTAAATGTCAATTTGCATATGAAATTGTCCACTAGCAAAACCTAGAGTCTGTATGTTTGTGCATCCAATAATTATCCATTCATATTAATTGTTTGCCCCTTTAAATTAAGATGGTAACAATTTTTAAACATTAAACTTAATGTGCCTTTGCTTTAAAATATGTATTTTTCAAAACTTACCAGCATGGCTAAACTTACAGAGGCAAATTTTTTTATCTTAATTGCCTCATCCACAGGAAAGGAGAGGATAAACCCCATGATTCTTGATGAGTAAATGATCACAATTCCTAAAGCAGATCATTAGAGCCCAATGAGACTCAGCTGCTCAATTATGAAATAGTTTTGCGCCATCTGATGAAAACTCCCTCTTTTCCTTAAGCTGCAATAAACACAATGTCCTTGTTCCTTGGCACTGTAAAATACCACCTGAAACTTTTTTTTTATGGCATGAGAAGTGATTCAGCGGACACCGGAGTGCCTGGCCTCTCCCAGGCTGCTGCTCCTGTTAATCAGGCAGGATGACTGATGAGTTTTCAGGATTTCTGGTCTGTCCAGATCTGTGTGTCTCTCCCAAGAGATGAGGTATAAGCCATGAGCAGGAAAACATTTTGAAGAAGGCAAATATAGGACTATCAGGACACGGAGGGAACAGATGCACACAAACAAAGTGGTTTTTAATCTTGGCCTTGAACCAAAAGCTTTGCACTGTGGAATACAGACCAAAATGGAAATTCCATCTGCTCATTTGTTCCACACTTCATTGACACAGAAATGCCCCAAATGATTTAAAGTATTAAACATAGCTGTGTACACGAGATATTTATATTTACATGTGTCTAAAATGATGCCTTTTTGTTTGTCATTTTCCTTTACACAGGCTGTTCTGAAGCAATTATTGGTGTAACTACAAAGCTGAATATCCAGGTTATCATTTACTATGGAAGGCAGTGTGCAAGCACAG
This sequence comes from Dasyornis broadbenti, assembly GCA_013397935.1. Classification (NCBI taxonomy): domain Eukaryota; kingdom Metazoa; phylum Chordata; class Aves; order Passeriformes; family Dasyornithidae; genus Dasyornis; species Dasyornis broadbenti. The sequence goes on from VZRN01000285.1 coordinate 931,616, forward strand.
AATAAGGTGAGTCCATGCCCAAAGAACTGGAGGAGAATGGAGATGTCAGATAGGGATGGATATTCCACTGCCCAGGCAGACACAGTGGCAGGAAATTTAGATTACAATCTCTGGTGCCCTGTCCCACTGTCCCTAACCTATTCCATCAATCAAAACTATTTCATAGTTGTGACTTAAAAATTCTTTGTCCTTCTCAAACTGACTGCAGAAAACACTTCAGGGATTTCAGTTTTCACAGTGGTTATTTTTCCTCACAATAAACATGTAGAAAAGTTACCGTTTCCTGATAGATCTGGTACTATATAATTAACTATTCACTGCTACTCCTGTCAGATACTCTGTAGTAAAACCCAGAAGTTTTGGCTTTCCAGTATCTTTCTCACAAGGAAGGGGGATAGGGAAATATTTAGATTACAGAGGATCCCTAGAGGTCATTTAATTCTATCTCCTACTTAATGAAGGGCTGACTTCAGTGGAAGTCTTGCTGCTCAGAACCTTTTCCAGTAAAATCTTGAAAATTTGGATTAAGATCCTGCCATCTCCCTGGGCCCCTATTTGCTATTCCATCTATTTGTTGCTGTCATTGCAACAAGTTTTGCCTAAGTCCAAGGAAGTCACTCTGGAGATCCTGCACTGGCTGCACAAAAGCTGTTTCTTTGCTTCTTAATACTTGGGATTTCACTTTCTGTAAGCAGAAAAGCTCACTTGACAAACATTTACCAGAAACGCTGAGCCTGTGGCATTTAAATGCATTTTCATGCCGAGTATTTGTAATTACCTTTTTGAATTCTCCTGTCCTTTGATATTCACACAGCATCATGTCAAAGAAAATTGGGATCGTGGCTTTTCGGAGCTCAACTTCTGGAATAAGAGTCATTTCCAAGATGGGCCCAACCATCCCCGGAATAAAGCAAATTTTATTCTGGCCTGAAACAAAACACACACCAAATCTTTGAGGAGAAAACCAAATATTTTTAGGAAAATACCAAGGACCTGCAATCATTTAAAACAGTGCTCAAGCCATCTGTGTTGGTCAAGTCTTAGTCACTCCTCTCCGCTCCTTCTCAAAAGCTGGGGCATGTGAAGGGATACTCTCTCCTTCTAAGGAGCCAGAATTCAGTGTCAAGAATAAGCAGGAATGCCAGAGGAGTCGATATTTTCAGTGAAGAATTCAGTTTTTCACCTTTTGACATCTTCTTATAAATATTTAGAGTAGCAAGCAAGAAACAAACCTAAGAACCCCTCAGATTCTATCAGCAGGAGAGCACCACGTGGTAATGCCACATGGTGGAACCTTCATGTGAAGGAGGAGTAGAAGAACCTGGCTGGATGACAAATGTAAAAAACTTTTTTTTTTAATTTTAATCCAAACAGCTTCCAGACCTGAGTCGTCTAATTTCTGGAAGCATAGGTTTAGGCTGAGCAGTAACTTTCTCAGGAAAAATGTATCCGGTCTCAGTTTCTACAAAATGAGGTTTCTGAAATCTGATTTCTGTCATGTTTGAAATCTGAAAGAAGGTTGTGAGTTCTCCTTTAAATAAAAACCTGGCAGCAGTCCAGCTGTATCTCATGTCAGCTCCAAGCTTAGTCACAGGAGTGAAAACATATTTTAAGTTCAAATAGCAGAAATATTTACGAACGCACTTCATGTCAGATATTTTTCAGTGGGACAAACATTAAGGGACAGATTCAGTTGCAGCGAAGTTCACTTTGCCACTCACCGAGTTTGTACCACATGTCACGGATAGCAAAGCCAATTAAAAGTCTCATATCTCCATATCTAGGGGAAAAGGAATATAAAAGGTATTTTTATCATTAAATTTCTTAGCATTTAATAACAAAATTAATGATATAAGCTAAAGTAGATAGTTTTGCTTACTTGTTCTGGATTTTGTTGTATTTTGCATGGGAAAAGTTTTCTAGCTGTAGTGAATCCTGGGTAATAAAAGCCACAGCCAAATGAAAATAGTTGTTCCACAGCTGTAAATTGAATATAAGGAAATTATAATAATTTTGAGGAAAGCAGGAATAATATTAAATGATGCATAATGCGGAATAATTTATGAACCCAAATGATGCAAGCAATATGAGTTTTTATATTATGCAAAGATGTACATCATTAGTATTATGCAATTAGCAGAAAAGCAAAAAAGATGAATTTTAATAACCACTACTACACATTTGCTTTTAATAACAGAGAAGCTGAATAAATATTGCTAAAAAAAGATTCACATGAGATTCATTAGCCGACAACATTAAACCCTGAACCAAAGCAGGACTGGGGGAACACATTCCATGCTGGTGAATCTTAACAATTTGGAGCTAAAGGCACCAGTGTAATTATACTGCATTCGAGCACCACTTCAAAAGGCATCTCCTGCCTCCTCTTTGGATCCTACTTCAACAAGCATTTGTATGAAATTCCAGTGTAATTTGTGAAGAGCTCTCCACATGAAAGAAGGACAAAATACATCCCTAAATAACAGCTGATAGTACTGAGCTGTGTACTCGAATAGACAAAAAGCCCTCACTCTTGCAGAGCACAACCCTTCATTCCTGAAAGCAAATTACTTCTTCTCCAGACAATCAAAGTGAAGCACTTCTCTCACGCTAGAAAGGGAGAAGGGAAAAGAGAAACTTCCCTAGGAAACACAAATTTAAGGAAGGAAATACATTTTTCAGAAGCTTCTAGGCAGTCAGCAACAGCTTTAAACACTTAAAAATGCAGCTGTGTCTAAAAGCAGTGGTAGGTCTCAGTGAGAGAGCAGAAAGGCAATGGTAAATGTATTCAGTGGTGATTCAAAGCACGGAACAAAACATGGAACAGAGCTGTTCATTTTGTATGGTGCAATACAAGCCTGGGCTGGGAACCCACACTAAACAGCCTGGAAACAAAATGTTCCATCAAAACTTGAGTGGCCTCTGCCCTTTAGAGCCCAGGAAACTCTTGTGTGCAAATAACCAGGAAAAACAGATACCAACACACACAAACACACCCAGAACCACAGACATTTCCCATAATAAATACAATTCTCAAATGTCCCCTGTCATTTGCAGATGATCCTGCTGTTGATTTATCCTCCCTTGGAGGCCCAGCTAAGGCTCCACTCAGCAGAGCTGCTCATTTCAAAGCCCTTGGAGGCTCTGTCTGTGAGAGCAGCCACAGCCCCAGAGCACAGCTGGCCCCGCTGCAGACGCACCGACTCAATTCTGCAGCCAATTCAGAGCCTTGCTCATCAGGAGAAATGCTGTTCGTGCCCTGAGGGGTCTGCTTTCCTCTCTTACCAAATATTTTAAGAGATTATTTTGACCAGTGTAGAGTTCTCAGCGCCTTGAGAAGCCGTGTTTATTGATGTGCGTGGCACACACTCTGTGTGTGTCAATTGTACCAGAGAAATGGAAAATTTCTCAAATTGTTCTAGACTGTGGGGAGAAAAATGAAGCCTTATCATGAAATGGTCTATTTTTTCAATTAATAGCTCAGTGCCACCTTTGTCAGAGACACATCCTACAGACTCAATCACCTTAATTTATAAAATACTTTTCCTTCCGTCCTCAGAGTACCCCAAAATGGCTGAAAAAATAGGATCCTTTCCATTTCCAAAGCGTATTCAAATTAAGGACTCACAAGATTTTAAACATCAAAACTAACATTAAAACTCTGTGAGACAAAGTAATCTCTGTCTAAAGTAAAAACACATAGAAACAGGTTTTAAAAATGCTAAAATTATTCTTATGAGACACGTTTTGTGTTCTCTTAACCCCATAACATTCCAAGATGCTTTGGACATCTGTCAAATTGGAAAATGTGGAATTAATTCAGCAGGAAATTTCCAGCCATAGCATGAAGAAAAGATTTGGTAGTTATCCTAAAAAATCATCCAGGAGTAAAGGCTGCAGCCCCGTCCTTCACACACCTCTGAAACCAGCTATTTGCAAGTGGAAGGATCATCAATGAATTTTAAACTCTATAATATGATAATTTTCAAATGCACAATAAAATATTTAATATATAAAAACATAACAAAATAAAATACAGCACCTTAATATTGGCAGTATAGTTGATGCTAGTTTATTTCCCAGTGGTTTCATTCCCTATTAACCTCTGTGTTGTTTTTCAATGTCTGTCACTGTCATACATGGATTTTTGCACAGTGAGTGTTTTCCCCCTGTGTATTTGTAATGCACTCAGGATTTGATTTTGGGGTTTCTAAATGAAGATTTTAACATAAAAAATAAGTTGCACTATTCTGTTTGTGATGCTGAAATACATTTCATTACTGCAGAGTTATTAATGGAGCCTAATGCAAGCAAGAAAGGTAGGAAAACACAAAAAATAAGCATTTTCTTTCAAATCAGACTGACATTAGATTTTGGATTATGCCTTTTGTAATAAAATTCTGTGTCTGAAATATAGGTGATTAATATATAAATTATAATCCCTGTAACAGCACAGATTTAGAATTATAATCCTTTCTAATGCTCTGTAAATATAGTGCTAATGGAGGGAAGGGCGGGAGGAGCAGGAATCAATAACACTGCATTTTCCAGAGCATCTCCACAACAGCTGTGCCCGAGCACAACAAAATGGTTTGTGTTTGTTCACTCTGCCCTGCCCCGAATGCGTCAGACGCTGCCATCTCCAATCAGAGTACCATTCCCGAGGGAATGCTGCACAAAAGCCACTGCAAGGAATGAAGTGGCTCTGGGTGGGGACTGTGCTCCCTCCCTGGATGGAGACTCCTCCTGTGCAGAGCGAGGCTTCAAACCCAAGGGGATGGAGCCAGGAGGTGACAGCGCCAGCAGAGCAAAAATCCTCTGTCCTGGACAAAGGTAACACCTCGCAATGACATCAGCTGCCAACAGGAACAAAAATGCCCTGGAATTGTCCCATTTACCACAGATGACATCTTCTCAGACAGCTATTGAGGATACCATGAATGTATTGCACGAGCACAGAAAATCACAGTTTTTGTTATAATTAAACCAAAGACATCTGGGTGACCTTCAGGGAACACTTTTCCAAACATATATTCCACAACTTTTAATATTTTTGATGGTAAATTAAACCTCTTCTGATGAGCCTGTCTCAACTCTGGCACCCTAAATCCAGAATGTACACATTTTGATGCTATCTATTCTGCTGTCCTGCAAAAACCCAGCTGCAAAGCCATGCTCTGAACAGTGTGTCCAATCCTCACATTTGAAACTGGCAAATCCTTAAAGAATTGTCACTCAGTACAAAACTGCAAAAAACCCAACATTACAATGTTCTTTGAGACTGTATGTCACTGTATGTTATGTCAATGACTGAATTTCCCCTGTCTGTGCCAGCAGAAGCTGATAATGAGCCCTACACCACCAGCGCTCCCCACCTGCAGAGAAAAGGAAACATCAAACCAACCCACAAGAAGTCCTCTCACAGCTCCATAAGTTGCTCCTGACTAGTGGGCACCAGGATGTGGAGCTAGTGGGGATGCTGGCTGCCCCACACAGTTCTGCAATCGCTTAAGAGAATGCTTACTAATATTATTTTAAATAATACTGAGAGCAAAAAAACAAAAAGATGGAAAAGAGAAAAACAAGCATTTTGCAATGACACCTGTCAGACCTTTTATTGACACAAAATGCAGCAAAGAAATCAAGGGAAAAACACCAATAAAACATCTACTGTTGTGGTCTTAAGGGAAAAGTCTAACCTCAGACCTGCTTGCCTAACTTTTTTTCCTGTATACCACCCATGTATCTCCTTTTATTTTCTCCATATGGTCATCCCAAATAGAGTCTTCAGCTCTAATAGTCTCCGTAGTTGCAGGCTTTCAGACTTCTCCTAGCTGCAAGCACTGGACATGTCCCTGGAAGGACACACCTGCTCCAGCTCCACATGCCAAGGCAAGAGCTGCTAAACTGCTTCAGACAGGTGAACTGCTGAATCCATTCTTCAGAATCCTCAAGTGAGAAAATATTCCCTGCCCTTTCTAGATAACCTGTTTTGCTATTTAACCATAACCTCTTTATATCTAACACAAATGCAAGAAAATAACCTGTTTCAAATCCAGGGACATGAATAGAATATAAACTGCTAAATATTGGGGGGTTTTAGCTATTCCAATAATTCCTACTGACACTCCAGATTCCTGTGCATTAAATCCTCATGTTCCAGTTTATGTTCAGTACAGAAGAATGCAGAGTCATGCATTATGCATGATTCTGTCCCTGTTCGTACTGTGGGCACACCCAGCTGAAAGCACCATGAATATTGGGAGCCCTCCTTCACTCCTACTTCACGGTTTATTTTTGGTCAATCTCTTAATGAAATTTCACTCCCTTCTCTCCTGTAAAATTATTTCCTCTGGAGCAAACAGCTTTGTTTTATCAGCACAACAGCAAATATTCTACAACAGAAGCCCTTCAGGCAGACCTGGTTTTATTGTGCTAAGTTCTGCTTTGTGCTGACACTGGAGCATCCCTGTGGGACACAATCTCCGAGTGCCACTGATATACTGAATCCATCCCTCATGTACTCTGTGTGCAAATCCAGAAAAAACCCAAGCCAAGGAGAACCACCGCCTCACCCAGCAGGCACAAAACCTCAGAGAGCAGACGAATTTTTTACGTCCAACACCAATGACTCCCAACCCAGAGGCCCATTGTGGCCCTTCCTGCCTGCACGGTGCGATGACAACCTTGGTGGCAAAGCTCTGGGATTAGGGAATGTTCCCTAACGAAGTGAGCCTGGTGAACTCGAGTGATGACAGTGCTAAGGCAGGAAATGTAACAGCCCCATCACTGCTGGGCTGGGCAGGGCTTTAGTATTTTTCTCTGTGTGCAGCAGCTTCAGCCCTGAGCCTATGGCTTTAAGGCAATAATACCTAGCTCCAGACCTAAGGATTGTACCCACTCTTGGTCAGATGCAGCACATCCTTTACCAGGCCCTAAATGATAACTCCTCTTTCCCTTCTACCTTAATCACATAATACATGAAAAAAACAATTTGCTTTGCAAACAAGAAAGAGGCCAGGAATCCTTTTTCTCTCTCCATTTAACAAGCTTCAGCAGAGTAGCAAAAAATGTCTTCATTGCATTTCTCTGGATTTAAACCACACTTTTTTAGATGCTCAATTGCTTCACAGTTGACTTGCTCTGTTTGCTTTGGTTGTCTACTATTTATTGCCATGTAACCACTCAGCCAAGTGAAAATCCTCAGACCTATTTCACTGTGCTTTAAATAGCATTTTATTTTTTTCTTTTAATTAAGACTTTGCTTCTATTAATAACTATTAATAATCTGATCTGAAAACACCACCCTACAAACAGTATAAATCATGCACTTGTTTACAAAGAACTTACAGATGTTTCATCTTTTTATTTTAAATAAAACCTTGACTGATGTGCATCTCTGTTTTCCCCGGCCCATTCAGCTCCTCCTGCAGTAGGCTCAGGGCCCTGCCCCAAACACACCTGAGGGATGGGATGTGTGTGGGGCTGCCTTTGCCCCTGGGGCTGGCAACGGGAATGAACAGGCCATTTCCAAATTTTCTCCCAAATCAAAATAGAAAAAGCAAGTTTCTTTGTCTCAATTCACAATTTTTCTATATGAATATAAATAAAAATAGAAATATAGCTACACAGTAGCTATACAGTAAGGTAAACTATCATATGAAGTACAGAAGTTTCTCATTTACTTCAAGTTAACCACTGATCATGTTTGCCTACAGCCAAGATATATTGATATAAAAAGAAAGATACTGTGGGAAACCAAATTTTAATTTATAATTAAGAATCTTAGACAATGTGCCTTGCAGTATTCAGATCTTTTTTAGTGCAGTAGTAGCTTTTTAAATAGGTATATTTAGGGACCTCTTAGAAGTTTGCAGAGCTTTTATTCATGAAAGAAAAGTAAGATATCTACTTACTTACTACAGATTTATACTTTAAAGCCTCTTATGAAAACCATAAGGGTACTAAAATTCTTTACAGGGCACTATTTATTTACTATAACATTGTTTAGCTTACTCAGAGCCTCCAGATATTGACAGGTCGTGAATAAAAGAGCATTAACGCATCCCCTTTGAACCACAAGGCTGAACTACAACTTCCCTGGTTGTTTGAGAACGCTTTGGAACGCATAGAATGGCCACAGGAAACGGCTGAAATAAAAGCTCCAGATCAAACCGCTGCTTTCACGTTTGAAAAAGGCAGCATGCATCTTAATAAAACTTTGACAGACACAGTCTTTGTTGTCTGGGTGGTTTAAGTATCCTGCACATGGTGATGTCTTTCAGACCTTTGTTATCTGCTTTTAAAAATTCCTGACATACAGTGCAGTAAAAAGCGATCAAATGATATAGAAATGATAGGTTATAAATTGGTTGTTAATAAACTGGTAGAGCCTAAGACAGATTATATCATAAATATGTCAAGGATCTGAGAGTTTCCAACAGGGTTATCTACTTAAAAAAATAATTTTAGATTTGTTGCAAGAAATATCTTTCCCTTTGATTAAAACAATTAATATTAGACATATATACATTTGTATAGTCACGCCTTTTGAAGGTAAAACATTTTTAAGGAAATAAAGGAGGAAAAAGCCCTACGTTTCCTACTTGGGGCCACTGTAACTGAGTGTGAACTGAATCTTTTACCTTTCTTTGCACAACCGTCTTTTAAACCCTCCCTGTGTAACCACTTACGTGGCTGCTCTGCAGCTGTTTGGGACCAAGGCGTTCTGTGTTGAGGACCAAGAGACCAATTCCCAAACAGTTTTTAGCACAAGAGGAATCACTTAAAACAGATTGCAAGTTGTGAGATGAAATATAAAGCCCTGAACTTTATGTTAGGAGTGAAACAGAATAACTTTACACACCATGATCAGGCAGCACTCAGGGACAAATCTCAAATCTATAAGTGTATTTACATTTTAATACCAATTTAATGAATGTGAAAACTACAGTCCTTGTCATTTTTTAAATAAAAGAAGCCAAAGAGGGTAAAATGCATAACCAAAAAGGTAAGTTACACAGAATGATATTGAACAAACAAAAAACCCCAACTAAGCCTAATTAAAAATTATTACAGAAAGAACTAATAAAAATAATAAATAAATGAAGATAGACTTGTCAGGGAAGACTACAAGTTAAAAATAACTTCTACGTCCTAAATACTCTAGGAATCAGCAAAGTTAAGCTCTTTCTGTCCTACATCCAAAGCACAGACATGACATTGGAAAGGCTCTGTGTGTTACATCCAAGATCGACTTTCTGAATGCATTTGGCTGGCTAAGAAAAACAATAGAGTTTTCTACTTGCCAGTCCCGAACAGAGTCACAGAACAAAGTCCCCTGTTTGGGTGTCTTCTCATAAATAAGGAAAGCCGAATTCTGATGCCATAGGGAAGATGGTTTAATCCTGCCCCCTCAAGCCCACAGCCTGTCTGACACTGGGGCACAGCACCAGGAGGGGCTCTGGCACACCCGCACAAAGTGCCTTGGCTCAGCTGAAAACCCTCAATACTTACTTGGACTTCAAAATTCATGTTCTCCAAAAATTTCTGGTTCATTGTCTCTGCAAATTTGTTGATGGCTCTCAAGAACACCCTGAAAAAGAAGAGCAGTGATAGAGATAAATGAATGTAACCTCTGGCAATCAATACTTACCATGTATGATATGGGTGGGAGCACATTTGGCACTGAACGCACTGGGAGCATCAAACACGAGCACAGAGGGTGACAATCTGTACCATGGCACAGGATTTATTGTGTTACCCATGAAAAAAAATTATACAATTGTCAAAAAGTTTCTTGATCTCTGTTGGAAAAGTCAGACAATAGAATTTTGTTCCCTCTGCTGCACACTACACTGCATTCCTGAGAAAACAGCAATTCTTTCAAACCCAGTGTCACCTTCTGCCAAACCCAAATCACTCACAAGGGTGGCATCGCCTCCTCTCAGGGTTTGACAGCTGAAACAGCTCCTGTGCTCACATCATTACTTAGGAGCTGCCACTGCACTTTTTACACTTCAAAGATATGAAGTGCAGTTTTTCAACTTTCTCACAGGTGGGGAGGGCAGGATGACACCTCTGCCCGCCTTCCTCACCAGGCTGATTATAAAAACATTCAAAATGCTGAAAATACACATTCAAAATATTGCACAGTTACCTCTTCCAAGAGTAAGAGCATGAACATTGCCCGTCTAGCCTGAAAAGCAGCACCTATTTAAGCTCTTGATTAATGCAGCATGATTAAGTCATGTTTCTAAAGCTAATTTCTTTGTCTGACTTCCCAGCATGGGATATTTGTAAAACAAAAATCAATTGTATGTTTAAATATTTATAAAGTTTATTTAAATAATTCAGTTGTTTTCAAAATTGTAAATTGACTGAAAGTGATCATTTGCCTTCACTTCATAGGTAAATTTTTTAAAGCTATTAAGTGGAAATATTTATACGGAAAACACGGTAAGGACAAACAGAAACAAGGGAACACAAAGGAAAACCAATCCTAATTGTTCAAATACAATGATTGGCTGTCAACTAGATATTCCCAGGCAGGAAAAAGATCTAATGGTTATAACAGTCAGATCCAGAAATCCCCACCATCTCAGTGACTGGTAACACCAGGGAAAGCAATAATTCAATAATGAGGATTATCAGCAAAAGTTTAAGAATCTGCAGGATCTCCATATGTTACTGCCAGTGGAATGCTGTGTCCTTGTGCTGGACTCTCTGAGGTGTTTTGATGTCCCATATCAAAAATAAAAACAAACAGAAAAAGAAACAAGAAAGAAGAAAACAAGCAAATAAATGCAACACCGAAATGATCCTCAGTCAGGGGCACTGTGTGACTGAGGAGGGAGGTGACAGGATCCATAAAATCGAAAGAACTGTGGAGATGAGAGACTGAGTGCTCACAGCTTCCCAGAGAAGCACCAGAGAGCACTGAACACAACCAGAATGTGCATCCAAAACAAGCAAACCCGGGTTCTGTGTTAGTCTTACTTAACTCTGTAGCTCATTGCTACAGGATGCTGTGAATGCCTGAATTTTATACTGGCTCAGAAGTGATTAGACACATCAAAGACTAAGCTGAGGGGAGGACAATTAAATGCCATTGGTCACTGGAGGCTGGTAGAACGCAGCAAACAAGCTCTGTTGTTACACTGGTCCCCTGGCAGCCGTCTGTGAGCCACTGGAGAAACAGAACAGTCAGGGAAAGGAGTTTTAGTCTCATCACAGAAAAATAAAAAGAAAAATCAGAAGGGCTAAGTTGAGTTTCTTAATGAGGGAGGTAAAGCAAAAGTTCAGCTTTTGGCAGGCTTACGACAGGGAATCCCATTTAACCACTGAGCAATCACCCAAAGGAGCTCCCTGCTTCATTAGAGCAGTGACTGGCTGGAGTGAAATCCCTTGGTGTGGGTGAGGTTCTCCAGGAGGAAAATATTCTTTGTGCAAACCCAAAGAGGAGTTTCTTTCCATCCATGTAACATGCCCCTGTACTGTGATCAAGAAAATTAAATAATTCTGCGTGTTGTCACACCTTGCCAAGTCCTTTTTGTTCAGGTGACCAGAGGGACCCTGTGGGTGCTGTGTCACTGGGAGGTAATTTCTGATGGATTTCTGTGTCACTCCACAGCCTCATCCCACACATTCAGCTGAGCCTGTGGTCCAGGACATTCTCTGATCTCATCTTCCAGCACTGGCTCTGCTAATCCTGCCTGCTGAAATACGGGGCTGATTTGTGAAAAGCCGAGTGTCATCAAATCTCCTCAAGTTGAAGAAATCTAATTTTGCTCAGTCCTGCCCTTGCAGGCTATCACCGCTCTGCCAAACACCCTGTGCACGCTGCCAGGGCTGCCCTGTGCCCCCACTGCCATTTCCCAGGCTATTGTACTTGCTTTTCCACCTTTTATGAGATCAGCTCCGAAATGGGATTCCTGCTGAAAGCTGTCCCACACTGCCCACAAGAAAATAAACACATTCTTCCCTAACACTGCACTCACATGGGGACATTTATCTCCTCAAAGCTGCCTGATACTTGACACAAACAGTTTAAGATGTTGCAAAAAAAGGGATCTTAAAGGAGTGATTTATTTCAGGCAGCACAAAACCCCACACAGCTCAGCACAATCACAGACGTTATTCTGTGTGATCATCATCATTATTCTTCTGAACGGGAGTTTTAGGTCAAGGCCTTTTCAGAGTTGTGTCTTTTCTGTAGCTCTGTATTGCTCTAGACCCTTTGATTTACAAAGTTTATTTCTTGCCAACTCATATCAGCGAGTTCTTGAGCTCCAGCTGTTCAGGGAGGAGCATTTCCCTTCACTCAGAGTTTTTACTTCGAGTAGGAGGGGGTGTCTTCCATTTCTGAGACTTTTTTACTTCCCAAATTCTCTGCATTTCCACACTATTCCAACACCATGGTGAAATACAACACCTAAATATCCAGTTTAGGCAAACCCTGGTATGGTCCTAATAATTTTTCTTGAAATGAAAAAACTCCCACACTTGTCGTTACTTTACTCTTTAAGTAGAAAAAACATGCAAGATACAGTAGAAATAATTATAACCGAAACACACATGAAATATATTAGTGGAAATCTGTTTCATAATATGGACACACCACTCTGTGTAAGAATAAAGTTTTTGTGAAGAGTTTGTGCCTTACTTTTAGCCATATAGAAAAACCTCAAGGACACCTAAATACTGAGGTATTTAATGCCCAGTAGATATTGTGGAAAATATTAAAAATATTTACAGGATTCTATACAATATAATTATATGTAAGCTGTCTTCTGTAAACATCCCTTTTGCTCTCACAAATATTTTTATCTGACAGACTGGAATGACACATTTTCAGGGAGCATGCAATATTTCCAGGCTGTCAGGTTCCAAATATTTTCATGCATTTGTATTTTGCCTAAAGGGTGCATCTATTCCTGTCGTTGGAAGTCACTTAGGCAGTAGGTTTGACTGCTGTTCCTGGCTCCTGCCAATGCCATGTGTCCTGCCTCGATGATTTCACTGTCCTGCCTCAGTCTCCCCTTTCACCAAAAAGGGGCATTAATTAAGCAGCCACAGGTAGGAAACGAAACAGGTACTTCTAAAACAGTTCGAGATTTTGATGAAAACAAGAGAAAATATAGTTTTAAACACTAATCTTTAAAGATTTAATTTAAATAGTCACCTTTTCCATTAATTTTAATTAAACAATAACTTTTCTACAGTCACTTAATGCAGAATTAATTTCTCATCAGTTTAAATAACTGTGATCTAAAATTGCTGAAATTCCTTTATCCACAAAAACTTCTGTGATATTTCCTGAGTTTATGAGGATTGATGCTTCCAATGTACAGCTCATATAAAATTCTTGGGTCTGAAGATCTGTGGAAGATATTCCAAGTCCAAAGTCTCTGGGCTAAATCTGGATATAAAAAGGCAGGGTTTTGGCTTAGGACAGCAACAAAATTGCCATGCTTTAACTGCTCCTGTTTCCTCTGTCTCTCTGAATTTCCTGCTGCTTCTGCTTTACTTTATTGTATTGTCAGAGACATTTGTCAAAAATCCTGGCTGGAAAGAGAGCCCAAAGAACAGAATCCTGTGCAACTGGACTCAGTTTCACATTTAGATGTCTGTTCTAAACAGGGAGAGAACAGGACCTTAAGTAGCATAGAGAAATAATTTAAGACAGACAAAACTGAAAATTCATGTCACCCTAAGATAAAGATTTGATTTTAAGCAGTTTCTCTTTCAAAACAAAACAGAGGGACTGAGATGGAGCAAGGAAAGGATTTCATATTCATAAACAACATGTTAGGATAAACAACAGTGGAGGATTTCAAGGCTATTCCTCAGAAGATGATGATTTTGTTTAACAGTAAAATAGGTCTGCATGTTGTCCTTGCTTTTGAAATGTAAATAGGTAACAAACCTAAAATTCAGATCTGCAACTCCAAGTTATTTCTAGCAAGCTAGCTAGAATTGTTGCATCAGCTTCTTGCAACAGAAAAATAGAGAGCATTGCAATGAAACAAACAAACAAACAAACAAACAAATACCCCCCCCCAAAAAAAAAAAAANAAAAAAAAAAAAAAAAAAAAAAACCCAAACAAACAAACACTTCAGTTCTCATTGCCTGTTCTTAGGTGGCTTTGCAAAAGCTGGCCTTTTTCTGCACCGTGTTCCACACAAAGAGCACATCTGGGTCCACAACATTCTTTTGAGAAAGGTGCATAAATCAGATACAGAATTAGAAATCTTTCTAAAATACTGAATAGACCTTTTCTCAGACTCTTACATGTGAATTCTCTTAAAGCAGTGCAGTGAGATGCTCTTCAGTATCTTTTCATGACTAAAATTTGGGAGTTCACTGCTTCAATTTTGAGATGAGTAACCCAGATCCTGAGGTGAAGGCTGAATGAATTCACTTAGGTATTTATGAGCAAACTCATGCTTGCTATGTCTCCTCAAGCTGTGACTGCACTGATGTAATGACAGGTGGAAAAAATGAATCAAGCACAAACTTCTACTGGATAATCAGACACAGAAAAATAGAGATAAAGTTTAAAAGAGTGTATTTCCTGTGCTGTGAAAACTTACTGAAAGAAACCATAAAAATGATGGCATATATAGGGCTTTTTAAAGTCACATCTAAAAGCCAGTGAAAGCATGGGCAGTTTTTACAATTCAGAACTTCTTCCCACAAACTCTAAGTGCTTTTCCTTCAGAAAGTTTGGTCCAGAAGTTCAAGCCAGAAGGAGTTACACTAACTTCAGTGTTTTTTGTAATCCCCAAAACTGATCAATCAGCACTTTAATCAGTGAATCCTGTACTTGGACAGATGAGGAATATGAGGGAAGTTCTTGCAAACCCGGGAGGATGTACCGATTATTATTTTTAAGGATCTTTTCTGAGTTCTGATACATACGGTTTGCAGATAGACACGGTGTGGCCATTATGCCAATTCTGTGAAATCGGGAGCAGAGAATAGCAGAGCCAAAATAATACTCATACATAATTTATATTGACTTCTTAGTGCCATTCTCACAAAGCGTTGTGCAGAAGACACCTGATGGGTATTGTAAAATAATGCAAACACAAGGGAAAAGCAGCTGAAGTCAAGTGATTCTTTTTAGGCTTCTGTCACCTTTTCCTTGTTGTGTGCGGAACATGAGAAGAAGGAGTGAGAAGAGAGGGTCAGACCCAAACCCCAGTGCTGATCATTGTCAGGGACTGAAAGAGAGATTAGCAACCATAAACTAATGCTGGGAGGTACAAAATACACAGGAGAGACACCAGACAAGCAAGCAGTGTGAGCAGAGAGACTGAAACTCACAGGTACTGCGGGTGAAAAGATAATAACAAAAATCTTCACATAGCAACAGGAGAAATTATCTCCTAACAACATGGCAATCACTGATTTATAAGTGAAGGGTAATGCAAGATGGAAACAATATTTAAAAACCTTGTGGCTACATGAAACCTAGTTATGAAGAGCACAATAATGGCAACACTTGGGAAGAAATCCACTTCCATGGTAACTGGAAAAATACGGCCAGTGGCACAAAGAAAGTAGTGTAATTTCATCATCTTTCTCCCTTGAGCCAACTCAGCTTCACCACAGACTGAAGAATAATTTTTTGAACCATTCATCTTGAATTCTAATGATAAAGAAATCCTCATATTCCTAAACTCTTTTCCAATGTGGAACCACAGTGTAACTTAATAACAATGTCAGAAAGCAACTGCTTCTATAAGGCTGTGGCTCCAGCTGCTTGTCTCAATTATAATGTTGCGGATTGTCTCCATTATACATTGTTTTCTTCCTTATCAGCATTATTTGAAAATTTACATTAAGCAGCTATGCCGAGCATCCAGAATAGTGCGTGCCGTAATGTGTCAGAGTGGCTTTGGCAGCAGCACCAGTGAACTGCCCGAGAAAGACAAGGATGGGCAGGGCCTTTGTGCCAGACAAGCGAAGTTTCCACGTGAGACCCTTGACTTGGCCAACAGGATCCGTGTGTGTAGCTTTTCCTTCAGCATCTACCCAAAGCATGCTCTAAACACTGTCTAGGTCTCATTTAGGAACCAAAAATATATTTTCAAAATACATTAGGTACACATTTTATGCCAAACGCCTGGAAATGGGATGCTTTGAACGCTTTAAGAAACCTCATAGCTTGAAAAGGAAGCGTACAAAGAGCTGTCAGAATGGGCTCTAAGTAAATCAACTTGGGAGGTACTTCCAGTAATTTCGCTTATATTGTGAGTTTCTTCTCACTTCTGTCTCCTGTGCTTTTTTGTGCATTGCAGACAATTTTTTGCATAGTAAAAATATTCTGAATTAATGAAAAAATTAACAATCACAGACTATCTTCAGTGCTAGATCAAGAATGGGAATCAGACACAAAGCTGAAACCCAGTTCTTAAAGACGACTGTAATGCCTTAACATGGTTGTGTCAAACTCCCACAGCCTTCACTTTTGAAGGAAGCTTGAATTGATATTGTGAAATTACTTCTCCATTCTTCCACTGATTTTCATTGCATTGAACCAGCAGACTATGAATTTTAAACGAGATGATTATGCAGCAAATACATAATACACCAGCAGGGTTATTTTGTGATACTGCTGGTAAAAAAATGAAAATTAGCTGTTCAAAATAATGTTAAATACAAGAAAATTGCAAATATTTTATTTCCTGAAAATCTCTTATTATATGAAGTTCTGGTCAAAGTTACTCAGAAAAGGGGAACACAGAATGATATCTCAATTGCACTGATGGAAATTATGAATATTGAATTTGCAGTCTTTTCTGTAGTGACATAGAACAGCTTGTGTGGGTAATCTCTTCAATGTTTTTTACTCATTTGCACAAAAATTCTACAGAGGGGAAAATACTCCTCGTTGTCTTAATCCCCAGATGTTTTATTAAAATTAAAATACTTGCAAACATACAAAAGTATTTTATAACAGGCCACACAGCAAAGATCCTTAGGGGTTTCTCTCTGCAAGGCAAAGCTGTATGTAGGAAAGTAAGTTTATCTCACTGACTTTCTGAGAATATCAAATTACCAAGATGTTTTTTGGTGTTGAGCTGTTCTCTCCACTGAGGACTTTTCTTTTAGTTCAGAAAGCTCTTGGTCTAGGAGTGTGATATAGGAAAGATGAGACACTCTGCAGTGGGAGTGGGAATGGGATATCTCCCAGCATGTTTTCTCTCTGCATTTTAGATAAAAGACTGAATAAATGACTGCAGTTAAAACCTTCCAGGCATCCACTCTGTACCATGACCATGATGGGCAACTGCCTCTCTCGCTGAGCAGATAATCTGCTGCAGTCGCTCCACAGTGAAGTGTTTAGATCCTTGGTAAGCAGATAATTCCACAACATGGATAACAACCAGCAACATGCAGAGCCAGTGCAGAGTCAGCATCTGGTATTTGGTGCTGGGAAGGTGTGAGTGATGGAAAGCAGGGTGACCTTGGCACAGGCAGAGTCAGGCACCTGCAGGTGGAAGAGACTCTTTGTGCCAGGCTTGGGGCTCCCAGCAGAGCATGAACAGAGCAGCCACAGCGGGAACCGGAGCTCTCCTTGGGAGTAGAGGTACAGCCCACAGGGAAACAACTGCCTCTTCTCTCTACCCAGGAACAGCTTTATGGCATTTGCCTGATTACAAACACTGACTTTTGTAGAGACTGAGAAAGAGAAAACAGAGGAACTTGGATGTAATGGAAAGGAGATACAAATTTGAAAACACTGAGGCACCGTGTACCGAATACCCCAGCATGGAAAACAAGAAAGAAATAAACTTCCCTCTGCAAGGGACATTATATTAACAGGGAAGCTGCATTCCAGCAAGGACATTTTTGGTCTCATAGCAAAGCCAAACTATCCAAGGACACATCCTACTCTACGCAATTAAATCAATTACTAAACAGTAAAATTTGTTTGCACTTGTTATAATACCTTGTTTACCCTTTTCTGCTAGTGTGCATAAAAATACATTTTCATTAGACATTTATACTTCTTGCTTATAATATTTTTTTCATAGATTAAAATTACAAAGTTCTGCAATATGCCATAAGCCTGTGTATAAATGTATTCTGCTCCCCTGAAAATTCAAGCCCTTATAAAAACAACTGCATTTCTATAGAAGATTTTTAAATCAGTCAAAAGTTGCAGAGGAAAATGAGATCAAAGAAAAGAGTTACTTGTATGCAGCAGATCAGCCTTCTAAATTCTACCTTATTTGCACAAAATAAACCACAACACCGTCATCCAACCCTAGTTGCATAAATGAATCAACTTTCAGGGTAAACTAAACCTAAACTACCAATTTGGGGGTTGGTTTGAGTTTTTTGTTTGTTTGTTTGTTTTTTAAATATCACAAGCTTTTATTTCCACCAACAAATAAATGGAAGGCTGAGACACAGCTAAAATATTTTGATTAAATTGAAGTTTTTCTCCCTTTCAGCTTGGGTTCATTGAATCAAGAATGGTTTGGGTTGGAGGGGACCTTAAAGCTCATTTCATTCGATGCCCCTGCCATGGGCAGGGACACCTTCCCCTGGACCAAGTTGCTCCAAGCGCTGTCCAACCTGGCCTTGAACACTTTTTCCGAGGTTGTGTTCAGGAACACGCATACAGATGTGGAAATTGTTTTCCAGAAGTCACAGAGCCATTCTCAGACGGTCTATGAAAACAAAAAAAACCCAAAAAAACCCCCAACAAAACCCAGGCCTGGAATCCCTACTGTCCTCTTAACAGAAGTCCCAACAGTGCCTTGTTAGGCACCAAAGAGGAAATTATTCTGCCTCCCTTTGCTGCCTGGCCAGGACCAGGATAGCAAAGAAGCCACAGTCCTGGCAGTCTGAGAACTGGTGAGGTGCCTGGGGGTGCAGGTGACACTGATTTGAAGCCACGGTGAGTTTTGGCTGAATTAATAACACTTCTCCAAGTGTGAGCTCCACGAGAACCACGTCTTGAAGGTATTACAAAGCAGTTCATCAGCAAGTAAGCAGCTATTTTTAGTATGTATAATGAAAGAAAATTGACAACAATTCCAGCTCTTTTGCCAAATACCTGCAGCGCTAAACCTTTCAAGTTAGACTTAAAAAGCACTGGGGAAGACTTGACTCTGACAGATGTCTGAAAACACTCAGATACACAGGTAATGAAAACGTATTTTAGAAAAAGCCAAACTACTGGTGTTAGAAAATACCCACAGTGTTACCTTGCAGGAGTTTTTCAGTGAATAGGATCTGACCTTGAAATGTGCTGGTCAAACACTGTTTCCATGTATTTTTAAATACCTCACTATAATGTGGGCAAGGTTCAAAAAACAACCCGAATGGACGTGAAAACAATCAAAGTGCTCACTAAGCCACTTCAGACTGGACACCAACCCATCTGATCCCAGGTACTGACTATGATAAGATCAAATACTTTCAGACTCCATGGGAGCAACTACCATTTCAAAGCCCACAGGACAAGAGAAGGGATGTGAATACTTTCCCTGGAGTTGCTAACCCTGCTAACTGTTCCTTTTACTCAGCGACTCTGACTCCCTGTGCACTTCATGTTGACAATAACGTACATGAATTTCCTGGGAGAAATTATATCCCTCTAAATTAAAATTACGAACAGCTGAAAGATAAACAGACCATGTGGTATTACCTAAACCAGCAAAGCATTTCCCCACGAATGCCATGTACTTAGGAATTACTGCTTTTAATAAGGTAATAGCCAATATCTAAGTGTCATGAGTGGAACAAAGTGCATATACAAGCAGTAGCAACTAATAAGAAGAATGCAGTAAGCAACTTTAATTAGAACAAAAGTTAATTAAATCCACCATGGAGGATCACAAAAATAACTCCGATATTATATCCTCGTGACCTCAATGATGATGTTATGCTTCCCAAAGTGTTCTGCCCCACCTAGCATGCCATAAAAAAGTGTTATTTCCATCCTGCTGTTAATGGAAAGGGAGAGAAACAGAAAAAAAGAAAAGGTATTTCATTGCCTCTTTTCATCCTCTGTTACTCATTGAATATTGCCTGTCCAGTGGGACCAGAACACACAGCCTCTGCCTCCTTCAAATGTGCTTTGGGAGTCAGAACACGCTTGGGAAGCAAAGAGCACGTTGTTTATAACAGTGATTTTAAATAATTCGAGTTAAATTATTGCATCCTGACAGAGGCAAAGCCTGATAAGTAAGTTTAGTCAATTAAGCTTCTACTGCCATTTTTTCAACTCATCTACGGCAGTTTCTCCTGGACATGAATGTGCATTCTCCATTCCCTTGGACGCTGTAAGAAGTCATTCTCTCATTGTTTGCCCCCATCTATGCCAGACATCAAGCTTTCAGCTGAAATACCCCTGATCTCATTCGGGCACTGCCTGTCTTTACTGACACATCACAGGAATTGGCATGGCCTGCTCAGCACACAGGACCAGACCTGCAGTGCTGGTGATGCTCTTCCCTTTGCTCTGCTCCCTGTGCTCATTTCACATCCCTGTGCTGCAGCCCCTCCTACAGCAAAACTCCTCCAGTTCCCGCTTTCCTTGCAAGCTACAAAACACACATGATCATGCAGGGGAGACTGCCAGGCTTTGCTGAACACCCCGAGGGCACAAGTGCCACTGACCAGGTGACACCACACACCACAGATGTGCCCCACAGCCCTAACCAAGCTCTTTGCAAACGCAGAAAGGGGAGACTCGAGGTAAAACATCTCCTTCAGGGAGTAAAAAGCCTGCATGGAGCCTCATGTTCTCAACAGGGGAATTAAGAATGCAAAACCTGCACTGTGCTGATATTTTTTGTGTCGAGTTTGTTGGGGTTTTGTTCTAATTTTCTTTTCTTCCCTCAGCGTTATTGTAAGAGACCTAAGCCTGGTCCCCCGTGACTTTTTCTCTGCTACTTCTCTAGTTTGTGGTAAAGAATGTTAACGAGACAAATCTTGAAAACTAAATTAGTCTTCAATTTATTTCATAGAACATCCATTCCCTCAAAAAAAACCCCAAAACCCAAACAAAGGAAAAACAAAACCAAATTTCTATTGAGACTGATAAACATCCTCCCTCCCAGTTGTTGATATAACATAAAATTAAGACATAAAGTAAGATCAATAACTCATTTCCTTATGCATTCCAAAGAACAGCAACATAATCAGGGAGTATAAACAGTGCCAAGTCATTTTAGGTAAGCAATGTGTTTACAGGAGAGCTATTAAGTAGCTTCTAAACAGTGTTTTTTTAATGCTGACTTATTTCTTTACACAGAATAAGGCTTAGAGCAACAAAATCTGCCTGAAACAACTTGTGCACACAGTTGCAGTCATTAGGGGCATGTGAACACACGTACAGTCCCCAAAAGGAATTTTTACTGTCAGGACCTGAGGAAATACAGACACCACCAGGTGAAGCCCCAAGCCCCAAAGACACTCTTTGAACAAGGACAGATGCTTCCCAACCTCACAGAATAAAATAATCCTGTACTTGTGGATAATGCAGATGTTATTTACAGTTTTACAAATGAAAGATTTGATGTGCTCACATGAGCCAGATGATTGCATGTAGTTTAGCACTTAACTGGTATTTTTTTGACTAATCCCTGCTACATTAAAACTAATTTGCAATCACAGCAGCAGCAACCAAAGGAAGTGCAAGGAGTTAGATTTTACCTTATAGGCCAAAGACTGGCTCAGACAGAAAAGCAAGAGGGATGAAACTACTGTAATGTACAAAATATTACCTGAATTTATACATCCACCAGCACTTCTGTACCTGCCCACCTCAGAAGAGGGGTCAGGGATCTCTTTGCATGTTCATTGGTGTCCATGAGTGACAGAGTGAGGTTTGGGCACCTGACTAGAGCCATCACTACCCACCAGAACATAATCTTCCCATTTGAATCACAGAATACAAAGGAAACCCCACCAAATCCAAACAACCTTTTCATTTAACGTAATTCTATTGAAAGTGGAATGATAGAATAATCCTATGCTGCACTGAAAACCTTTTTGTAAGGTATGAAACCAGTCACTGCCCACAAGCACCCAGAACAAGGGCACTGATCCTGCAGTCCCTCCTCACCTGTTCTGCACCATGCTCATGGCCATCCAGTCCGAAGGGTACACGTTCTTCCCGATGAGATCTTTGAACATTATGAACGTTTCCATCAAGAAGTCCTGGAACAACAAAATGCAGTCAGGCTGGGGCTGTGTAGCTCATCCTTTGAAGTGTTTCTGCTGTAATTAATGAGCTAAGATGGAGGGCTCCACTTTGCTCCCAGTGAAGTCAAGAGAAGAATTTCTGGTGATAGCAGGAAACCCAAGACAGGAGCCAAAGTCCTGTAGAAGAGCAGTCTCAGATTCCAAATGGAAGCTAAAAGCCATTACATTGAAGTCATTGTGCAGGGCTCTTAGGAATATAGAAGGCATAAATGAATGGAAGGAGAAAGCTGTAGTACTTGGGAGTAAAGTTGATCTTTTTTGGTGAATTAGGAAAACAGTTTCACTATGCATAAAGAATGAATAGATTTGAAAAATACAGGTTTTTTTATTTTAGTCCATTTAGTCCACATTTACAGTTTTAGTTATGGCACCTCTCTGACTTTAAGGAACAAAGGAAAGTGGTTGGTTCTTGACAAGTTTAAATATTGCCTCAATGGACTAACTGTCGATGGTGCAATAAAAACCTTTGCCACCACCCTGATTTACCTGAGAGCAATAGCAGGAGTGTAAAAGGACAGACACAGGACTATGGAAACCTCCTGGCACAAGCTACAATGTACCTGAACTGCCATGAAATTATGCCAGAAAAAACTGGCGTAAAACAATGCACTACAAGAACAGGGCATTTACATCACTTTGCTTACAATGTCATCTGCACCAGGAGTAGACTCAACAGTGAAACTGAAAGTGGAAATGGATCATGATGTGTGAAGTGGGGATAGAATGTTCAACTACGTGAGGATAAGTTTTGCCATTGTTTTGTTTTGGGTTTATTCATTTTTTTCCCCCCTTCCTCAAAAGAGTACAACACAAAGGTCCCATCACTTATTCTGGATCGTTACATCACCACCTTGGTGTCACGATCAACAGAGACATTTGTGCATTTCCAAATTTCGAATTACAGTGTTGTCCAGTGTCACCACCAGAAGAGCGAGGCAATGCAATAATACAGAGGCAAAAATGTACAGAAACAGATTTTATTCTAGGAAGAATCAGACAAGAAACTCCAAAAAAGTACTACTGATTTTTCACAGGAACTCAAATACTTAAAACTATCAACTCCACGATCACTTAGTACTCACCACTAGCTCTGAACTCGTCTGAAAAGTTTCAATGTACACTGAATAATGCTGGTCGTTCATCTGGTTTAGGATCGCTGTCATGCACGCCACAAAATGACTCTGAAAGCAAACCAGACAGAATCAACACATGTGGATTACTTATGATATTGGATTGTACTCTTTCTAAAGCTGAAGTACCCAAAATGCCTGATAAATCCCTTTATGTATGTAAAAATAAATAATACTCAAGTTTTTGCAGGCCCAGATGAAAGAAACTAAGAACTGCAAAAGGATTATTCAAAAGCTGCCTTAACAAGGGACAGGCTCTTGTGAGAAAGCTGAATCATTAATGAGACATGGTATGGAAACACACATTGTGACACAAAATCTTCATATATAAAGTACAACTCAGTATCACCTTAAGACTCCTAAAAGGCATGTGATGTTCCCTAGGATTTTTCCATTAGGAATTCATAAGAAGAGAATATGTTAGAATCAAAGATTTGTAATAATTCTATTATTCACAGGAAGAAAGAGTGCAAGAAATGCTATTTTTTACATTCTGCAGGTGTTTAAGCAGCTATTACAGAACTCTCAAACTTCCATAGAACACTAAGACCTTCCTATCTCAAAACTTTCAAACTTCCTCAAAAGGAAGTATTTTATCTTTCTCAATTCCTAAAGTCAAAATGCTGAAAGATATAACATGATTTCCAGTCCTGAGTTTTCACTGTAAGTTACTGAAAGTCACCTTTATTTCCCAAGCAATAATAGTGAGTTTAACGATTCGCAGTTTTCCGTCCACATTGTGAAGATTCCTCCCTATTGATTCCTTTTAATTTGCTGAAGTTCTAACTCTTGTTTTAAAAGCAAGCCTGCTTTCAATGCTTTGATTTTATTTTGACAACAAAATTGATGAACATGCAAAATAATTTTCTAGATTGCCTTGAATCTTTTCCCTGTCCTGGCTCAGGGACTGGTGAGCCCCTGTGCCCAGGACGTGCCGGTGGTGCTGCTCAGATTCTCGGTGTCCCTCGGGCTCGCTCTGTCCCTCTGTCACATTCCCGAGCCTGGGCTGCTCTGTCGCACCCAACCATTTTGTCCCCATTCCAGAGCAGGGAATCGTCCCTGCCTCAGCTGCTGCCTGTGACCACTAGAGGTCTTGTTCTTCTCTCCACGAGCTGCTGTTCAGTTCGTGCTGCCGGGGCTTTATTTATTTATTCCTACGTGAGCAGACCCAGCACACTTCTTGCATACAAACAGTGAAATTACAACCGAAAGGACCTATCGTACCTTCTTTTGGAGTAACCTTAGTGCTAGTGAGAGCCTTGCCTACTTTTTAAGGCTAAGAAGACTCATTTTCTGCAGGTAAACCAAAAGCTTTCAGGTAAGAAATCGTGTGTTCTCGGGTACTGATGCTCTTCTAAAAAGAAATGCTGGATTTCCTGCAGTAGTACTTCACTTTTACAGTTCTGGAGCAGACAAATCTTTGCCGTGGTGTTAAATGCATAGCTGAAAGGAATAATGAATTGCAAAGGATTCTGTACTGAAATTGTGTGGGGGTTTTCTTCTCATGTCTTGATTTTGAAAAAAAGATTACTGGCAGAAGTTAGAGAATTGACACGAAAAGCAGCTCGTATTTTTAGTAGTTAAGCATTCACCACTGAATGCCTTTCTACACTCAAGTTAAATAATCACTGCTTGAAATAAGCAGCATTTCTTCACAAGCATTGAACAGATGTATTATGATGCTTAAGTACATAAAGACTTTAAGAAGGTTATTTCTTTTGTTAAAACCAACTTCAAAAAATGTGTCTAGCTATGTCTGTGATTATGGTACAGCACAAATGCCTTAGTGACTGTGTGTGGTGATTTTAAAATTAACAGATGATATGCTTTGAAAAGAGCCATAAGCAAAGATCACATCTTGCTGGCCAGGACCTCGCACCAAACCTGTCAAATTCACATCAGTTGGATTCCATGATAATAAAAAAGGTGACAGTAAAGATGGTTTGCTGCAAAAACTTCCTCTATGCTTTCCCTGTAACTGTAAAGCAGGAAGATACAAATACTGTTTGATCTTTAATCATTTTCTTGCCAGCAATCTCAACTGTCAGAAACCGTCTGCTAGCATCTTTATAGGTTTAAAGCTTGCCCCTCCCTCCTAATCCCCAAATGGCAGCAATAAATATTCACTTCTCAGATGCAGCCTCAGATCTCTCAAGTACCCCTGCATCCCCAGCACTGCCCTTCTCAGTGGCAGAACTTAAGGGTAATACTGGGCTCCACACAGTGATCAAACCTGCAAACATCTCTCTGTAGTCACTGAAATTCTCCTCTGGGGTTTAAGAATGGGCAAAGAGCATGAACTGCTTGTGGATGCAGCAAGTTCTGCACAAGAACCAGCTCTGACGCCTGGACTCAGACTGCGTGTTCACAGGATGGGCAGAAAGAATTCAGAATCACACAATATTCTATAAAAAAACTTATTTCATTAAGTCAAACATTGTACAGAGGGATTGAAGAGTATAAAAGAGGTTGTGGCAGACAAGGTGAAGTTCAGGTAGAATCCTAGCAAGTCATTTTAGCTGTGCTTAGGCTTGTTAGGATTTAGCTGTGAATTACAGCAGAAAACATTGATTAGAAGTAGGTCAAATGTATAAAAAATAAATGCATCAAAGTAAACACTTGACGACTGAGACAATATGAACAGAAAAAAACCCAGAAACAACTCTGCATGACTATGAAGAGATCCAATAAAATATTTCCCAACTTCAGTACATTAATTTCCTTATGAACGCAAAAGAACCCAGAACAGAAACAGCACTGAATTCTATTTTTTTTTTTAATTATCCAATTTTCTGACAGATTTTAAAAAAAAAAGATGTAAAGAAATAAGGAAATTGATAGTATGAACACTGCATTTCTGTCAGGAACAGGAACATGAGCAAATAGGTAGTCAAAGGAAAATAAGTCAGAGGAGAAAACATCTCAGGAAACGTTCACACTCTGCCCACTTGAACCCCCCCCCCCAATAAC